>JAEMWC010000151.1:1085000-1137500 GCA_016490735.1 Pachyseris speciosa
GCAGCACCCTCTGTTGAACACGTGGCGGCAACTATTTTCCAGCCCTGAAAGAGGCAGCAAACAATAAGAAGCAGGGAAAACAGGAATGGGATGCTGCGATTGCTATTTATGACGTTATCTTAGTATTTAATGGCGCCCGTGAGTTGAACTCGAAAGTAGAACAGTTTAGAGCAATGTTCCTGTGCTAAGCAAAGCAACCGAAAGTGGAAGGCTTACTTTGCTTACCTTCTCGAGCCTCGAAATTTTAAACGGCAAGGAAACTGTGAAAATAATAATTTCCGGTTGCCATCGGCGAACGATCAATATCCGTAATCATGCTCCCTAAGCTTCTTGGCTCGTACTTCAGTAATCATTCGTCCTTATTCTACACGGATGACTTAACTCCCTACCGCACCAAGACACCCCCGGCTGGAGACTGAGCGTATCTTCCGTGGTGTTATTGGTTATGTCGTACGCTGGTTCCCAACGGCACGTCTCATTCAAAAAGAACGTTTTGGAGTACCACTTTCAAGAGAAATTTTTTTCTTTTGTCTCCAAAGGCGTTTTTATGTTCAGGAGTAGAAGGGTTAGTAACCCGCTCACAAGAAATTAGTTAAACTTTAAATAATAATCAATTTAAAATCGTTTAATGTGAGAGGCTGACCAAAAAAACTAGTAATTAAAGACTGGGGTACGCGGGAATCTTTAAAGCAATATTGATATAACATTGAGGGAGGGCAATTTTGCAACGTCTGTGCACTCCAACCATGAAAAGTCAGGTGCTATGCGCAACCCAGTTGCACGTAGAGCTACACGTATAAGTCGTGTCTAGGCCGAAAAGAACACTTATTAAGCCGGTATTCTCATTTACCTTATGTTCATCTTCCCTTAGAATAACCTCGGCATCCGCTGACTTTCCCGGAGTCTGCGCAGGTTCTTTTTTGTTCTTGTACTGACACTGGGTCAGATTCCCGGGTCCAGGCCTTCCCGGTGGTCCGGGTGGGCATCGAGCCCCTAAACCACATCCACTTGACTGAGACGCATTGTACCCAGATGGCCCCCTGGGGCCCTCAGGGCCAGGAGATCCTGGTGGGCCCTTGGAGCCATTGACGCCCATAGGCCCTCTGCTCCCTTGAGCACCTGGTAATCCTTGTGTTCCATTTAAGCCCCTGGCTCCTTGAGGTCCCCGAGCGCCTGCCGATCCCGATGGACCTCGAGGACCCGGAGGTCCTGGTGGGCCCTTGGAGCCATTGACGCCCATAGGCCCTATGCTCCCTTGAGGACCTGGTAATCCTTGTGTTCCATTTAAACCCATGGCTCCTTGAGGTCCTGGAGGTCCCCGAGCGCCTGCCGGTCCCGGTGGACCTCGAGGTCCCGGAGGTCCTGGAATTCCCTGTGAACCAGGAGGGCCACGGTCACCTTTCACCCCGTCCTTCCCTGGTGGGCCTGGAGGTCCTGTGCCGTTAGAATTGACCTGATAAATGTGGGAGAAATAATGAAAAGAATGACAGCTCTAAATATTATGATTTGTTGGTACAGGTTTAAAGGAGCTTTATCCTGCCAATTTAAGATGAAATGATTAATGAACAAATCAAACACCTTTGTTTTATCTGATTGCAGATATGCTCCTACTTTCAGGTACCATTCACGCTTTGAAGGAATTTAATTGTTTGAGCTTTATTAATTGTCGTTAAAAATGATGGAATATTTACCTTTAAAACAATTTCTTTGACATTGTTTACATCACTTCTTATTTCCGCCACATTTTTAATTATCATCAGAATCTTTGCACATGAAATATTCCTTTCGGCGTCTAAACAGAAACAAAGTAATAAAAGGAGTAAAAGTAAATATAAATGTTAAAAATAACACCCACAAATTTAGTTTACTACTTAGAGCAAGAGATAATGAGCTCAGAATCTCTTGCCATCACGGTCACAGCTTAATTGTCAAAGCATGTTATTAGTGATCAACTATGAAGAGGATCTTAAGTTAATCTTGTAATACACGCCTACATGACTTGGAATTTCAATGACGTTCAAATGCAGATTTTATAACAAGCCAATTCTGCTTCGTCATGGAGTTGAACCAACCGATCTGAAGTGTAAATACGCACCTAAGAAATAACAACATTCTGCCCTGTCCAGTGTTATGCATAACGTACGAACCCAAACAAGTTATGAAAGAATTAAAATCTCACTTTAGCTTTTCTAGGGGAAGGGAGGATAACCCGTCCTAACTTGAAACACGGGTTGTCTTAAATTGACGCACCTAGTTTGTAAAAAGACGTCTCCAGAGTCAGCTTGAACATTTTTGCACGGCTCTTTAAATATATTATTTAAATGTTAAGCCCGAATGTGCCCTAAGAACCTAAAAATATCATCTTTGGGATTTAGAATAAATGCTTACGGAACAAGACTTTGAACTGTTTGCGTTTGTGAATCTAGTGGTTAAGCGAACAACATAGGGTGTTTCATCAACACTTTTAAAGCCCACGAAAAGCTATGTTTTGGGACAGCACGCGAGTAGAAAACGCACGTCCATTATACAGCATGATTTCTCTCTTAGCTTTGAGAATATGAGCGTAACCCGAAAGCTGAAGAAGCGAGATGGGTTTGCCTGATCTACCTGGACCGGGAGTCACTGTATTGATGTGGAGTTAACTTTGAACAGCTTAAATTTTGATTTTCCGGGAGCAAGAGAACAGGAGAGTGTCACTGTCATGGTATATCATTATTGAAGTTATAATTCCCACGCCAATGCTTCTAACAGAGGGTAGTATAACGTGTTTTGGATTGCAACAACGACTTGCGTCTATAGTACGGTACACATTGTTGATTTTTCTTTTGTGATGTAATGGAAAAAGGGAGTAATAATTGCTTCCGGATACAAAACACGTTAATAATTCAACAGCTAGAGTTAGCGCGCAGTGAAGAAACATTATTTCAAAGTCAAAACAAATTATCGTGAAGCAATTTATTATTATTTTTTTTTTGTGCTGAGTTAAAAAATAATCACATATGGCCAAAAAGTGCCTTTGTATCGCATGTTGCATAGAGTCTAATAAGGAACACAGTTTTGAGGAACTGAACTGACGAGAAATTGATTTTTCAGACAGCGAACTACGACACGGAACTCCGGGAGGCTTGTTGTATAAATTATTTACTCTCCATTCTCTAAGTGGGTCTGAAATTGTGTGCTTGCCTGTCTGTATTTGCACAGAAAATAGCAAAGTGTTTACCTATCTGCTTCTCGTGATCAAGTAATCTACTATGTACATATCAAAAAAGCTATTAAATAAATACAGTACCAATTCTTCACCTACGAAAGCCTAACCTGCGTCAGGTGCGGAAGTCTCCTGTTCTTCGCTTGCAACCACGTGAACAAAATTGTTGACCTCATTTGCTGGTGCCATGTTGGATGCAAGTGAGCGTCCAAGATGGCGTTGGCTGTAGGTGCATGGTGAGCCTAAATTTTCGGAATATTACGAGAAACTGGAAGGTCCGAGAAGAAAAGACACAAGACGAAAGTTTACTTATGTGGCTTCGACCCATATACTCTCAAAAGAAGCGAGTTTGAAGATAATGTGGCGCTTTATTTCCTTTTTCCTTTTGTCTTTATTTCCTATTTCCTTTTTCCGCGTGCAACAAAGGAAATGGGAGAAGTCTGCACGCAGGCTAACGAAAGCTCGATAATGTATTAAAAGTTTGTCACATCTACTGTAGTTTAACTATTGTTATGTGGTTCAATTCTCTAGTTTTCGACTAGTCTGTGCCTCCTTGAGATGCTGTTTCTTATAGTGCGTCAAGTACGGCATTAACTTCAAATACGATGTGGTGAAAAGTGTGCTCTCCTATTGACTGTCCATAATTTCTCTTTTTGAGTGGAAAGTGGAGAAACATTAGTTCCAAGGTTCCGTTTTCGGTAGACAATTTTAAGTAAGAAACAAAGATTTATAGCACATGTAACTTACGGCCTAGAGCTTGGATCTTTTCTGGGCAGGCACAACTGTCCTTTCCTCGAGTGAAGAGAATCATTAAAGTCAAACTAAGATTGGCGAGTGAGAAAATAAACGCCAGCGTTATCAAACCGCACATTAGGCAAACTTTGTCAGCGCAGTGTCGGCGCGGATGGGGAAGTTTAGCTGATGGAGAATTTGTATCCCGGTGTTCTTCCTCAAGGCTTATCCAAGGTTGTGATGTTATTTCATCCATTTCTAAGGAACTCTGCCGTCCGTGAAATCCATCAGGTGTCCCGCTTTCCCTTCCGTTTACCAGCGCGGGTGCGTCTTCACCCGTTTGTTCAAGTTCATCGACCACAGCTGCAATCTCAGTTGACTTGATGTCCTTTTGAGACAATGGAATAACTTTTATTTTCTTCGATTTCCCTGGCTTTCCTTTGATGGTATGTTCCATGATCGCGGCCTTTGGTTCCAGTCTTTTCGAGCTTTGGGTAGACACTAGTGGCGTTTGTCTTGCTGAGTTCCCTTGAACAAAAGAAGTTGCGCCCTTATGTTCCCTTTCCTGTAATTTGGTTTTTATAGCCTGGGACCAGGCTCCGCAGTGGGGTTTAGGAGCGAAAAGAAGGAACGTGGCATCGGCGAGCGAAGCGAGCCGAGCGGGGGACTGGCGAAGGGGAAGGGGCGGCGGAGCCCGCTGGAGACTTAACCGCGGTCAAACGTAAAAAAATAAGAAAAGGTTTTTACGTTGAGAGCTCAAAGATGAGCTCAATTTAATTAAAGTGAGTTCACTAAATCAATTTATGAATTACTAAAACAGTTTTAGGAACAATAAGATGAATCGGTTTTCTTGAAGTTACGCATTGAAACAGAAAACAAAAACACACCGCGCCGAACAGTTTCCACATTCTTCGCTTTAAAATCCTTAAAACTTTTTTAGTAATTCATGAAATGATTTAGTAAACTCACAGACTGATGAAAGACTCATCATCTTTGAGCTCTCAACGGACTTTTCTTATTTTTTGACGTTTGACCGCGGTTAAGCTGAAGACATGCCTTTCATGCCGCTGATCGATGATACCAGATTCTGGTATCATGCTCTGATTGGTCAAAGTTCTCAGTGTTGACAGATTGCGGATGTTGAAGCGGATTGTTAATGCTTGAAAGTTACGCACGCGTTGTGTAACTTTAGCTCTGGAAAAGAAATGGCATCTTCAGGCGCTCGAATCTCGGACATCGATACAAGCTTCTATGAGAGAATTTCTGCATATTCCTCGGCAAAAGCTTTGCCTACAATCGGTGGAAAAAAGAGCGATTCTCCCGACTGGTTTTGGGAAGAGTTTAATCTTTCAACTGCCCCCTCGTTGTCTTGTAAAAGAAACTTGGAAAACAGTACGATCGACTGTTCTAGTCGTGTCGCCGCTGGTGTGGCCTGCAGTTCACCGTTCGCATTCGGGATATTTTTCTCGAAACCATATTTAATTATTTCCCTTCGTCGAAGGTGTTACACCATGATACGCCTGTCGGGGATCGGAGCGCAGTGGATCGCTTTGCTTGTGATCCCAAACTTTCCTTCTCGAACAGAACACTGCTAAGCGATTCTTGACCCTGGTTTAGCGGCTAATTGCAACGGGTTACAAGTTTTGTAAACGACTACTGTAGTCGAACTACTTGTCTGGCACAAGAAAGGCAAGCCAGTTCAGAATAATCATCTCCACGAAATAATTTATGTCCAACTGTTTCTAAGTCTTCAGCTAAAATGCCAAACTGCTGTCCGGGATCAACGAGCAACTCTTTATTTTGTTAGACTATTAGGAACGGAAACAACGGGCACCCTTTTGCCTTCAGGCGAAATGAAAACCTTTTCGCAGAAGAGACAAATTCGTTCTCGCTGCATTCTTATCTCCCGCGTGAAAACTTACGTACGCAGATGTTGACTCAGTTTAGGTGCATTCATGCGAGGAAACATCCGTGACGCCAACTTTTTTGACAGTTTGATCGACTTGTTGACATTTCAATTAAACTTCACGGCGGATCGGCGGCATGAAAGGCATGTCTCCAGGCTCCGCCGGATCTTCCCCCCCCCCCCCCAACTTCCCCGCTCGGCTCCCTTCACCAAGTCGCTACCTTGAACACTTGATCCTATTCAGCCAGCGTGCCAAACGCTTTGTCTAAGCAAGTCCCCTTTCAAGCAATTTGACACACGATACTACTCACCGAATCATTATTTCTTAACCTTTCCAGGAAAGTTTTCATGTGCGGTAGACTGTTTTATTGATAACTTTGCTATTGTTAAGGATTCTCTAAAACATGCCAACCGAAATAAGTCTTTTGAAATGTTGTTTCAGGCATGTTTACGATTAGAAAATTATGATGGACAAAACAATGATTCATATGATAGTCATACGTGAACCATTGTTGAAATCATCGAAATGTTTTGCATTGTCCGTAGTGTAGGTGATAAGGTTCATTCTAATCTAGGCTCATACTGAATGCTTGTTCTTGCGGTTTATTGCTTTTGTTTTACTTGTTAAACTGTGAATAGTTGAATAGAGCGTTGATCGAAGAAACGCGTTCACTAATCGGCCTGTGTAGCGCAGCGAAAGCGTGCTGCTAAGAGCAAAGAGCATTCCAGAATGGAAATGCGAATGTAACCAATCAGTGTAGTATTACAAACAGGATTAAAGGTAGTGAACTCCACGACACGGTGGCCAATTGCCACTGGAGTTACTTTTAAGCCCTGTTGGCTAGGGTTACCAGTTGCATGGGTAACCGTTTACAATGCCTTGTCTGGTTGGCTTTTTCAAAGGTATAACAGATGCTCTTTACCAAATTTGTTAGTGGACGTACTCACGACGAGACGCAGTGGGGTCTATTTGGAAGTATCTTAAAGGAATGCGGGTTGTAAACCCCGCATTTCTTACATATTTGAATTTCAATCTGTCAGTGAATCAGTAAAGCAGTAGGCGTAAAAGTAAAAAAAAGTAAAGCAGCAGCTGTGGCTGTCAAAACTGATTTTTGTCTCCAGAAACACTTTCATTGCGCCCTGAGAAGATTAGGATCATTTTCTATGCGGCAAGGAGACTGAAATGAAAGTGACCAAGCAAAACAGTAATGCAGAAATCCAAATTAAGAAAAACCCCGATAACGGGCGAATTAGGAATACCGGTCAACTCGCCTACGGCCAAACTCGCCTACGCCTTGGCGAGTTCACTCAAGTATGACCAGCTGTAAGCTTTAGTTTAAGTTTGCGGGTTTTGCACGTTTTCCTTAGTCTATGAAAAATTTACCCAAAGCCCTCTATTTTGAATTGTTTAAATTTCCGTGGATTTTCTTACCATCGTAGTAGGGAGCAGAGGCTATTTGACAGTATTTTCAGTATTTGACATGAGATAAATGTGAAGAATTATGGACCAAACCCTGTGCACAAACATCACTAGATGCTTGAAATGTTGTAGTCTTTTTCAAATTCACCGAAATTGCTACGAAAGTAATAGAGAAAAATACGTTTGTGTTAGCGAGTAACAATATTTGAACCTTTCTTGTAAGTAAAGTTAAGTTTATAGTTTAAAAAAGGTTTTTTCTTGAAGTGGGTTCCATGTGGGACCACTCATATCCAATGTTTTAATCTAATTATTTTATTCTCGCCTGTTAATAACATTTTTGTTCATTATAAACATATATTGTAGCTCAAACAGCTTTATTTTGCGTGTTTCGATTTATTATTACTCTAATCAAAGTGGGCAGCATGTGGCACTCGCTCGAAATATCAAAATGGTTAATCGTTCTACCACACGAATTCTGTTAATAAGTTGACCTCTATCAGGAGGGCTCCTGCCTTTATGTATCATTTGGCCATGACAGAAATTCTGTTGCAATTAGTTTGACTTCAAACCACATGGTGACCTGAGACTATTGGTGATACCTCATCAGTTAAATGAAAAATGAAAACAAGAATTGTTAAAGGCGACAGTGGCACACGCCGACGATACATCTGGATGCCACTGGTTACCTGATCAGTTAAAATAAAAATAAACACAAGAATTCTTAAAGGCAACAATAGCACACTCCGACGATATATCTGGATGTCACTGGCAACCTTGGTGATACCTGATCAGTTAAAATGAAAATAAACACAAGAATTGTTAAAGGCAACAGTAGCACACTCCGACGATACATCTAGATGCCACTGGTAACCTTGGTGATACCTGATCAGTTAAAATGAAAATGAAAACAAGAAATGTTAAAGTGCATATGACACGAAAATGTTTTGCCCTTTTTTACTAGTTCAACATGCATGAAAAATGACTGAAAAGCAAAATTCCTGAAAAGCATTTTTCGCCTCCAAAATACACGCTATTTTGCTTCAGACGTGTGCCGTGCCTAGCGCGGCCAATGCATCACGTGACACATGTCTGTGACGTAACAACGTGGGCCCCCATCCACAGCCATCTGGGTGAACAAAGAGAAATATGACGAGTTGTACTAATAGTCCGACGTTGCTGAGTACTTTGTATCGCTCGACATTATCATTCAACTAAAAAACTGAACCAAGTGGCAGCATGACATCTTCGCGGCACCCGTTGTGACATCACACCGGGTTCGTGAATGCGGTAAGTTAGATCCCAGTCTCCAAGACACTTCGGAGGTTAAATATCGCGTAATTTAAACGCGCAAAAATGGCTTTTTCGAAGATTCGAGCAATTTTTAAGCCTCAAGTCGTCTTTCATACGTGTTCAACAATTGAAAAACATGGTGTCGTAGGGACTTTAAAGGCAACAGTAGCACACTCCGACGATATATCTGGATGCCACTGGTAACCTTGGTGATAATTGATCAGTTAAAATGAAAATGAAAGCAAGAAGTGTTAAAGGCAACGCTGGCATACTCCGATGATACAATTGGATGCCACTGTAAACCTTGGTAATTCCTGAGCAATTTATTCAATATATATATTTTTTGATTTTATACACCGTATTCACAAATGGCGGCCGACCTGGGGCGAGTACGCGGCCAAACGTGGAAACGAGGCGTTATAGGATAAAGTTTACAAACCTTCGAAGAAGCGACTTGGTAAACACGTCCGTCTTGCTTACCGAGGACGATATTTCAGGTTCATCTTTAGCTGGAAGAAACCCAGCAGAGTTGAAAAATGAAGAGTTACGTTTTTGGCTAACATGTAGAAAGGATCCAGCGAAAGGACTACGCACAAAAGCTCAACTTGTTAAGCGGTAAATAGTTACATTATTTTCGGCGATCGATGAGAGAGGACATCGTGGTTCGGCTGGTTTGTTTTGCTAGATTCAAGCTTATTACTTTATGTTTTTTTTTTTCTGTTTTTAGTGTTGAAGGGTACATAAATCAAGGCAAAGATGTTTTTCTTGTGGATCCTGACCCGAATTTACTTTATTCGAAATGAAAACGTGCCAAGCAAAACCCTTTAAGCTGACGAAAACATTTAGCTCTACTGTCGTCATTGCAGTTTCGTCCTATGTGTGTTTTCCTTAAAATGGCTGGGGAAATCGTTTAGAGAAAATGCCACTTTTCACCAAAGCTGAAATGAATCGATTTATCGAAAACCGGGGAAAGCGCTAAGTAACTGATTAAAGTAATCATTCTGTTTTCAATGTCCAGAGACAGAGTTTCTTGTATCTCCTTTGGATGTTTGTTCAGACCCCAGTTTTTGTTGTGAGAACGTTGCTGGGAAGTGTAAATTGAAAGTAGCCCGTCCTTATTATGCACAAGTCCAAGGGCAAATGGGGATAACCGGCGCTGATTGGTGCGAATTTGTGATTTTTACCAAGAAGGGAATGTTTATAGAGAGAGTCCCCTTTGATCCTGAGTACTGGCAGGAGCTGGAGGGGAAGCTGCTGTTCTATTATTATACACATTTCATTAAACATGCTATAACTGATGCCTTATAAACTACAGGGTAACTTATACTGTATACATGTCAAATTTCCTTCTTGCTATAATTTGTGTGTGATATAGATTTGACTACACTGTATTCAAGTTTATAGTGGAATAGTAAGTTAACCACATTCAAGCAGATGGGTCATACTACTAGGTTAAGAAACAAAAGTCCGTCTTGAAAACAGTGTTAACACCTTAGTAGCCCAGAGTAGTTAATCTCATTTTAAAGTCAATGACAAAATGTAACTTACACAGTACACTTACAAAACCATAACAACACGGTAGTGAGTCGTCAGTGATAAACTTTCCAGCTCTTGCAAAAAATGAAGTATAAGTCAATGACCAGGCCTCTTGTTTAGGTCTAATATTAGTACGTATTATTCAGATATAATAGGGTCCTGGACATTACACAAGACAGCGTAGACTACCCACATTTGATTAATGACAGGAAATAAAGACAGAGGTGTACCTTTCTCCCAGATATGGGAGTTTTTGATCTTCATTTGTTAATAACTCTCTCCATGTGGATACGTAAAGCATCAATAAGTAAACTTGTGTTTAACCTACAAATACCTTAATACCTTTAATTTAACCACCCATACAAATATATTTTAATGTGATGTAAGAAGAAAATTTGAAAACAAACAAGAAGCCCTTTAAGCGTCGTGTGATTCTTGTACGAGCTAGATCGTTTACTGTTAAGAAGAAGGCTGCTTGGCATTTGGCATTTTATTTCTGTACAATCAAGGATCACACCGGTGTGTTTGGCCTATTTAACCTTGAAATCTTCAGGCGTGGTTTTGTTGACTTCTTTCCGGCTCGGCCAAATATTTATAGTGCCAAAACGAAGAAACATAAAGTTGATCCAGGAAATGAAAATCCTGCTAACAGTTGGCTGAGAGATACCAAATAAAAATGACAAACGTTTCTCATGAAATCCCAGCTGCAGTCGACACATGACTAAGAAAAATTCTTCTTCCGCCTTGAGGGTTCTTCTTCGCCCATGTTTTGTTACAATCATTTTTTTTATCGTTCTCTTCGTAAAAATTTTCGTCCACCTTAATTTCGACAGAACGCCAGTAACGAATGTTTTCACCGTTTTCCCCTGCTTTTAGATACGAGAGCGTGCCTGAAATGTCTCTATGTTTGGGAACCCAGTATAAAATGAAATGGAATCGTTTTCTGACAGATTGTTTATGCAAAAGCTACATGATTTTAAGGCGCTGTTTTCCTCGGATCGGCGCTTAATTTCTTCCTTTGATTTCATCAGTTCAGCTTCAGTGGTAGCTAGACTTGTTTTCAAATTCGATACTTCTTCGTTTAAACGAGCAATTTCTTGCTAAGATTGCAACAGATGGACTTTCAATGATTCTTGTGATTCTGCTCTATCGAGCTCGTTTGAAACCGCATCCTCCGCTATGGACGTTATCTTCCTTCTGTTGTACTAGTACAGGCTGAGGAAGCCACCGATACACTGAGGTTTTGGTCCACATTGTCACCCTCTTTATTTACGCATAGCTCTTCAAGCCGCTTCCTTTTTTCAGGAATCGGTTCACTTGTTCTGTTAAATGGTGGTGGTCTTTTCCGCGGGGAAGTACGCCATGCAAACTTTGAAGGAATCGCTTCTTCCTAAATCAGTTTCCTTGCCCCCTAGACCTGTTTTTATTTCTTCTTTATGAAAATGCAGTGAACAGACCTTGGTATGTTTAGTTATTGAAAAGTTCGGGCCAACATCTCTTCGGATTTTTAGTAGCCATTGCTTGAGAAAGGTTTGATCCGTCGGGAAACCAAAAAAAAATCCTACCCTGTTTCCTTGAGGATCTACATTTCCCTTTTGGTTGCAAAGAGGGACACAGCGTTAGAACTTGAGGATATCCCAAGAAACTTGTTAATGTAAAAGAACTCCGTACAAAGCTTATTAACAAAAGCAATATCAGCACTGAACTATCTGTATGCTTACTGAAGCTCTGTTTCTCTAAATTTGTTTATCCCATAACGTCTCGTTTCCATGGTTAGGTACCAGTTTTTCCCGCGCGTCCGCCATTTGTGAATACGGTGTATGTCAGAGATTTAATCAACACAACTATGACAGAAGGTTGTGCGGTTGAGGAGAACATTCTTGGCACAATTAAGATTGGAAAACATGTTTGTCATCTTCTCTTCTATATTACCCAAGTTATTCCTTTTTGTGGGACCTGAAAAAAATTAGATTTGACATAAATAAGCTGCTGACTGTATTGACAACCAGCCAGCGACAATATATGTAAACCATTGATTTCCACTTACAAACATTCCCAGAGGATTTTTTTTTTTGTGTAAGAAAGGTTTAGTCTGAAAAAGGCTTTACCATTTTACATACCTGACATTGAGCTGACATGGATATTGTGTTTTCCAATTTCTGTTTGTTGTCCAATCTTCATTTGCACCGTCAGTTGGTCCCCCTTGAAGAACTCTGGACAATAACTTCTTAGTGCCCAGTTAGCCTCCTGCTGGGTATAATCTTGTAGGCAACAGGGCCAACAGAACCAAGAAGCTGCTCAGTATTTCGCATCTCCATGTGCAATGCAAAGAGTTGAATACTGCTCAGCTCCTCCTCCAACAAGACCAATAGGAAAGGAGGGAGAGTGGAGAACTGGAATACTTATAAAAGGATATTATTAATGCCTAAGGTGGGGACATTTGTCCAAATTTCAGGCCCTAGTGTGGGAAATATGAGCAAAATTCGTTTTGGAAAGTGAAATGTCCCAACTATGCTCGAATTTCCCCCTCTTGAGCTTATAAACATTAAGAGATAACGAACTACAATCTTATCCTGTTCCGGGCTGTTCTAGGAATCCCTCTTATTCCCCTTAATAAGGCCTTAGACATGAAAAGAACTAGTTGTTTCAGGAAATGTGTCCATAATTTATGAGTGAGACTGTGGGATTTCATGAAGCAAACACGAATTACCTTTCGTTGACGGGGTCTCTTGCGGTAAGTCCTCAGATATTAAGTATTTACTAGCCTGTATAAAGGCTCTTCATTTGGGCAACACAGAGAGGATTTTTGCCTCGATTAATGGCGCACTGTCAAAAGTTACGGGATTGCAATCCCTTAGCATTTGACCGAGCGCCAAACTCTCTGAATTGCCCAAATGAAGAGCCTGTGTCAAGGCTATTTACTCATCCGTCGCGAAATCTATTCCTTGAGATTTGTTGCTCACTCTACACGAACTATTTCGCGCCACTCGCAACGGAAAACTGCTGATCAAAGCGTTTCCGTTTGTAAGGTTCGACTGAAAAAAATAGAGGATTTAATTTCTTTAAGCCTTATACCTTTTGGGGGCAAGGTCAGTAATAAGAAGCCAATGATCTTCATCCATTTCTTGTGAAAACAACATGTGATGACTGACATTTGCAAACGGTGATTTGTTGGTGTCTTCATCACAGGATTGGAAAGTGCGAGTGCTCGTACCGACGGCTTGAGCTTCGCAAAGTATGTTAAGGTCAAGGTTGTTTAACAAAGATCTCCAAAATTGAGAATCTGGCGCACGGCGAAGGAATGTCGCAATTATTCCAAACGATGAAGCAACGATTTCATCCTCTGAAGCAGTGTCGAGATATTTTTAGCTGCATTGTGTGACAAGTGATTTGCGTTATGTGATTTTCTTTTTCGTAGTTTCAATGTATGCGAAAGAATCAATTAATCTGTAACCTGTCCATCATCGTTGACTAGGAATTTAGGGTGTGTTGCGCGTCATTGTAACTCAAAACCAACAAAAATATTCTTTACTTCTATCAATAATTCGGGACGAGATCAGTGTACATTGTACTAAGAGAAAATAAACCGTGAAGTTTGCGAAAACTGCCTGGAGTTTTGTCGGCATTCGCAACACAGTGGCACCTCCGACGGGACTGGAAACCGTTTCATTGGCTGGTAACTGGAAATGGAGCAACTACAAGCAGATATAGAAGGCAAACGTAAACTTCTTCTATTTACATTGGGAAAAACGGAGAGTGTTCTGGAGTCAGGGAGAGTGCTAGCGATTAAACGTCACCGAGAGGCGCTAAATACCATAGCAAACGAAATCGACACTCTAAAACTTCAAGTTGTTGAAGAAAAATTCAAAGCGAGCCATTCTAAAGAGGACATCGCGCTATGAAACCAAGAAATTGAGCAACAGGTCGCTCAAGTTGACACCCAAGTAACAAATATAAATGAGCACTTGGCTAGCCTTAAATTAGAAGAAGATTCCAAAGCTCAAGAAAGCGAGAACGAGCTTAAGGCGAAGGAGCGCGAAGATCAAGTACGATTCGAAAGAGCACAGTTAGAGCAGAAGCTCGAATATGAGCGGAAAATAGAAGAAACGAAGAAAAATTACGCAACTAAGTCGAGCGAAGCAAAAGCCAGCCCCGCCGCCAGCGAGGGAGTGCGCACTAAACTACCTAAGCTCACTATTGCAAAATTCAATGGTTCCCATACGGATTGGCTCCGTTTTTGGAACATTTACGAAGCTGAAATCGACAGATGTAGCGACATGGTGGCGGTAACTAAATTCGCTTATCTTAAAGATCTTTTGGAACCTAAAGTCAGAGCGGGAATAGATGGTCTCCCTTTCTCGCGTGAAGGGTACGAACGGGCAAAGAACATTCTAAGGAACAAGTATGGGAAAACGTCTGAGATAGTGAATGCATACGTCCAAAATATAATGGGGTTACCCGTAATCAGTGGCGCAAACCCAGCGAGGATCCATCAATTCTATGAAGCGCTCTCATTTAATGTTCAAGCTCTCGAGACACTGGGCAAACTTAAAGAAGTAAATGGTTATGTTCGGATGTCGATCGACAAATTACCAGGGATAAGAGGCGATTTGGTTCGAACGGACGAAAACTGGCAAGAATGGGACTTTCCGAAATTCGTTTATGCCCTCCAAGGTTGGACAGAAAGGAATCCTGTGACCATCAGATCAAGTGACAAGACCTGGCGTGACTCAAATGCGTTTAACACCCAATTAGACGACGCGCGTCCTCGTGATCGTGGATGTGTTTACTGCGACAGCACAGATCACAAGCCACACGAATGCACCAAAGTTTCTGATCCAAACGAAAGGTAGAAAATTTTCGTGAGAAAACGTCTCTGCTTTAACTGTGCTGGAGATGATCATAGGGCGTCGGAATGCAGGAGCAGGAAAACGTGTTTGTTT
This sequence comes from Pachyseris speciosa, assembly GCA_016490735.1. Taxonomy (NCBI): domain Eukaryota; kingdom Metazoa; phylum Cnidaria; class Anthozoa; order Scleractinia; family Pachyseridae; genus Pachyseris; species Pachyseris speciosa. The sequence continues at coordinate 1,100,033 of JAEMWC010000151.1, forward strand.
TGCAAAAGAAGACACCACACCTCCATCTGTGACAGAGGAAACGCAGACAACTCGATGACAGCTACACAAATCGGCGATGGTCCTGTGGTGTACCCAGTGGTTGTAGTGGAAATCGCAGAAATTAAATGTCGTGCCCTTTTAGATTCCGGCGCAGGAAATTCGTACGCTTCTGCCGCACTTCTTGAGAGGATTGGTGCAAAACCTCATCATTCTGGGTTACGCAAGATTGAGATGATGCTGGGCGCGAGCAGTCGGGTGATGGAGGTCTATCGGATCAAACTTAACTCAGTGAAGGGAAACCTTGAGATGGAAGCAGAAGTCACTAAAGTAGAGAAACCGCACCTCATGATGTTAGACAACTCTCGCTACAAGAAGCTCGTAGAGAAACACCCCCATCTAAAGGGCGTGACCATGGATGACAACGACGAGAGACCCCGCCTACCTGTGCACATCATCCTAGGAAACAGTGAATGCCCCAGAATCAGCACCACCGAACCTCAGCGCGTAGGAAGAGAATGGGATCCGGTAGCAAGTTACACGAAGTTGGGCTGGACTATCACTTCACCCGGTAAAGAAATCGACACCACCAGTATGCTCCTTACACAGACGTCAAGAGTCGACTATGAAGACCTTTGTAAGCTAGACGTTCTCGGGTTAGCAGACTCGCCTTCAGGGGATCAGAGTGTGGTTTATGATGAGTTTAAGGAACAACTGCGGAGGAGCGAAGAAGGGTGGTACGAAACTGGTCTCCCGTGGAAGGGAAATCATACCCCCTTGCCAAACAACAAAGAAGGAAGCCTGCGCAGACTCGCTAGCCTGGTACGGAAACTTGAGAAGAATGGGTCAATCGAAGATTACAATGCTGTGATTCAGGAGCAGTTGATCGAGGGAATTGTTGAGCGCGCCCCTAACTCTGTCGTAGGAAGGGAATTCTATATTCCATATAAGGGAGTAGTGCGTGAAACAGCTGAAAGCACTAAACTGAGAATAGTGTATGACGCCTCCGCAAGAGCCTGGGACGGTGCGCCATCTCTTAACGAATTCCTTAACAATGGTCCACCACTGCAAAACCAAATATGGAGTGTGTTGATTCGAGGGCGCTTTAACCCAATTGCCATCACTGGAGATATCAAGAAAGCGTTCCTGCAGGTCAGAATCCGTCCAGAAGAAAGAGACGCTCTCAGGTTCCACTGGTATAAGAACACAGAGACCAAGGAAGTTGAGACACTCCGTTTTACAAGAGCACTGTTTGGTTTGGATCCCTCACCCTTCTTATTGGGAGGGGTCATTGAGTCACATTTGGATACTTGGAGCCTCAAGCAGCCTGAAATAGTAGGCGAGATCAAGAAGAATTTGTACGTGGATGACCTTATAAGTGGAGGGACGACAGTATCCAAAGCAAGAGAGATGAAAAATGCAGCCACAGAGATCTTTGCTGACGCCGCTTTCGAACTTCACAAATGACATTCAAACGTTGCTGAGCTGGAATCAACTGAAAGTGATCCGACTGCAGACCAGACGTTCGCTAAACAGCAACTGGGCGCCTCGACAGGGGGAGAGAGTTCGCTGCTTGGCTTAAAGTGGAATAAGCTGAGAGATTTACTGAGCGTCACCGTGCCAACCGAGAAAGCCGAGAACACCAAGAGGGGAATACTGGCTAAAGTAGCAAGGATTTATGATCCACTGGGAGTGGAGTCTCCCCTCACACTATGTGGAAAGCTACTATATCGTGACGCCTGCAACCTCAGAATCGGTTGGGATGAACAATTGCCTTCTGACCTAGCCGACAAGTGGGCCAAATGGGAATCAAGATCCCCGGAGAGAATCACTTTCGTGAGGGCCCTAGTACAATATCAGGAACCAATCAGCATCATATCCTTACATGTCTTTGGAGATGCAAGTGGTGTTGGCGTGGCCGCAGCAGCATTCACTGTCGTGACGCAACCATCAGGTGTCACACAAGGCATCGCGGCTGCTAAAGCACGGTTGGCCAAACAAGGCCTCACCAAACCACGTCTGGAGTTGGTCGCCTGTCACATGGCAACTAATTTGGCCAATAACGTGAAAGAAGCCATGGAAGGATATCCTGTTGACCAAGTCTACTGTTGGTCTGACAGTACAGTTGCGCTCCACTGGATAAGAGGAGAAGGTGACTACAAGCAGTTTGTGCACAACCGGGTGCGCAAAATCCAAGACAAGAATTGGATAACGTGGAGATATGTGCCAACCAAAGAGAATCCAGCAGACCTGGGGAGTCGTGGGGGACCTGTAGCACAAGACGACGACCTCTGGTGGCATGGTCCAAAATGGCTGTCACACCCAAGTGCTTGGCCAGTCGACATAACCACAACCGCCACTGCTGAAACACTGGCTGAAGCGAAGACGGTACGAGAGATATTCAAGCTCGCTACCGATCAAGAGGTGGATGGATTTGGTCTCTGGCGCGTGTTGCGCATTGGCGGGTGGGTTGCGAGATTTGTCCATAACACACGGCATCCACCTTGTGAAAGGAAAACAGGGCCACTAACCACCGAAGAACTAAGCATTCAACGAAGATTCTGGGAGGCGTGAATTCGAAGAATTATGAGAACGAACGCTCGCAGCTAAATTTACAGCTAAACGACCAACAACTCCTTGAATGCCGAGGAAGGATACAGGGCGTCTACCCAGTGTATCTCCCAGATACAGCAGTCTACACAGAGAAGTTCGTGGAAGAAGCGCATGAATCTACTCTACACGGAGGAACGCAGTTGACAATGGCGAAAGTACGTGAACGGCACTGGGTCCCGCGCCTAAGACCACTAGTGAAGCGAATCGTGAAAAAATGCCCAGGATGCAAACGATTCCAGGCCACAGCCCTTACTGTACCACCTCCTGGATTACTGCCGCGAGATCGAACCGAAGGATCAATTCCCTTTCAAGTTGTGGGGGTCGACTATGCTGGCCCAATCAAGATTAAAGCTTCTGAAAAACGCGAAGGAAAAGCCTACCTTATCCTGTATGCCTGCAGTTTGACGAGGGCACTGTACCTTGACCTGGCGAGAAGTTTGGAGACCAGTGAATTCCTTGTAAGCCTAAAGGGATTAATAGCAAGGCGTGGCAGACCAAGTACGATCTATTCAGACAACGGCAGTACTTTCATTGGAGCCGCGGCGTGGATTAAGCAAGTTCAGAACGACGAGAAACTAAACGATTTCCTTGCACGTCACCAAATCACATGGAAGTTCAACCTAAGCCGACCCCCCTGGTGGGGAGGCCAGTTCGAGCGCATGATAGGGCTGGTCAAAACAGCAATGTGGAAAACTATCGGCAACGCCTATCTAACCTTTGATGAGCTGAAAGAAGTCTTTCTGGATGTGGAAATAGCCTTGAATGGTCGGCCACTGTCCTATGTTGAAGATGATGCACAATTACCAGTCTTGACACCGTATTCAATGCTGTTCAGCCAACCAAATATTCTACCTGAGAGGGAGGCCTACCATGAAGAGAACCCACAACTCAGACGGCGAGCAAAATACCTCAGGAAATGCAAGGGTGCGATTTGGAACCGCTGGACGAAAGAGTACTTTCGTGGGCTGCGAGAACGTCACACCGTAACACATAAAGACTCTCCTTGTGGAGTTGAGAAGGGAGATGTGTGCCTTATCAAAGACGACAACAAAGACATAAATAAGTGGAAACTTGGAATAGTGGAAGAGCACATTGTGGGACGTGACGGCGTCGTGAGAGTAGTAAAGCTTCGAGCAGGAAAGAGCTATGCAGCAGTTGTATCCATTGGAGTTGTTCCGTGACAAGTCTACAGAGGCAGAAAACCCACCACTGAATCCTGAAGCGCTCGCCTCTAGGCCAAAGCGAGATGCCGCAGTTGCAGCTAGACTGCGAGTCCAAGAGATTGCTGTACGTGACCAAGACGACTAAGGAACATTGTTTATTTGAATACTCAGTTTAGACCGTTTCAAAAGAGGAACATTGATTGATGATTTGAACATTGATTTCAGACTACTAGATTTCAAACAAAAGGAATTTAAGAACTTTACTCGAACTGTATTTGCTCCCGTGACGGAAGCAAATAGGGGAGTGTGTCGAGATATTTTTAGCTGCATTGTGTGACAAGTGATTTGCGTTATGTGATTTCCTTTTTCGTGGTTTCAATGTATACGAAAGAATCAATTAATCTGTAACCTGTCCATCATCGTTGACTAGGAATTTAGGGTGTGTTGCGCGTCAGTGTAACTAAAAACCAGCAAAAATATTCTTTACTTCTATCAATAATTCGGGACGAGATCAGTGTACATTGTACTAAGAGAAAATAAACCGTGAAGTTTGCGAAAACTGCCTGGAGTTTTGTGGGCATTCGCAACAGCAGCTTTTCCTTGATACGGTTCTCCATCTACTGGAAAAAAAAAAATGGCCGGATTACATTTTCTTTATCTCCGTAAATTTTGTTCTGTTACTCCTAAATTTCTCGTTACAGGAAGATTTAGCCGATACAAATCCTCTTCCAAACTCCAAAGGTATGAAACCTGATGAAAAGATAACCGGGAGTAAAGTTTATTGGCTGGTTTTCACTCCAGATCTTTCTACAATTTCCCTGGATTGTCCGGCGTCCATCACAATCGATCTTCTACTAAGCGGCGAAATCAGCCTAAATCCTGGTCCTAGATGGAAATACCCGCGTATGCTGTGCTCACAAGTTGTAAAAATCAATCAAAAAGGAATATGCTGTGACTCGTGCGACCACCGGTTCCACCTCATGCATGAACGACCGTAAATACAGTACAATATCTTATCAAACTCCTCGTGTTCTTGGATTAATGAACAACATGGTCTGCCAAACGTCAGAACGTCTTTCATTAACTCGAACAGTTACTATGAATCTTCAAATTCTTTTCTTCATTATCTGGTTCATCTGCTCAGTCCTCAACAAACTCAACTATATGATATTTGGGCAGTGTAACAATCTGTTCAGTGGAATACCTTCCGTTGTAACGCAAATTAACGTGTTGTATGGCACATTTCATGGTTCATGCTCTCTCGTTCCTTTTGAGTGACTGACTACCGATATTTTTTGGCATTTTTCACATTAGAAGAATCTTCGGATATGCACATAAAAGCGTTCGATGGAGAGATCCGATTTGGGGGGATAAAATGTCTTTTATTTTAAGGTTGACCAGGTTTTACTTGGTGTTGTGCTGCTTGTGATAATAGGAGTTTACTAAATAGGCGTGTGAAAATATTCACGGTATGCCGTTAAATAAACTGCTCAATTTAACACCAAGAACGTTATGTACTGTAGCTGTGAATGGCAGGTTTGTTTCTCAATAAAATTTCACTTCACATGCTTTTTGTGGAAAAATGTGCATGAAACAAAGTTTATCCTACTTATCCGGTTAAATTTTTTGACACAATAGGTTACCATAGCAATCTTTTGACATTTTTAAAAACACCCCTAGTTTTAGCTTTAAGCGATAATATTAGCTCAGTGATCCCCATTTTATATTGTCGCGGAATAATACGCCTAATAAAATAAAACCTTTTGCAAAGTTGAAAACAAATTGCAGGAGTGGATTCAGAGCAATTATAAAGTTAAATTTACTAAAAAAATTTCTGACGAGATCCTCGATTGAAAGATTATATATATACAATCCCTTTCCTAGCAACAATTGACACAAAAACTAGAAATTTTCAGTTTAAAATTTTGCATAAAATCTACTCTATTCAAGATCGACGAAGCTTGTCCCGTCACCACTCTACACATTTTGCGGTTTAGAGAGCGAATCTCCAGAGCATATTTTCTACGATTTCGTTTGAGTAAAAGCTTTCTGGAACGATTTCTCTGCATGGGCAAACAATGCCAGTGTACCTTTGATAAACCTAACTAGATTTCAGATAATCCTAGGCATTTTTGACAAAAGAGATGATTAATTTTAAGGTGATTAATCACCTGTTGATTCTAGCTAAGCAAACAATCTTTACCTGTAGATGAATTAAGCTAACACCAAATATCATGTTTTTTATGACCCATGTTAAGCACGTTATTCAAATCGAAAAGACTATTGCTCTAAACAAAAATAAGATGCTTATTCACTTGGAAAATGGAAAAAAGTTTTAAATTGCCTATAGTTTTCACTCCCTTTTCAATTATCTGTCCCTTGTAATTACAATTTACTGTTAGGACACCTTAACTAAAAAACAGCCTTTTTTATTTACTTTATTTCCTTTAGTTTTGTTTTTTTTCCTTTATTGTTGCTGTAATGTCTTTCTTTCACTTGTTATATGGTTTCAATTTTTAATTAAAGTTTTCTAAAGAAAAAAAATTATAATGATCCAAAGTTTAAAGTGCTCGTAATCCGCTCCTACAATTTTCATTTTATTGTACACTTTCCGAAATTTGGGATTATGACATTCTTGCATTGTACTGTTCAACAGTAAAATATGGGGGTCACCAAGCTCGATTTTTTTCCAGTTATTTTTGCTGGAAATTAAAATTATGGGATGTTTCTAACAGATTACAGTTTAACTAATCTATTCTAATCTAATCTTTTCTGATAAATTGTTCATCAATGACGTAGTATTTGAATGATTCCACTATAAAGGAATTGAACAACGCCGAATTGTAGTGATCCATGAAAGCTCGAGAACTTGAAAGAGCAAGAAACCGGTCTTAGCCACCTTAAAGTATTCATTTTATTTTACTGTTAATTCGTCTATGATTCTAAAGAGCCGCCGATTGTTTTTATGCATGACGTTTCCGAATTGAAATCTTTAATCTTAATCTTTAATCTTTATTGTTTTTCATACCGTACAAAGTAAAACATAAGTTGGGCCAAAGCCCAAGCTTTTGGTCAGAGACAAAGACTATTTTACAAAGAACAGTAGCCTAAGTTAAGTAATAAACTTAAATAAAGAAGATAGGTACTTGTAGACCAATAGAAATACAAAACTAGTGACAACAATCCAGGGTCCGGTTGTTCGAAAGCCGATCAACTTAATCCAGGATTAGCGTAAACTTTGGCTGCAGTCTTTAACTCTTGGGGGAAAGTTTCTTTTGCCGGCTTTTGCTTTTCAGGATTGACGTCCTCTAATCTAAAATTTTGCAGAATATCAGCATTGAACAACTTTTGTGAATAAAGAAATAAACTCAATAATTAATTTTAATCTTGGATTAGGGTTAATCGGCTTTCGAACAACCGGGCCCAGGCTATATGATATCAGAAGTTCAGTATAATATTCACAATTGGTAACTCAAAGATTTAATTCAGGCTTAAGAAGTACAATTTAAGCTTCTTTTTAAAGTTGCGAATAGTAAGGCTGTTGCATGAAGTCAAAGGGATATCATTCCAAATAGTTGGGGCTTGAGAGCAAATAGCAAATGATACCTACGCAAGAATTTGTGTAGGTTGAGACGAGAGCGACTTAAATAATCATAACACTCACGATTAAGATGTAGAAGCGAGGAAAGAGAGGCGGTCAGTAGGCGATTGAAATATGAGAAAACAAAACAGGAGACATGGAATTTATAGAGCAAGTGAAGCGAAAGAATATTGAGCTTAGAAAAGAGAGCTTTAGAATGTGTTTGAGGAGGTGGAGAAAATGCAATAATTCGAATGGCTTTCTTTTGTCGTAAATATTTGTAGTATATGGCGGTTAAAAACAATCAATCAAACAATCAAATTATTCCTTATGAGAAAAATAAGCTTTAGCTTACAAGGTAGCGTTTAATTATTCAACCCTATATTGCTGAAATTTTATCTACAGCAGGATTAGATTCAAGGGATCATCTGAAACATGTATATCACAGTTTCTTCAGACGTACAACCAAATTCGCACTCTCAACATGGTAAAAGGCAAGAATACAAGTTTTGTCTGCTTATTTCCATCTAAAACAAAAGCCGCTAAAAATATGATGAGAAAAACCTAATTTGAAAAATATCACGTTGACACAAAATCGCCTATTTTTTTCTTTTTTGAAAGTAATATAAGTTTGTGTCATATACCAATGATGCCTTCGTGTTTTCCTCATTACTTCTTAACAGTAACTCAATCCTGGCACTCTACCGGCTCGACCTGCAACCACGCACATATAAATGCCCACCCCACAACTTATAATGAAAGTAATTCCGAAAACAATGTAATAAGAGGTAGTGGCCCAGAATGCAACTATTTGCATTCTGGGCCACTAACTAAACAACGTTTTGTTGCAGAAGTCGGAGCTGCTGGGTCGCTGTAGTTCGGCTCGTAGTTTTTGTAAATCCACGCGTTTCCACAGATGAACCAAACGAAGCGAAGAGAAAGACCTGCACGACACTCAGCAGAGGGTTAACGCTTCCCTGCTCTTGTTTTCTTCGTTCTTTATATTTCATACTACAAGCGAAGCAGTTTGCAAAGATACTTAGTATTCCAGAAACGATCAGGTTAATGGGGATCAATTTTTCAACAGGGCACTCATCCTTGTATATGGCACCTGTAACAAACGGAGACAGACAAATCATGGATGAAGCCCTGTGCAAACAGATGCCACGCACCTCTCAGTAACCTCTTATTTCATTGGCTCTTATTACCACGCAGCTCCATTATTTCAGGGCTAGGGTCCATTGTTTCTGTTGTTTATTTATTGTTTTCTCAGCCAATCCTGTGAACTGTTCCGAGAGCTGCGTGGCGCCTCGTGCAAATGCCTCTTAACATTTTTTACCAACATCATCCAACATTGTACGTTGGGCCCAACATTGTTAAGTGGTGCACCCGTTGGATATTGTGAGGAGTGGCTGGCTGCCGTTGCATGCCGTTTCTTCATCTCCCAACAACACCGGCCCCAACATAGGTAGTCTCTTGCGCAGCCGTTTTTTGTCTCGTCACGCAACGCTCCTTGGTTGCGTGACGAGACAAAGAACGCCTCCGTAGGAGACTACAACATAGGGGGTGTTCAAAGGCACCCAACATGCTGGACCTAACAATGCTGGGAGCATTGTACGGGCCTTATACTAATACTTTCTAATATGCAGTCCATAGATAACCTGCGGTCAGGCGTTCTCTTTTTCCTTTGTACTTTTTTTACACTGTGCTCCCACCAGATAAGAACGCCTGATCGCAGATTACTCCACAATCTAATGCAAAGGAGAGTTTGTCAACTCATGATGAATAAAGAAACATCACCGAATGAACAGCACAGCTTTGGATTGACATCGCCAGAAATGCAAGAATAAATAATAATAACTAATAATAATAATAATAATAATAATAATAATAATAATAATATTTCAAGAGGGTGACACCAAAACCTAACACAGCGTTAATTAGGTTGGCATTCATTATTACCATTTACGCAATTAATTCAAAATGTTAAGTAAAAATTTACAAGATAGTTTTTACATTACAAAAATACAATAAGTTAGAAGAAGAGTTTAAAAGGCCTAAAACTTTAAAAATATACTAGAATGAGAGAAAGAGAATGATAGAAACTGAACCTTTTTATCCCCAAAATTTCTAAACTAGCTTGTCACGAGGAGGTAATAAAAGAAAAGTGCTAAAAAAAAATGGTCATGCCATCTCTGCGCAGCTAAGACACTGATGTAGTTCTTTCTTTTCATGATTTATCCTCTCAAAGCTTCCGCACATGGCCACTAGTGTCTCCGCTGTTCATGTAAATTCATATCATTTTTGTAGTCAGAATTACATCTTTTTCGTTGATTGCTAACATCGTTTTTATCAGCTTGCTAACTTTGATATATAAATTGCCACTTTGTGAAATATCATTACATGAACATAACTCTGAAACAGAGCCGAAATATAGCATTTCCTTTGACCATGTAATAAACCAAAACTTGTTTTTACAATGATAATGATCACGGATTTTGTTTTCATTATTCACAACATCGTATGCATTGTACGTGATTAAAAGTAGCTTTTGCATCACGAGTTTTTGCATAATGAAACTTGCATTATCAAGCCGGCTGACAGTATCATTCGGTTGTCTTCCAGGAGCAATGCAGGCTTCTTATACCAGCGGGATTACTTACTTTACTTACCAAAAATTGCATTGCTTTTAACTTTCTCGGTCAGGTAATGTACTGTTAGCGATCCCTTTATAGATAGACCAGAGGGCGCGCAGGAAAGCGGAAACCTGGGGCGAACAATCCTAGGTGGGCTGGGTTCCTACCTCTCCCCAGTTTATTCACGGCATTTTTTTTTTTACTTGCGTCAATCTCGCTGCACTGTTGATGGCCCACACTTGCGACCATCCAGAAAGCGACTGCTAGCACCTAGAAGTACCGTCCAGATATACAAACTTACCCATGGCTATCATAGCTATATGCAGCGGAAAGAGGGCCAAAGAAACGATCACGACGCCAGTGAAAACTGTGGGAAAAAGGCGTAAGATTATACTTAACATTAAAACAGGATTAAGGTTTTACAATCATCAGTTAAATGCGTTATCGATTGTGTTACGATGTAAGCATGCCAACATTACAACTACTCACTGCTGGTCTTCATCGATTCATCAAGCGACGAGGTCGCCTGGTTAAGCGCACGCGTCACTGTTCGTATCACAGTGAAACGAAGTCATAGGAAAAAGTCTTCAACCAGACCATTATATTTGCCTAACGATCTGAACGATGGAAAGATGAAGCATTTGGGATGCAAGTATACCGCACAAATGTGGTTAGGTAAACTAAAGCCATATATAGGGCAATATAACCAGTTGGCATTACCCCTTAGATCTACCAAATTAAATGTGAACCCAAGTATGGACAGTTGTTTTTGCCTTGTTAGGCCTCATCAGCGTGGTAAAATTAAAGGTTGCGCTCATGGGTCCCACATGACCGGATAAAAAGCGATGCGTTCTTGAAGCAAATTTTTTTGAGAATGGGACATGCCAAAGTGTCCGCATGATCCGGGTATCCGTATTAGCGGCTAATAGGGACTTTAAGCAAATCGCTACGGCGACCTATACTACGGCGGCCGGAAGTAAAAAAGCCCAGAAATGAAGCAGTGCGCATGCTTGAAAATGAGCTTTCGCCGTAGCGCTAAATCCTGCAACGTGAAGAACTGCCTTCTGGCGTAGTCGCTACTACGTGAGTATAAAAGTCGACTCTCCTCCTATTCTTTGCGGTCACTAGTTTTAAAAATTAACATAGATTGTTTTTCACTTTATCAAGAAAGTATTTGAAGCTTCTGGTTTTCCAGTAAATGCGTTTTCCCTGCGTTTTCTCGTAAAAGATTTCTATCGTCAGCAGACTGTGCCATGCATAAACATGGCCGCGGAAATACTGCCAGAAAAAACAAAGGCTAGACGAAAACCGTAAGTACGACTGTTAGCAATAAAGCTAATGAAATGTCACTGAAGGTTGTTTACGCAAGAATAAAATATCTGAAACGTTGAATTTGTTGATTTCTTGTTAAATACGGCACATAAGAAGAAAAATCACTTGCAGCGAACTCCGATCTTCAATTGTAGTTTTCTGTTTTGTGTAGAAATCGCCCTCCGATGATGTTTTCTATTAATATTCTTCTTGGCAAACGAAAGATTGGAATTTAAGTACAGAAATTCTTGCGCAAAGTCTCTCTCAAAAGAGGGAAATTGGTTTCTATTTTCAGTGTTTTTGGTTTGTTCTAGATAATCTCGTCCGCTGTGGCAAATTAAGTTTTACAGTATAAAGCAGTACTGAATTCTTCGTCTGAAGTGAAGCCCATATTTTTCTTTCATGTGACAACTACGTTGTTTTATGTATTCGCTTCTCCAAAGGAGGTCATAACAGCGAAAGCAAGTGAGCCGTAGTCACTGCTTGCTTAGCTTGCTTGCTTAAAGTTGAAATTTGGAGGGCTACGGTGACGTACTCTCCCGAGGACTCCGCATCCACGACCGCCGTAGTAGAGGTCGCCGTAGCGATTTGCTTAAAGTCCCTAATAATTCGCCAAATTCGCCTCGATTAGCTTTGCTACACGCGGGTTGTGTATTTTTCAAAATTTATTTAAGTTATTGAAATAAAGTGAAAGTGAATTTAAGAGAAAATATAGCGGGTTTTTAGTTGCCGGGACAAAGAAAACTGTCCATTATAAGCGGGTGTCCGTAGAGCGGGGTTCCACTGTATAAGCGTCATCTGCGGAGTGAGACCCAGGGGTACACTTTGGGTTCGAGAGAGCCGTCAAAACCGGTGGTTCCGCAGAAGAAGAAAAAAATTGGAAAAAATAAAACATTGATTGCTTAGGACATTCTCCAAACTAATAGGAACCATGCTGTTGGCGGAACTGATGATTTGAAAATATCTTTCTCTTAACTAGGAGGATGCTCCTATGGAACCGAACTGTGCATGTAAAGCGGGGTCTTAAAATATTTCAACATTGTGCCCATAGATTTTTCTGATTCCAAGGTAATGTGAGTGAGACTTCAGGGAAAAATAAAGTTGGAGTTCGTGGACAATGCGTTGCTATTATGTTAAAATCACAAATGCACGAGACGAATGCTACTAAACATGAAGAATAGAACGGACACTTAAGATTGGGAAAGGGATTCTTTTGCCTCCTCTATTGTACGTAGTAGTTTTACTTAATTGGTGGGCGGTAACTTAAACGAACTAAAAAGAGGTCATCAAAGGGCTGAACGCAGATCGCTAAAAGTGAAGGATATAAACGCTACAGGTTGAAAAAGCGTTATTTTTGCCCCCTCTGTATAGCAGTTTTACTTGGCGCCGGTTTGGTAAGTTAGTAAAAACAAGCATGAAAAGGGGTCAATATAAGAGAAGTATTGATCTTGTTTCGGTTGAGTGAGTTTTTTTGAATACTTCCGCCAAAATTCAATAGTCCTGCAGACGTGACAGAAAAATTAAAAAAAACAAAAACAAAAAAAAAACATGCTAAAAGTATCATGCATTAAAACCCTGTCCAGCGCAATGCGTTTATCTGCCAAATCGTCTTAAACCACAAAACAAGGTCACCTTTTTGCTCCAGACTAGAAATTGATAATTTGGTACCTTCAGTCAACCATTCGCACATCAATATTGGTCTTCACCAATTAAATACGAATCAGTAATAGTAAAATACTTTTTAAAAATATACTCAGTTTCTTTAGTTATTGAACCTTGATTTTGGAACTATCCTTACGTTGCAGTAACACGTAAAACACAATAATACTGTTAGTGGGCCTGGAGAACAAGAACAATTAAGAAGAAGAAAGGTGAAACATTTACTGTAATCCTTCGTGCCCTAACCTTCTCAAACTATTTTAAGTTTAAAATCGATTTAAGCGGTTGCTAGGTTAGACTCCAAACTTGCACCGTTTGGCGGAGATAATCATTGGACATGTTTCGTTTTCTAGGCAGATGCTGGCATTATTCTGGGAAACGAATTGTAGGCGGTCGACATGTAACTGATGTTTGAATGTATTAAGGCGGAGTCCTTGAATAGTTCAAAATTCTGCTCGCTGAGTAGATTTTGTTTATTCCTAGAAGATTTAAGTGAGATTTCGATATAAAAATTTCGCGTAAAGTCAAATAGTTTGGAGTTCCTGAATTATAAAAACACTGAACGCAGGCCAATAAAATTCTAAGAAGATGTACATCATAAAATATTTCGTGGAAAGTAAAAAAAGGTTTGAAGTTCCTGAACAAGCGTATCGCTATTATGTCTGATCGCAGGGCACTAAAAATAAAGGTTTTAAATAATTAACATTTAATATGAGCAACTTATTTGCCTCCCCTGTGGCAAATTAAGCTTCGTTTGTCTTATGCTTATGCGTCTTTGTTTGGTTGTTTGTTTTTTGTGTGTGCATAGTTGCTTACCTGGATCAACTGCTTGTCGATTTGTACTTAGCTTATTTGATCTTCGCAGGTTTAACAGTTACCTGTGTTCCGCGGTACCACTGAAGTGAATGTATTTCATTGTTCTGCAAAGCCTTTGTAGGAAAGTGAAATATTCAATATTAACTGTTGACAAATCAACTTCTCGTGTTGGCGTCATCACCATTCAAAGAGACGGTGTTATTAGAAATCTACATGTCTTCCGTTGCAATGCATAACGGGCTGTATTGCGCGTTTCGCGGTTCATCGATACCCGGGAAAGCCGGACTCGGCCTTCTCGTTCCTGTTGGGTGACTAAGTGATATTAAGTTTAGTTATTTTACATTTCGCATTTTTCAAATAATGGAGTCTCTGCACGTGCACGTATCATCAGCGATCCATGAACGAGTCAGAGTGGAGAAGTTCTCACTGAATTGTGTTTGTTTTTAACCTGACCAGGCCTTAACTTGGTGCTGTGCTCCAACAACAACAACAATGACAACATGTTTAAAATGTAAAAATGACAGTATTAGCAACCCACAAATATAGCTACAGCTAATCGAGGCGGGTTTCAACCTAGCTCAGACCTAGCTCTTAGTCAAATAATCAGTCATATTACATTTTGTGAAAGAGGCGTATGAAAATATCAGTTGGACTATTAAATAAAGACTACCCTCTCACGGCTTAAATAACAAGAGCGTCAAGTACCAATGAATCGATGAGTTGACTTTCAATAAAATTTCAGTCTACATGCCTCTTGAACATGTGGAAATAAATTGCATGGAATAATGCTTATATCTTGCTTTACCCCTTGATGTTAAGGCTATGAAGGGCTATTAAGAACTTAACTGGACCAATGGATATATTGGCTTGGCGATCATGGTATATCAGTTAAATTGTTTTCCAGTATTTTTGCAAAATGAAAATGTTTTAGCAAAACGAAATTTTGTAAGATCTGGCAGTATTTCGAGGTTGCTGCTTGTTTGCCATATAAAACCTGAGCTTGTTATCATGACATTGCTGAATTAGCTGGGTAATACGGTAGTGAATACGATCACGTCATTGTTCCATAAATAACCTGCTGGTGTTTTGGTATTTGCAGCGGTCTAGTTGTGGCGTATGGCGAAAATGTTTTTACGACTGCTTATTGACAAGCAATCATCCACGGGTCGTTGTGCTATGACTCTGCAGGCCTTAAGTTATAGTTCACTGGTTCTGTTAAGTACTAATTGTCATAGGTATACGTTTTAGGAATAAAATAAAGCAATGGAAAGGTTGATCGCAATGGAAATACATCATAGGAACTTTAAAGTGCTACTACGATCACAAAATCACTCGTCTTTTTTCTCCAAATTTCGAAAGTGTGTTTGCTTAACAACCGACTCGCGAAATTTCAAGCTTTAATTTGGAGAAGCCAGTTTTTTATTTTGACTGAAATATTTCTATTTAGTGTCCGCCATTACTAACTTCAAAATCTTGAGAGAACTGGATCGAGGACATAATGACGTAGAATGCAGAAAGCGTAAGCATGCAGTGTGTGTAAACCCGGCTGATTTAGTATGCACCACGGGAATTTTGAGCTTTCAGACTCTCAAACTCGCTTTTTGCATACTTAATAACCTGCATTCACATACTGCAATTTTAAACCAGTGAGTAAATGATGTCATATTATCCCGGATCCAGCTCTCCGAGGCCTAATTGGTCAGTTATGAACGTGAGTAATGGCGGACCGTTAAATTAAAAAGTTGTTGCCAAAGTAAACAGTCTTCTGCTTGAAATTAAAGCTCGAAATTTCGCGAGTCGAGTGTTAAGCAAACACACTTTCGAAATTTGAAGAAAAAAGACGAGTGATTTTTTGATCGTAGTAGCACTTTAAATCCATGAATCTCCATTGGGGAAATTGTTAGTTGTGGCGGATGCTATATCACATAGTCTCGTGGTGGTTTACAATAGCTCAAAATGGGGTGAGATCGGAAGTCAGCCTGTAGAGGTGCCTCTGGCAGCCGCGATCCGTCCGATATTTGATCTCACCCACCCACCCAACCCAGGTTTGAATGGAAAAGACAGGTGGTAATGGGAATGCTGGGCAGGGAGGTCTGTATATTTTTTTCTTTGGTGGGGGGGGGGGGGGGGTTGTCAGTTGTGTATTTTTAGTATTAGGTTTTATGGATATTTCTTATAATTCGTTATAGTTATTGTATTTATGTATATATATACATTTTTTTAATTCATGTAAAGCGCTTTTGATCATTTTAATCAGTTAAAAGGCGCTATACTAAGTAAATAAATTATTATTTTTTTTTATTATTATTTTTTTTATTTCACTTTACTTGTCCACATTTACCTTTTAGGGCCAGAACCAAACCATGGTTCTAAGGCACTAGAGGAGTGTTAGTTCAATTTACTTGATTGAGGGGACCTCTCTCAGAATGTGTGCTGTTCCCAGAAGTGCTGTTTTCTGGATTTCATGTGGGTTGTTGTTGCCTGGGATTTCGCGCAGCTGTTTTTCAGTGCCTTTCCTAATAACTCCAGGGACACCTACGACAATGGCCATTACCACTGTTCTTTATTATTATTATATCCGATATCCCCTCAATGTTTGGCCTCTGTTCTTGTATCGAAATCTGTTCGACTTTAACTACAGTTTGAATACCCTGTGCTGGTTACCTTTGAGAACAGGTATTAGACTTCGGCGCATCAATAAAGGTCGACGTTTGCGGAAGCGGGCATTACTGGCTATAATTAGAATTCGACTGTCTGATTTTCATTCTCAAAGCGACCACACGCGCCCACGGTCAAAACAGGAACAAACTCGCCAAGGACTGAGTAATTCTATAGCAGCAGGGGGTCCAAGGTTAGAGCATCCTTTCATCCTTTCTTTAGTCCGGAGTGAATATACCAATTGGGCTCAGTTGCTCGAAGCATGGTTAGCACTAACAATTGGTTAAGATGCACTAAAACCTATAGGTTGCCATGGTATTTTACCCGGGTTAGCGCTAACCATGCTTCGAGCAACTGGGTCCTGTTCGCGATTATGACAACGCTTTGTTAGCTGGCCTGTACTCGATTTTTGGTGAGACTAGACTAGTGAAAAACCAGCTTTGATTCCTACGCTCTCTTGCTTTTTGTGCCGACGTAAGTGTTGCTGTATTGTATGAACATTAAAACTTTTGTTTTCATCACTGGATTCCTGACCATAATAAATTCCTACACAACTGCAACCAATCATTGTGCAATTACTCATGATGTTCGTAGAACAATATTCAGTTAAAATGTATTTTCTGAGGTAAGTATTTGTTCTGAGATAGATGAGGACGATGAATTCTTCCAGATTATAGCCCTATAATTTATCATTTATTATTATCAGTATAATCTCTGATTATTTAACTACTATGTACATGAACCTTCACTTATACTTCTCCTTTGTTAAATTATTCGCAGTTATAACAATTATAAGTGAATATTACTGTCCCACTATCACATGTATCTACATTTATGTTTCTATTCTATGGCAGTATGCACGTGACGTCATTACCGCCATGTTAGTGTACCGTCAACAAAACGTTTGTCATGAAGTGTTTTTGTCATTGCCCACCAAAGTGGTCGCAGCACAATTGTCTTTGAACTTTTGGGGCTGAACATTGAACTTTACCAGAATGAATTAGAGTGCTTTTCAGCTGAGTGTCGTAAAGCCAGAAGCAAAGTGATTTCTCTGACCAATCACAATTGACGCTGAACAGTATAATGAGCCAATCAGAATACGAAGCAATCATACACGTAACGGGCGTTAAGGAAGAGAAAATGCGCCTGTGTAATTCACGATTGGTGTTAAGAATCGAAAACTTGTAATTACTTAGCCGTTTAATGATTAACTCGTTGCCGTGGTGACTTTGACGAATTACCGCTTAACGGTATCGCGGGCACATTTTGACACGTGTAAGACGAATGAAGACATGTTGATTTGTGATTTGTGAGACCTCGTGGTTCGTTCTGAAGTGAAATTAAAAGGTAAGGTTTATTGCTCTGTGTGACGACCCCTTTGGATTTTGACCGTTCTATTGATTGAGAACAACTGGTTTTGGTCTTGATTCTCATTGGTTAAGAATGTGGTGCGATTTTGCTGACCAATCACAGAGCAAAGCAAAGCAAAACCAAATTGAACGCGAATTACTTTCTGTACTCAACTGAAAACCGCTCGAATAGCTTTAAACAACTAATGTGATTGAGAGTCAGACTACTTTCTTGTCTATGTAGTAAGCATCACTGTGAAGTTGAACTTGTGACTACCGCTAGTTAGCAATCAGAGCGGGACTCAATTCCAGTTCCCTAATCACTCGGCCATACTCTCTTAATACATATGCGCACAAAAATCACCTCATAATTCAATTTCTGTTTCAGTCAGCGAAATTTGCAGAGAAGCGGTCGCTTAACTCTTTCTCCGCGGTGTTACTAAATATGGACCATCTGAGTGGTCCATGACTTTCAAAGCCCACCTAGACTAGCATCAGCTACCTGTGGGCATGTCGAATTTGTGAAAAAAAAAATACTAATTAGAAAAATAAAGAACTGAATAAAGAACTGAGCTGTAACTTTTCCAAATCTCGGACTATGGTTGAAATGAACCATTGGTATTGCCAAATGATCAGTGTTTTAGACTTTATCACCCTGGAAACTGACCAAAACTCTCAATTTCCATTTAATATGACTGTTTATTCTGTTGCAAACTAAGAAAAGCCCTCGGACAACACCAAAATTCACGCAACTTTGTCTTGAAGTTTTTAAGTCACAAATTCCTCTTAGAGCTAAAAGTTTACATTGGCAGCAAACTTTGACTCTACCCTTATTTTCCTGCTCACTTCTTTAGCCTGACCCCGATAACGCCGTTTGATATCAGTTGCTCTCACTGTCTGAAATTTTCACATTTGTGACCCAAAGGAATTCTAGGATATTCTTGCCTAACAGCAGCATGGAACTCCGCCAATTTCCATTTCACATATTTTTTTTAGAACCGTGTCGAGCCACCCGGTCCTGCTGGCAAAATAGTGCACCGATTGCATTATTTACAAGTCAAAACTCGCCAAAATGGCCATGCCAGCTCCCGGAATCCACTCAGAAAACGGCTTAAGACACAACTTCACTCCGTGAATCACCACGGCTCGCTCGAATACTTTCGGCAGCAAACTTCGTGTGAAATTGCTTCTCACCTCTGTTTTCTTTCAAAGGATTGCCTCTATTCATCAACCCAGCTTTATGATGCCAGGCAGGGGGCTTCTAAGGTGGAAAATGGCTCGAAAAACATACTTGTAAATCAAATAGTACCGAATTGTAGCTGCACTGATCGTTTACTAGGCTATTGTACATTATGCTAGCATTTTTTCGAGCATTTTAGTGAGGCAAAAGCATTGAGCATTATTCGAGCATTTTAGTGGCATTTTCCCGGAAAATTAATTTTGTTTTTCCGAGAAACTAAAAAAGAAAATATATTTTTTTGAGAAATGAAGACTAAAACTCAAAATTCATAGATGATTTCGAGGATTATGTTTTTTTGGCTGTATTTATGAACTCGTATGCGTTGTTGTTGTTACTTGCATCACTTGTACGTTTTTGTAAGTGTGAACAGTTAACACCATGTTAAAAACTTTTAAATAATTAAAAAAACCCGTTTATATAATGAGCATTATTTCGCAGCATTTTAGTGGCTATTTTTGGGAAGAGCGAGCATTTTAGTGGGAAAATTGGAGCATTAAGATGGAACATTTTAGTGGGGAAACAAAAGCATAATGTACAAAAGCCTATCGTTTACAGATAAACAACAGCTAGCGTGACGAGCGTGACAGGAAAGATAGAGCCTTCGGTGCTGTGGATCAGCAACATCTCCGTGGTAACCCCTTATTTGGAATAAGGAGATCGACTTGACCTCCCTGACCCTTCAGAAATTGCAAAAAAGATGTAAAAAACGTCGGCAGAGAAAGAGTTAAGTTACCACCACCAATCAGACAAAAGTAACAAACAAACAAGAACAAAAAAGAGGAACGCAAATGATACATGATGAATGGTGTTCTTTGTTTGTGATTAGTGCAACCAGACGCTCTGGTGCAACGAAATAGATAAGACCGCTTTACTTAGTTTCTTTAATTTGTTCTAGAGGTCGTGCTGTCTTAACTTGTAACAGGACAAATCCAGTAATGAATAACGCACTGCATTATGTTTCCTGTGATGAACACTGCTGTCGCTCCTTTACAATGGCAGCTGTACACGATCGTGTTCGTTGATGGATCAACAACGGCGTCGTTAAAAATGTACTCTGCGGCACCCTCTGTTGAACACGTGGCGCCAACTATTTTCCAGCCCTGAAGAAAGGCAACAAATAATAAGAGGCCGGAAAGGCAGGAATGGGATGCTGCGAGTGATATTCGTTGCATTATCTCAGAGATTGTATTCATTTGATGGTGCCCGCTAGTTGAACTCGAAAGTAGAAGAGTTCAGAGCAGTGTTCCTGTGCTAAGCAAGGCAGCTGGAAGTGGATGGATTGCCTTTCTACTTTCTCAAGCCCCAACATTTCAAACTGCAAGGAAATGTCAGTAATTACGCTCCCTTAGCTTCTTGGCTCGTACTTCAGTAATCATTCTTCCTAATTTTGCGCAGGTGACTTAACTCCCTCACCCCCTTTGCTCGATACCCTGAAACCATTCGTGTCTTTTAATAAAACCTATAAGCTACGGAGTAGCAATCTCCCGTGGTGTTATTGCTTATGTCGTACGCTGGTGCGCAATAAATGGATAAGGCCTTGGAGTCACGTCTCATTCAAAAAGAAAGTTTTGGAGTACCACTTTCGAGAGAAATTTCTTTCTTTTGTTTTCAATAGCGTTTTTATGTTCAGGAGTAAAAGAGTAAGTAAATCACTACCAAGAAAAATACTTAAACGTTAAATAACAATCTAGTTAAAATTGTTTAATACGAGAGGGTGACCAAAAAAAAATCTAGTAATTAAAGACTGGACGACGCGGGAATCTTTGAAGCAATATTGGTATAACATTGCGGGACGTCAATTTTGCAACGTCTGTCACCTCCAACCAT
Source organism: Pachyseris speciosa (assembly GCA_016490735.1). Classification (NCBI taxonomy): domain Eukaryota; kingdom Metazoa; phylum Cnidaria; class Anthozoa; order Scleractinia; family Pachyseridae; genus Pachyseris; species Pachyseris speciosa. The sequence goes on from JAEMWC010000151.1 coordinate 1,120,882, forward strand.
GAACAGTGTTTTGCGCAACCGAGTTGCACGTAGAGCTACACGTAGTGTCTAGACACTGATTAGGTATTCTCATTTACCTTATGCTCATCTTCCCGAAGAATGACCTCGGAATCCGCCGACTTTCCTGGAGTCTGCGCAGGTTCTTTTTTGTTCTTGTACTGACATTGGGTAAGATTCCCGGGTCCAGGTCTTCCCGGTGGTCCAAGTGGACCTCGAGCACCTGAACCACCTCCACTTGATTGAGACGCATTGTACCTAGATGGCCCTCTGGGGCCCTCAGGGCCAGGAGGTCCTGGTGGGCCCTTGGAGCCATTGACTCCCATAGGCCCTATGCTTCCTTGAGGACCTGGTAATCCTTGTGTTCCATTTAAGCCCCTGGCTCCTTGAGGTCCTTGAGGTCCTTGAGGTCCCCGAACGCCTCCCGGTCCCGGTGGACCTCGAGGTCCCGGAGGTCCTGGAATTCCCTTTGAACCAGGAGAGCCACGTTCACCTTTCAAGCCGTCTTTCCCTGGTGGGCCTGGAGGTCCTGTGCCGTTAGAATTGACCTGATAAAATGTGCAAGAATTAATGAAAAGAATAACAGCTCTAAATATTATGATTTGTTGGTACAGGCTTAAAGGGGCTCTATCCTGTCAACTTAAGTCTACATGATTAATGAACAAATGAAAAACCTTTGTTTTATCAGATTGCAGACTTGCTCCTAGCCTAGATACAATTCACGCGTTGAAAGTATTTCATTGTTTGTGCTTCAACTGATGTTAAAAATGATGGAATATTTACCTTTAAAACAGTTTCTTTGACATTGTTTACATCACTTCTTATTTCCGCCACATTTTTAATTATCATCGGAATCTTTTCACAAGAAACATTCCTTTCAGGGGCTGAACAGAAAAAAAAGAAAGTTAAATGAATGTTGAAAATAACACCCACAGATTTAATTTATTGCTTAGAGCAAGAGATTATGAGCTCAGACTCTCTTGCCATCACGTTCACAGCTTGTCAAAGCAAGTTATAAGTGATCAACTATGAAGAGTGATCTTAAGTCAATCTTAGCTTAAGATTATACTTTAATACACGCCTACATGGCTTAGAATTTCAACGACGTTCAAATGCAAATTTTATAAACAAGCCAATTCTGCTTCGTCATGGAGTTGAACTAACCCATCTGGTGTGTAAACACACGCCTAAGAAATTTCAACAGTCTGCTCTGTTCAGTGTTATGCATAACGTAGAGAACCCAAACAAAGTTTTGAAAGAGTTAAAATCCCAGTTAAGCTTTTCTAGGGGAAAGGAGGGTAACCCGGCCTAACTTGATACACAGGTTGCCTTAAACTGACGCACCTAGTTTGTAAAAAGACGTCTCCAGAGTCAGTTTGAACATTTTGCACCGCTAGTTAAATATATTATTCACATGTTACGCAAACGTCTTCATGGAGTTTCATTTCCGATGTCAGGGTAAGGTAATAGTCGTATATTTGTCAAAATAAAGTTTAGCCCACTAAATGCTTATCAGATCTTGTGCCCTAAGGACCTCAAAATCTCATCTTTGGGATTAAGAATAAATGCTTGAAGAAGACTTTGAACTGTTGGCGTTTGTAAATGTAGTGGTAAAGCGAATCACATGTGGTGTTTCGTCAACACCGTTAAAAGCGCATGCAAACCTATATTTTGCGACAGCTCGTGAATAGAAAACGCACGTCCATTATACAGCATGATTTCTCTCTTAGCTTTGAGAATATGAGCATGGCCCGAGAGCTGAAGAAGCGAGGCGGGTTTCAGGGCCTCGTTTACCCTGGACCGGGAGTCACTGTCTTGATGTGGAGTTTATGACCAGCTTAAATTTTGATCTCCCGGGAGCAAGAGAACAAGAGAGTGTCAGTATTTATATTATTATTGAAGTTATGATTCTCACGCCAATGCTTCTTACAGAGGGTAGTATAACGTGTTTTGGATCGCAACAATGACTTCCGTCTTTAGTACGATACACATTAGGGCCATTTATACGGGAGAAAATAAGACGCGTCTTATGTAAGACGCGACTTAAATAAGACGCGAACTGATCGTATAAATGGTACAAACTAAGCGTTCGCGTCTTATTTAAGTCGCGTCTTACATAAGACGCGTCTTATCTTAGAACAGGGTTTTCAGCTGTTCTTATTTTGTCCGCTTCTTAATTAAGACGTGAACTTCCTCGTATAAATGGTTTCGCGTCCTAAATAAGACGTGAACTGCGAGTGCGCTTGCATAAAAACAACAGCAACATGAGCTTGTCTTATGATTAGATAGCGTAATTGGTTGCAAAGCTTTGCAAAAGATGGCAGGGAGAGCCAAAAGTGAATTCAGCACCTTCCTTCTTTAACCTGCCATCAGTCGCACCAATCCGTATATCATAAGAAGAAAATCTCTGAGAAAGTCTCTTGTTAAAATAACAGGACAGCACGCTTTTGTTTCTTGCTACAGCGCTCCATCTTGGCGGGTAAGCGAGGCTGTATCAAAAATAAGACGCGAACCATTTATACGAGATGTAGGACGCGAAGGTATAAACGGTACAGTTCGCGTCCTATTTAAGTCGCGTCTTAATAAGGCGTGTCTTATTTCCTCCCGTATAAATGGCCCTAATGTTGATTTTCATTTTGTGGCTTAATGGTAAAGGGAGTAATAATTGCTTCCGGATACAAAACACATCAAATGCTACACAGTTAGCGCACAGAGAAGAAACATTTTCTCAAAGTCAAAACAAACTATCGTGAAGCAATTTATTTATTTATTTATTATTTTTTTTTTTGTGCTAAATTAAAAAAATAATCAGGTTTGGCCAAAAAGTGCCGTTGTACCGCATGTTGAATGGAGTCTACTAAATAACACAGCTTTGAGGAAATGAACTGACGAGAAATTGATTTTTCTTACGGCGAAGTACGACGCGGAACTACGGGACGCTTGTTGTATTAATTATTTACTCTCCATTCTCTAAGTGGGTCCGAAATTGCGTGCTTGCCTGTCTGTATTGGCACAAAAAATTGCAAAGTGTTTACTTATCTGCTTCTCGTGATCACGTAATCTACTATGTACATATCAAAAAAGCTATTAAATAAATACAGTACCAATTCTTCACCTACGAAAGCCCAACAATTTCTTAAAGGTTTATCACATCTACTGCAGTTTTACTATTATGTGGTTGAAATCTCTAGTTTTTGACTAGTCAGGGCCTCCTTGAGATGCTGTTTCTTTAGTGTGTCAAGTAACATTAACTTCAATGTATGACGTAGTGAAAAGTGTGCCGTAATTTCTCTTTTTGAGTGGAAAGTGGAGAAACATTAGTTCCAAGGTTCCGTTTTCGGTGGACAAGTTAAAGTAAGAGACAAATATTTATGGCAGATATAACTTACCTAGAGCTTGGATCTTTTCTGGGCAGGCACAGCTGTCCTTTCCTCGAGTGAAGAGAATCATTAAAGTCAAACTAAGATTGGCGAGTGAGAAAATAAACGCCATCGTTATCAAACCGCACATTAGGCAAGCTCTGTCGACGCAGTGTCGTCGCCGATGCGGAAGTTTAGCTGATGGAGAATTTCTATCCGGGTTTCTGTCCTCAAGGCTTATCCAAGGTTGCGTTATTATTTCATCCATTTCTAACGAACTCTGCCGTCCGTTAAATCCATCTGCTGTCCCCCTTTCCCTTGCGTTTATCAACGGAGGTAAGTCTTCACCCGTTTCTTCGAGTTCACCGACCACAGCTGCAATCTCAGTTGACTTGATGTTCATTTCAGGCGAAGGAATAACTTTAATTTTCTTCAATTTCCCTGGCTTTCCTTTGATGGTATGTTCAGTGTTCGCGGCCTTTGGTCCCAGCCTTTCAAGCTTTGGGTGGACATGCCGTTTGTCTTGCTGAGTTCTCTTGAACAAAAGAAGTTGCACCCTTATGTTCCCTCTCCTGTAATTTGGTTTTTAAAACGTCAGCTCCGCAGTATCCTAAATTGCCACATCGCTACCTTTCACACTTGATCCTATTCAGTAGTGTACAACCAACACAAAAGGATTAAATAAGATCTAATACGAACGGGAGCCTGAAAATGTTCACGAACTTGACCTGTCGTCTTAGCTTTAGGTGCCAAGCTTTCAATGAACCTTGTCTCAGCCAAGCGGAGGTTTCTTCACTCGTACTCCCGTTGAGTTTGTAAATAAATTCCGTTCTGTTAATTCCGTCGATCTTTGGCAGCTAGCGTACATTACAGTTTGTTTTCTTGTTTGATCGCCATTTTCACGTCAGTTTACCAGGGCACTGACAGATGTTATTAGGCTAACGTGGGGATATTGACAGGCTCGTTTACCAGCGGGTCGCGATAGATGAAAGACACTGCACATGACAATGTAATGTTTGGTTTCATTATGCGTGACAACATCATTAACCTGACTGAAACTCAACAGCTAACAATTCTACGCCTGAATATACTGATTTGTCTATCAAATAAGAAGTGTCACTGGAAATTAATTAAGGTTGCAAGAGAGATAAACACAAGGAAATTTTAAAGCCATCTTTGGTGATGCGAATTCCTCATTAGGTTTTAGTGTGAGTCAAGGTTGCCTTGATTTCTGCTGCGACCTTTTCATGTTAATCTGGGTAAAGACCGGAATCCTATGTTTTTACAGTAAAGAAACCCCTTTTGTTAAAAACAAAAGGCTTTTTAAAACTTTGGTAACTGATAGCTTCTTTAACCACTGATCAGGTCCTAATTTGTCCATAAATACCCCCAGAGGGAGGGGGGGGGGTACTTCCACATATGGGTATGGTTTTTGAGGTTATTGATCCCATTTTGGCATATTGTTCCCTGTGTGATCCTTACATAAGGTGACTAAATTGTATCAGCTAAAAATACCAAGCTAAACGAAAAGAAAATGATAAATTTGGTGTTTTTCCGCAGCGGTAAGCCGTGGTTTGGATCTATTTTCGTTTGCTTTATCCTTAAATAGGGTTAGGGTTTCAGACCCTTCGCAGCACACACACCTATCCCAAATTTAGGGGAGTACCCCCCCCCCCCCCCCCCCCCCCCACACACACACACACACACACACACACACACACACACACCACCGGGATAAATACTAGGACGCTTAGTCCGCTTACGCAGGCTGGAAAAGCGAAGGATTCAGTTTTAATTATGAGCTAATATATTATTCTTAGTTGCTGAGAGTGGGTGAAGCGTTTACTACACACACACACACAGATTGATGAGTACATTCTTGAACGACCTTCTCTCAGTGGTTCCTCTAGCTCTCGCGGATTAAAAATTTTTGCCATCCTGGCATCTCCCGCTGAAGCGGGGTTAAGCCCATCGAAGGCATATAGATCTGTCAGGTTAGGAGAACTTTGAAAGCTACTCTATGTAGAAATAATTAGGAAAGAGTATTTCAAAGCAATGACACCAACAGAAAAACTAGGAAAAACGGGATCTGAAGTAATAATAGGAAATAGGATGTCTGTGAAACCAATACAGTATTCCATATTTGACAGGGCAGGGAGAAGTCACTTTAAAAAATTGAAGGAGACGAAAGAAGAAATATAAATATGGAAAAAAGGAAAGGAAACTGAGAAGTGACAAAAAGAACTATTATGAAACTAAAGAAAATGTGTCCATGAGCTTGTTGTTGTTGTTTTTTGTTTTTTTGTTATGTTTTGTTTTTTGTTTTTTTTTGGAGAAGGCGAAATATTAAGTCAATATAAAAGTTCTTATTATTGATAGAACTAATGTAATCTCCAGACTAGCGTCCCTAAAAAAATGTAACAAGAAACCTCCGGGAACGCGTCCAACTCTCGCCCTTTGCAACAGTTGAAATGATCCCGGTTAACCTGTGATAAATTGCGATTGAAATCTTACCCGTTTGTTGTTTCCAGGCCTACTTGCCAAAACGCTTCTGATTAGTTACAAATGTTTCAACAGTTCAAACAATGACAAAGAACCAGGGCGTAAAAGACTCAAAGTGCTCTCTCCAAACGAGCTAAATCAAAACGTTTGGTATTGAACTCAAGAATATTTGCATGCCTTTACACATGAATGTGTGGTGGCTGACTCCTGTTAACAGCTGCCGACAGTAATTCCGTAGTGCTGTAATACATGGCTTAACCCGTTAACCTGTTCGGCACGTACTGGAAGCACCAGTCTCCTTTTTTTCCTTCTAAGTTACATAGCACGCGTTGGGCGGCAAGGCCGCCAACCAAACTCCCCGACCGTGTTTGCCAGCCTTCATTGGCATCAGGATTTTTACATTTCCACTCGCGTGCAAGATCTCAGGAAGACGAAAGGCCACTACTTTTACGGTAGACTAAATAGCTTTTGTAAAACAAATAAAATTGGCCTATGCGACCCCACCCACTTTTGGCCATGTCACGGAAGCTACAATCAGTACTGAGTGTCATACATCAGTCACTGCAGCAACAACCCCCTCTCCTAAGAACGTAGGATGATGTTGTGAACACGTTTCTTTATCCATTTCGTCAAAGGGTTTTCAGCAGCATTGAATGGTGATAGAGAGAGGGAGACGCATACCCGATAAAGAAACAGGCGATACAGGCGGTGTCCCTCAAAGCGTAGACTCTGTACTCCAAGTAAATCTTTGCCGATGCCAAAGTTTAAGTGTTTATGAATGCCGCTTTCAAGAGTTTAATTCGATTATACAGAACAGTATGCATTCACGGCCTTTATACACAAGCTAAACAATAGTACCCAACGAAAATCGCTTCAAAAGATTTTTGTTTGACCGTGAAAAACGGCTTAGCTTCGGGAAGTTTTATCCGACACTAGAAATCCAGACTAAACGAGTGATGATAATTTGAAAGGTGATATCCAGCGGTACGTTCTCCAGAGCCTCAGTCGCAGATAAAAAGCGTCCACGCTCAAATAAGCGCCCTCCCCTGAATAAGCGCCCACCCCTTCAGTCAAAATAGAAAATACACGCCAATTAATTAATTAATTAATTAATTAATTAATTACAGAAAGAAGAGATGCACGGAAAACTTGTTTCTATTATTACTCTATGATTTATAATTTTTAGGCTTCAACTGCACCGTGATCAATACATGTAAGACAGCAGTTTATTTTCCGTTATGTCAGATCCAGTTATTGCTATATATCTCCATGTGCTTGCAGAGTTCTTTTATGTACATTAGCCAAAATAAAGTAACAGCTAGTTGAAAGATAAAGTTAATAAGCGCTCCCCTCGATTAACCGCCCTTCCTCGAATAAGTGCCTACTCCGACGCTTAAGACTCTCTGCATGGACTTATATCCCAGCAGTTGCCCGGGTCCATCATTCTCCACTCGTACAACTTGTTCAAAAATCTACTCGTAAATCTGTTTCGTATTCAATATTATACTTTGTGTCGAGGTGGGCCATTCTTCCACTGAGCGTTCGAAGACTCCACCTATACTGGGTTTCACAAACTCTTATAGGTACCGTACTTCCTCGAATAAGCGCCCGGGGACTTGTTTCAAATTTCGGCCGAAAGGGAGGGCACGGCACTGGACTCTGGACTCTGGACTCCACCTTTTTTTCCTTTTTCTTTTATTTTATTTATTTGTTTACTTTCAATGAAAAAAAAAGGACGCTAACTCGATATAAATACGGTTGCTGGTTTGTTTGTTTCCCTAGATTTTCCCCTGTACATGTGTATTTTTGTTATCAGTGTTAATTAGGAAGAGAGGAAGCTTAACTAAGTTTGCGGTTGAAACCAAAGTCCCATTCCTTTCGCTTTTTTAAAAGGCGAGCCTAAAAACCTCAAACTGATAATGACAAAAGGATGAAAAGATAAAATGCTCACGATATTCTTCAGTAGAGAAATACCCATTGCCTCTTCATCTTGAGGTTGCAGGGTAGTCAACCATTCAGAGCTCTGAAATGTTCTGTCTTCCGGTTATGTAAACGCAAAACAAAGCGTCGTCAACCATTCATTTTTGGAGTAACCACCTCTCACGACATCGGCATATGAAACGCCCTTTTTCAGTGAAAAGTCTACTTTCTTCCCATTCATGTCCATTATTGGTCGCAAAAGAAATAAAACAGCCTTGAAAACGGTTGAACACACTCAAACAGATATGTTAACGATAGTGAACAACGCGGCGCAGCGAAAGGAGTTTTGTTCTTACTCTTATCATATTGAAAGTCGGTGTTGAAGATGCCCCCGGCATCCAATCCATTTAAGCCAACGTGAAATGTCACACTCAAGATATTTCTGTGCTTTTTCCCTCCTTCTTCCTCCCCTTTCTACGCCTGTCACGAAGGCTAAACTGAAGACAACAAGAAAAGAAAAATATGATGTTCTACCAGTATCGGTACTGTTTTGCTAAAAAAAAAAAAAATTCACAAAATTGTTTGAAAAAAAAAACCCCTTCAGGGTACCCTGGCTCCAAAGGCCCGTTGAAAAAAAATATATCCCTGAACAGATCCAAAGAAGCGGCTTCTCCACGTAACTTCCCTCCTTCAAACGAAAACCAATAACCTCTGGCACTCAGGGTAGCTTCCGGGCGGTTTTTTTTTTTTCGGACAAGCTCACGTCACCTTTCCATACCAATTATCTGTCTACTATTTCTACAAATTATTCGCAGTTGTTTGTGAATATATTGTCCCACTGACACATGCCCAGTAATATAGGGTAAAATCCCAGTTTCTCGAACCGCCCAAGGGAAACGAAAATTGGTTCGAGAAATCGAAGGTGGCATAAAACGACGCTAAATTGCTGAGGTAAAAAGGTTCCTTAACTGTATAATAACGTATGGTAACCTGTTGCTTTCTTGTAGTCGATAACCCTTTGTCTATAATGTTGGAATTGTTTCAGGTTCTTCGGTATTCGATTCTGCGGTAGCAACATTGTATATAATGTAACTAAACTCAGCTCTGAATTCTCAAAGGTATTAGCTGTTTGGCTAAACTGAGAGCAGTCACTTTCAGGATAGTGGCACTACTATGATGATGATGATGATGATGATGATGATGATGATAATTTAAACAACTAACAAAAGCAAAAATAGAAAGCAAATCTACATGGTACACGGTGTTCTTTGATTGTGGTCAGGGCCATGAAAGAGGGCGACTTTACTTTCTTCAATTTGTTTCAGAAATCGAGCTGATTTAACTTGTAACAGGACAAATCCAGTAATGAATAATGCACTTCATTATGTTTCCTACGATGAAAACTGCTGTCGCTCCTTTACAATGGCAGCTGTACACAATGGTGTTAGTCGATGGATCAACAACGGCGTCCTTAAAAACGTACTCTGCGGCACCCTCTGTTGAACACGTGGCGCAAACTATTTTCCAGCCCTGAGAAGAAGCAACAAATAATAAGAAGCAGGAAAGGCAGGGAGGGAACTGCGATAGATATTGATTACATTATCTCATAGATTGTATTCATTTAATGGTGACCGTAAGTTGAACTCGAAAGTAGAAGAGTTCTGAGCAGTGTTCTGGTGCTAAGGAAGGTAGCAGGGAGTTGAAGGCTCACCTTGCTTACCTTCTCAAGTCACAACATTTTAAACGGTAAGGAAACTATGGAAATAAGTACCGTCCGGTTGTCATCGGCGACCGACCAATAGGTACGGTTACACTGCATGGTCATTTCGCCCTTTTTCAATAGTGGAAGCAAAATTTTAAAATGTAAATTGCCTCCGGGTAATTTCCATGGATACGTCAAAAAGAAGAAAGGAATTACCCATGACAGTTCCAGATGTAGCCTTAAGTAAGCTACTAGTCGTTCAAAACTAAACAATTAAATTATCTAAATCCTCCTCGTAGACACGGTTCAAAAACACGAAGAAGCGGCCGCCATTTTGTTGACAACCGCTACTCACTATCTATCGCAGAATAGCTAGCGAGTAGCGTAGCCAATAAGACAATGGCATTCGTGATAGAACGCTAGTAGATTTGTACTAAATGATGATATTTACGTCTGGCCGTTTAAAGGAGGGAGCAAATGATAATCTTTGGAGCAATACTGGTAGAATATTGTGGCAACGTGCGTCGGTTCTACTCCAATCGCTGTCCAAGGGATGAGCAGCGTCATGCGCAACCCTGCATGCGTGTAATGCTGCACGTTGTTTCTAGGTCTTAAATATCACTGAGTTAGGTTTTCCTATTTACCTTATGTTCATCTTCCCGAAGAATAACCTTGGAATCCGCTGACATTCCCCCAGTCTGCGCCTGGGCCTTTTTGTTCTTGTACTGACATTGGGTTAGATTCCCGGATCCAGGCCTCCCCTGTGGTCCGGGTGGGCCTTGAGCCCCTGAACCACCTCCACTTGATTGAGACGCATTGAACCCAGATGGCCCTCTGGGGCCCTCAGGGCCAGGAGATCCTGGTTGGCCCCTAGAGCCATTGACTCCCATAGGCCCAATGCTCCCTTGACGACCTTGTGTTCCATTTAAGCCCCTGGGTCCTTGAGGTCCTTGAGGACCCCGAACGCCCCCTGGTCCCGTTGGACCTCGAGGTCCCGAAGGTCCTGGAATTCCCTGTGAACCAGGAGAGCCACGGTCACCATTCAAGCCGTCCTATCCTGGTGGGCCTGGAGGTCCTGTTCCGTTCAAATGGACCTGATAAATGTGCATGGAAAATATTAGATCTCTGATTTTGATTTGTTGCTGCAAGTTTAAAGGAGCTTTATTGTGTAGACTTAAGAATACACGATTAATGATCAAATAAAAAATATATATTTATATATATATTGCAGACCTTCCGCGAGTCTAGGTACCATTCAAGCTTTGCAAGTATTTCAGTGTTTGCGCTACAACTGACGTTACAAATTAAACGATGGAATATTTACCATTGAAACAGTTTCTTTGACATTGTTTACATCACTTCTTATTTCAGCCAGATTTCCCCTAGGGTAGATTTGACACTCTTCTCCAGGTTGATTCGGTACGTTTGAAAATCAAGATGGCCGCCATTAACAAGACGTGTACGATCTCGACGATCTCACGGAAAAATAGAGGACTGTGAACAGTCTAGAGTTAACAACACAGAGAGAGCTAGGAGACTCGACTTGCACTCACTCAAGTCCTAATTACATTTGTCGTTTATTGCTAAATCCAATAGTCATATGCAACAGTGATGGTAGCTAGCTTAGCCGTACGTGATTACATATGCAAGGGAGCATTTGTCGTTTCCGTCAACCTACTTCGGACGTGAGCATAATGCCAGTTTAATTACGAATATCCCGCGGGACTACTGAGGCATGTATAATCATCAGAAACCCACATGATTCAGAAATCTTCTAAGTTGTTCCTGGGGCGTTCGAAGGCAAACGTTTTTGTTCTGTCTACTTACCTGGGCACCCTTCTAGGCGGGCTAGCTTATTGCCATGTAAACGGTTTGTGCCGGGTTATCCCGGCTAGCCGAGGTGAGAAGACCCTGAAAGCAAAAATACATTCCAGGTCTGCTTTTAAAGTTAGCTGCCCCTGGTGACAACGATCAATTACCAGAGTGCAAAATAACGACCCTACACGCTAAAAAGCGGCCGCTAACGGAAGGAACGATCAAAAAATTGAACTTACCGTTAAAAAAGTTTCCTTTGTGCGCTATCTTGTTTGCTGTTCTCACGACCGCTCTAAAAATACCCCACTGACTATCCCGCTTAGGTGAGTTGCATGTAAAGGCAAGCTATGTTTCAACCCTCCTAGCCGGGTAACTCGGTTAGCCGGAGCACCCTCCCTCCATGTAAACAGGCCTTAAGGTAATTCCCATGAAAATGACGTTCTCTCCAGATTTTTTTCAAACTTGGCACAATTGATAGTCATACATAGGACAATGAAAAAATACAATAAAAAGATGGGGTTACCGCGCTTGTTTTCGCCCTGTATGCCCGTTATTCTAAGTGTTTTTACTGAGACGCGCGAGAAATGTTCGAAACTTGAGCAGCCCAAAAAATGTTATTATGTAGCAAAAACTATTAATAGTAGTGAAACCTGGAGCCTAATTGTTTTTCTGGGCTAAAATCTTTCAGTATAATGATTTCAAATCGCCTGATCATGCAAATAATGGAAGCGAATTGGACCACTAAGTAATCAATTCATACCCCTCCCTTGCTCCAAATGCAAAGTTTCACGTCATTTACACATAAATAATCCAACTTCTACTATTAAACTTTTTTTCTCCTTAAAATATGTTTTTCGTATGCCTAGTACGAGTAAGTAACGCTAATAAAAAATGGGGGTCACCGTGCTCGTTTCTTTGCAACACGACCGCAAAGGGAAAATTTCGGCTGACAAAGCTCAATGTCAAGGCAAATATACCATGTTTCTAATGTTCGCGCGCTCGTGCGCGCGCTAAATGACGCCATATTTTATGCGCAGTAAAGGCTGGTTTACACAGTGACATAAGCATAAGCATAAAAGCATAAGCATAAGCATAAGCATAAGCAGTGTAAACCGGGGGTGACATAAGCATAAGCATAAGCATAAGAAAAAGGAATCTTTTCCATTTTCTTATGCTTATGCTTATGCTTATGTTGCGTTAACCAGTGTGTAAACCGGGGGCTGCATAACCATAAGCATAAGCACAAGGAAACAGATGGGTTTTTTTTGCGCTCGGAAATTCAAGTTAATAGCGTCCAGTTTAAAATTTTTTCTTTCCCTTTAGATCTAAACGGAACTAGCAATCATGATTAGTGAAAATAAATAAAATTCTCGGTCCGCTAGTTGCAATTCTCGAACCAGATTATGAAATTCTTCCTTTTCTTTTCTCCTTCGGAAAATATCTCTCACGCAACAGAACCTCTGTCTGTCTTCACGCTCCCTTTCTCGTCGCCGTCGTCTTCGTCTTCGTAGTAGCTTCAGGAGAAGACGCTGGAAATGATTCTGGAGCTCACTGCGCTTGCGTATGTCACTTTTCTTATGCTTATGTAACGTGTGTAAACATCGTTATGCTTATGCTTATGCTTATTCTTATGCTTATGCTTATGCTTATGCTTATGCTTATGCTTATGCTTATGCTTATGCTTATGCTTATGCTTATGCTTATGCTTATGCTTATGCTTATGCTTATGCTTATGCTTATGCTTATGTCACTGTGTAAACCAGCCTTAAGGATGCGCCATGCAAATGAAAGGAATCACCTTAAACAACTGAGCATTTGCCGATAACAAATGGTTCATTTTAACCGTTGCAGGTTGTCAAGATTACATTTCACTAAACTATTCATGCTTGCCATAACGTTGCCTTACTTTTACGTTCAGGGTATAAAATTTTGGATTTTTTTTTTTGCAAAAAATGAACTTTTACTGTGACCTTTCAAGCATAAAAAATTTAATTGATTCAAAATGAACGAATAGTCGTCGAGAAATATAACCTATTTGCACCGGGTGTAAACGTTAACGGTATCATACTGTCAACGTTTACATCCGGCTTCGGCAAGTGTTTGCCATTTGTTTAATCCGACACTAGTTTAAAAGAGCAAAACAGTTCACCGCCAGAGGGCACCCAAATACGGAACGGACAAAAGTACTTGTTACCAGTCTTTTCAGCTGGAAATGCGTAGCGTGCTTGCTGAACCAATCAAAAGCCGAGCTGGTTTGTGTCTGTTCGGTAAGCCATATCGATTCAAATCGCTATTTTCTAGCGCGTTTGTTGATGCTGTTCTGTTGCGCAAAATCATGTCACTATTCCACTTACTGTGTCTTAAAATCGCTTTGTTTTCTGCGGTCCTAGCAACCAGAAATGTCCTGGGATCCAAATCAAGCTTTGTTTTATGAAATATGTGACTTATTTTACATATCTCAACAACAAAAAATTATTATCGGAAAATAGTCTACTCACTTCACTCTCAACTGGAATATTAAATGTGAATATTGAAATATTGACAACACTTCTCCGTTTGAGTCAAAGTTGCGTGCTTACACCAAGTATTGTACGCGTCATCATTCTCGTCCCCATAGACCTTTTCGCTTCGCTTAGCCGGAGGGGCCTTGGCACGAGAATCTTCGTTTCTCGTGCCAAGGCCCCGCCGGCTAAGAGAAGCGAAAACGGCTATGGGGATGAGAATGTCGCGTCATATGATAACAGAATCAAATTAACAGTTGTCGTTGGAGGAGAAAGTTCATTTCGATTTTCAAACATCCAGTCCAACTTGCGCCCGAAACTTTTGGAGCTTTCTGTCCTTTAACTGACGGACGTTCAAACAAACAAGCTATATGGCTGATTTTCGTGTGATGTCAGGAAAAGACATCACGAAGCGCCTCTTTTAACATGGCTGTATTTCCTCGAATGAGCACCCACGCTCTATTAAGTGCCCTCCCCCGAATAAGCGTCAACCTCTTGGCCTAAATAGTGTATAGTGGGGATACAAGGAAAATCTGTTTCTATTGTAACTTTTTTTATAATCTTTTAAGCTTCAATTACACCGGCATCAGTACCGGTAGAACAGTTTAATTTCCGTTAAGTCTCTTCCAGTTATTTATTTCCATGTGCTTGCAGAATTCTTTCCGGCGTAGTGAAGGTATTAAATGATTGAGAATGATATTCGCGAACAATGTATGTATTTTCCGCTGGTATTCGAAGTAATTAGTCGCGCTTGCTTCGCTTTAACACCTGCCGCACCCCTTTCTTGCATCTGCTACATGCTGTTATTGGTCAGTTTCTAGTACTTATACTCTCTGCCATTTACTGCATGTGATTCACGTTTGCGGTTCCTACTACACAGTTTATATCCAATACGGCGAGTCCAAACCGACATTATACGGCGAGTACGGCATTATACGGCCAATACGGCGAGTCAAACCGACATTATGCTAGGTGATAAGTCTATCAACTGTCTCTTATATGCGGACGATCTAGTGATCTTCTCTAGATCAGCAAAAAGCCTTCAAATAACCCTTAATAAGCTGGAATCTTTTTGCAAAAATGCCGATTTAAGTGTAAATTTAGACAAGACGAAAATTATGATTTTTAATAATTGTGGTAAGTCTTTAAACAATTACTTGTTCAGATACGGGGCTGATGAACTGGAGAATGTCAAATCCTATAAATATCTTGGACTTATAATGAGTCCTTTTGGAAACTTTAATCTCGCTAGGCAATAGTTGAAGAAAGTTGCACTTTAAGCACTCTATAAATTACGAAAAGAGATGGGAGACCACTTCAGAGAAAATATAAAATTAACGATGAAGTTATTTGATGCACTGATATCTCCCATACTCTTTTATGCGAGTGAAGTGTGGGGGATTGATTGCAATGGGAAATTAGAAAAGGATCCAGCAGAATTAGTTCAAAATAAATTCCTAAAGTGGTTGCTGGGAGTTAATAAATACTGCAATAACAATGCGCGCAGGGCTGAGACAGGAAGGTTCCCAATGATAATTGAAGCCCAATGTAGGAACTTTAAGTTCTGGTTAACCCTAACCAAAAATGAAAATAAATTATCCCAAATAGCATACAATAATATTAAATGGAACGAAAATAAGGCTTTCTGGAGCAAAAAAATCAAAAACTTGTTGGAACAGATAGGATTAGGAGAACTCTGGATGAAAGCACACTATGCAGGCATAGGAACTGTAAACATGATCAGGCAACGACTTAAGGATATTGAACTACAAAGATGGCTAAGTGAAATAAATAACGACATCAGAAAAGATGCTGACCAAAGCAACAAAATGAGAACCTACCGGTTATTCAAAACGATAGATAATTACAAATGTGAAGACTATCTACTTCAGGTTACCAATATACGACACAGAATAGCTCTAACAAAACTGCGACTTAGCAACCACAAATTAGCCATAGAGACAGGACGTTATTCGAGACCATTCAAGAAACCTGCAGAAAGAATATTGCCCAATTTGTAAAATAGAAATGGAGGACGAATACCATTTTCTAAATATATGCCCTGCTTACCAGGAAAAAAGACGTTCGTTACTTAATTATTTGGAAAAAGAATGTGGAATAAAATAAGCAGAATGTCACCTAATAAAATATTCATGTTTCTAATAAACCCCCCTAGCGGAAATGCTAAAATACAAAAGCTAATAGCAAAACATATATTCGAATTCTAATAACGGAAGCTTTAGATAAGCAATTGAGAATAAAAATTAGTGATAAAAATTGTGAATGACGTTTCGATGAATCGTTCATCATTTTCAAATTCGTAAAAACTAAAAGTCAAATTCTTGTGAGTTCTTTATATGCTAAAAATGTGTGTGGGAATCTCGTTGCATGTAATTAAAAACGCTACAATGTGGAACGTAGAAAGTGATAATTAGGTACTAAATAGTTTTGCTTTGATTGAATCAGATTGAGTGTTCAGCTTAGGTTTCATTTCTTGGATAAAAAGCATTTCGTAAATTAAGCATTCAAATTTCCCACGACATTTCTTTAGAATGGTGAATTGTTCCTGAAGATCTTTGTTTCTCTGATTGCGCGCGTCACGCAGGTGTTTTCCAATAGCAGAGTGTTTGTGTTCCTCAATGCGTTGAAAAAGGTGTCGGCGAGTATAGCCAACATAATCTGCATCACACAGATCACATTTGAATTTATAGACAACGCATTGTTGATTTATTAACGGTGGTTTAGCCTCTGCTACTTTGATGTCGTCGGCAATTTTCTTGCTTGTAAACACTGGGCGTAGATCGCTGTTTACTTTCTTTCCAA
>JAEMWC010000151.1:1142500-1175000 GCA_016490735.1 Pachyseris speciosa
CGATGATTGGCAAATTACCAACGAATATTTTCTTTTTCTTGATGAGCATTGGGGGCCCCATACTGTTGATTGTTTTGCCAATTTTTATTTTCACAAGCTTCTTAAATTCTTTCCAAGATTCTGGAATCCCAACACTGCGGCAAAAGTAAGAGCGGAATCAGAAATGTCTGCTGTGAACTCAAATGACTTGTAAGGCCTTCGTACTTAGAACCCCATTTTTTAGTACGATAGTGGAGCTATTTTACAGTGAGCAACCCGAACTAAACGTGCACACAAGTTGAGTCATTTCAATTTTCTCCTGTACAGCTAAAGCTTTCAATACATTCTGACAACTGACAGTTTGTTTTGCTCACCTTAAATTTGAAAAGTTGTCGGAGATAACGAACAATAGCTCTTTGACAGCAGTAAAATTGAAGTCTACTATTCTTCCGATACTCCGTTTCTTTTTAGCCAGTACTGGGAGGGGGGGGGGGGGGGGGGAGGGATGTTACTATGATGTCAGTATATCGTTTCTTCTCTTAGGTCTGCTTGTTGCCAAAACACTCACGGATCATCACCCTATGTGAAATCGCATGATCTTAAGAATTTACTTTTGATTTAAATATTACCATTTAAAAAGACCCAACTGGTTATATCAGAGCTTTCCCAAAGAACTGCTACTTTTCAAAAACTTTATCAGAAAGTTGCAATCCGATATGACAAGCATATCAAAATGTATATTTACTGAAGTGTTTTAATTTCGAAGAATCTAGTGAATTTAAAAACGTTCTATTTCAAGTGACTGTGGTAATAAATAAGCAAAGCGGAATTTTTTATTCAGTTTCGCCGGATAGACCGGCAATTTCATCCCAGGGTCACAAAGTTAAACAAAAGACAATAAAAATAATTAATTCCATACATATAGATGTTTATTCCTTGTACAAATTCTATTTTTATATTCCTTTATTTTTCCTGAACAACTGCTGAAACGACAGAGCTTGGGAGTGAAAAGTCGTCGTCCTTTGTCACTTCAAAATAGGCGCCCAATTTCAGTTAGGTTATCGGAGGTGACTCCTAAAACATTCCAAACATACGTTCTTTTCATATGAAAAAATTTTCAAATTACAAAGCCATATGCCACTCCAAGTCAATAGTCAAGCATCAGAAGAATTGAAGATATACCTGGCAGTTCGTTCAACGGATGGAATCCTAATCAGCTGAAAAATGCTTAACTAAAATTTTGGTTCAAGTGTCGTGGTGATTCTTGTAAAGGTTTACGTAATTACCAAAGCACAATTTTGTAATTATAATTATAGTGATTTTGCTGTCGGAAACGCCGACCTTGCTATAAGGCTGCTAAGGTCAATTAAGTATCTCATTTGCTTCGTTCTTTTACAGCGTGAATGAGTATTATTTGAATGCAAAGACTGACTATCATCTATTCGACCCGGACGAAAATCTCATCTATACCCGGCATATAGCGACTGAGCCGGTAAAGAGCTTTTCAGGCTGAGGTTAGCGCTAATCATTGATTAAGATGTATTAAAGCCTATAAGTTGTCATAAGATGGTATTTAACCCGCGTTATAGCTAACCATGCTTCGAGCAACTGGGCCCACGGAAGCTGACTACAACACGACAAACATGTAGAAAAACTGTTTATCCGGGATTATTTGCTTGGAACGCTAAAAAGGAGATTTAAATTAAGGTTTTTTCTCGGAAATGTAGTTCAGAAAATCAGAGATAATAGTTCAAAATAGTCAGCAAACTGAAAATAAATGGTCATGTTGCCTGTACGCGAGTTATGTGCTTATGCTTACAAACACGCCACATTTGACTGACAACACTACACAGAGTAAATGCACTAGACTGTCCATATGTGGAAGTTTTTTGTCTTGTTGTTCACACACTCCACATGGATTTGAAGGGAGACAATTTGTTGTGTTTGCACAACTTCCTCAGAGGTCATTTGACCTTTGGTTTCAATAAAAAGTGCCCCATGGAAAGTTGACTAATAAATGTTTTGGCACCCCCAGGTGAGATTCCAATGAGCCCCTTCAGATTGGTATGCCGGTTTTTAGAAGAGCTAAAAAGATCACTGTTTAAACGAAGCTCGCTGCAGTCAATTATGACCCTGGTAGAAGGATATTATCCTTAAAATCAGCATGCATGTGGTCATTGATCTTTGCCCTTGAGGGCCATACTGAAATGGTGCTGACCTTTAGAAACATAAAATTAATCCAGGCTTAATTGCCTTGGTCTTCCTTGTTCAGGGGCATCTTCATCATTTCTCTAATTCATATTTGCTACATCACGAGAAGGTGAATGCCAATAATTAATGTTTTCACCTTCTTTTACTGGATTCAAATACTGAAGTATACTCTTGAAAATGTCTCTATTGGGAAATCCAGAATAAAAAGCTAAATCTTTAACTGACTTCATAAATCTGTCGACGCTAAATACTTTCGATTGTAAATCTTGGAAATATCCGCCTCGAGTTGTCGGAGTTTTTCAGTAAGCTCGGCTTTCTCACAGTCCAGATCATGGATAGCTTTCTCACAGTTTTTTATAGCTCCCTATAGAATCTCTATCAGGAGAAATATCTGAATCACGATGTCTTGGTTGATGACAGTAGGTCAGGAGATTCCTGGTTTTCCCGGGAATCTATGTCAAATGACACACTTGGAATACTGCTTCCAGCACCTGTCGTATCGTAGGTGCTTTTCGTTTTACGAGCGAACACTTCTTTCACGCAAACACGGATGGTACAGCAGTAGTTTTCAAAGTTTTCTCGCGACCAGCAAACGAACAATATAACCCGAAGACTTGAAGTGGCGCAAAGAAACCCTTGGTCGAGTGTTTTGTCACTTAAAGTTAATCCAAGATCCCTTCGTATGGCAGCAATCCATTCGGCTTGAACACTCTACACGTCGGTCTCCTGGAAACTTCTGAAAAGAGATTTTCACCCCATTTTCCACATAAATTTTCTTAGGACAGAATGGAATAGAGCACTTTTGAAGCATAATCGCTCACGATTACCATATGTAAAAACCACAAGATTATATCACGCTGGCCCTCGATGCCTCGTTTCCGTGCTGCTCTCCCCAGATCATTCCGAGCGACCGCCATTTTCGAATAAGGTGTATTAGCTTTCCATTCTTAAGTTTTTGTTTGAAGAACCATGGCCAAAATGAACGCAAGAGAGTGATAACAACTGCTGCAGCACATCAACGTTTCGATCAAAAGAACCAAACAAAACAAAATCAAGGAATCAATACTACCGCATTCATCGCAGCGGAGAGGATTTTCTTCGCGTCCAATTTCAACCCAGTTACCTGGTAAACGATGTCACCTTTCACTGTATGATGTTTTGTCTTTGGGGAGAAAGTTAAGTAGCATCGGCGTCACTTGGGACAAAAAGAAGCCATCGTTTGAAGGCGAGGACTGGCTTAAATGTGCTTTATCGGACCTGAGATTTTACTCGGGTTTCGCAGATCAATGCTAAAACATCTCCACAATTCAAGATGTCGGAAGCATCCAGAGTTTCGCCAACAATCGCGCAAGAAGTTTGGGCCGCAGTTTCAGTCGTGTTCTGTGTTGTTGTTATTTTAATATTTTTCGTTATTTTATGCTGTGCTTATCGCAGGCATCGACGAGTTAGAGATATGAGTATGTTCGCGCCTCAAATTGAAGGATTAGAGAACTACACTGTACCATGGATCGTGTCGAAAATGAAGGACAGCAGCATTGAAAATAAAACCTCCGGAGTTTGAATGTGCTGTGAATTTACGGAATTATTCAGCTTCCAGCCTTAAAGGTACCAAAGCAAGGATTTAATTTTCTTTCAAACCGTCTTGAATTCTGTTACAGAAAAGGCTCTTACAGACCTGAATTTCAACAAAATTCATCTGGAAGAAAGACTGGAACCACATCATGAAAGAAGTCATTTGTTTACATTGGCTATAGGGCTACATGCACAGAACACGGGCTTTTTTTTAATAAACTCTTGAATGATGTCGGGACGATTTGGTGAAAAAAAATACACTAAAAAACATGACGGAAAAGCTGTCATGAAATTGATGGCCTCAATTTTAGAATCCACTTCGAACCCGAGTGCGTTACTGAAAATTATTATTACAAAAATTTTAATCCACGAGGTGTTTTATTTTTCTCTCAAAATTTATAGTTATCGTTTTCTTCGCGTATTTTAATTCAGTTATTTCGGTTGCGTAAGTTGTGTAGTTGAAAATGTACTGGCGTGCCGTTTATCACTTTGTGGACAATTCTTATGCTGTTGACGCCTAAAGGAAAATTTTCGTTCGTCACGAAAAGAGAAGAATAAAGTCCTGCAGAGCAACTGTACAAGCAAACATCGTAATAAACTGTCAACTTTTTCCTCGAGTTGGCCATCTCTGTCTTCAACTTTGTTGACCCAACTTAAAGCTTCAATTATTCAATGACGGTAAATGTTTGGACGAAATATCTCATTGCGTGCAGCGTGGCCGATATCAAAAGTTTTAATTCGGGTACAGAGAAATCTTCTGTTCCATACAGCTGCTTACAGGTATAATAAATTGATAAGATAATTCATAAGTGCCAATTTTTTAATTTCACTTTTCAGTTATTCAGTTGCATTGTGCATTCACTCTTATTACACTCAGTTAATTCTGATCATTTTTACTGACAACTGACTAGTTTTTTTAAGTAATAGTAATTGGACCGAGTGGAGTACAATTCAGGGAGTAATCGCGCGAGTAATTTCAAAATCGGACGAGCGCGAAGCGCGAGGCCGATTTGAAAATGCGAGCGCGATTACTCCCTGAATTGTACGACACGAGGTCCAATAACTAATTAATCGTATCTATAACAAATTTCGGAATTAAAAATTTCTTTTGGGAAGGTCTTTTGAGCGAAAACGTCTGTAGCGCTTTCCATATGTTTTGAAAACTGCAGGAAACGTTTGCAAAGGAAGCCATTAAAGCGCGCGTAATTGACGTGAAAATCACGTGGGTATCCAATTACAGATATCCAATTACAAAAAGTTCAAATTGGATACCTGTAATTGGACACCCACGTGATCGCGCGCCGATTACGTGACAAATAGGCGCGCGGACAACCAATCACTATCGAGAATTTTGTTATAGATACGATTAAGACCGAAATTATAGCTGTCATCGACTTTGAATGATACATAAAGAATTATAGGGGTCTGTGGCAAGCTGGTACAGATGTCCAGTTTTAAAATAAAGCATGCATGAATGGGGCATTTTCGTGCATTTGGGGTCCAGGGGAGAAATGCCACAAATATCCAGTTTTAAAGCATGAATGGGACAGTTTTCGTGTAAATTGTGGTTATTAACCACTTGCGTTGGCATAATACAACTGATTTGGAGACAGTTTTAGCCATAAAATTAGCAAGGCCATAACAACAGTGCGGCCCTTTGGGACAATGGACTTTGGGCCATCGTTTATGGAGAAATAGCACACCAGAAAGTTTTTAAATATATATACGCCAGCTTGGTCACTATATATACTGGAGGACAACGGGTTTATTATAGTCTGTCGGTGTCCATTTATCTTTTACACTATTGCCTCCTCAGATTTGGGCAGCCATTTGGTCCATGGTCTTCACACAGACACAATTGGCCACCGTAAAGAGATTCAAGGAGCTACAAGCCTTGGTCAGTTTGGATTCGGCCGCGCTAAGAGCTAACGGCAAAAACTTAAGTCATCCCCAATAGTCATCACTTGCCCAAGTCGTGAAAGTGAAGATTTAACTCGTGCAATTCGTGCGCGACGTATACGACTGGTACAAGTGGCGAGTGTACACGACATGCGATACGTTTCACAGAAATATCTCGACGTTTATATTTCGTTCATGTAGTGAGTTGGCATCTCATTAAGGAAGCGGCCAACTCGGTTCGTACAGCTACTGAAACTGCATTAAGGAGGGTCCTAGTCAAGTCGTACAAGTCATACGACGCGTACACGTGGGTAAACTTCAGGCCTGAAATCTCTTTACGATGGCATATTTACCCCCATCAACTCAGCTGATAAACCAAACATTCATTCGTCTTCACTTTTAAAAACACCGACACAGCAGCAGTTCCTTTAGAATTCGAAACTTGCTCAAATAAAAGTCACTGAGTATGTACTTTCCTTCTGCCCTGCTCAATACGTTGTAAACGGTGGTTCTTACATTTGAGTCTGTGGAAAAAATCCCAATTGAGCAATACCCTTTTCTGGTGACCTGTTATTACTATGTGCGAGTTTGTGTTAACTTTTGAGTCCGGGATGAAAACATAAACAGCGATCCTTCAAAAGAAAGTTATTAAGCAGTGTGAGATGGTTCTACACTTTGAGCCAGAGGATGAAATCCTGAAATCATGTGACCAATCAAATGACATTTGTTCAATGGTACTCACTGAAAGCTACTGTTTTGCTTTGAGTACTTATTGAACATACCCCCACCCCCCACAATATTCGCGTACATTTTGGCATCGACTTCCTAATCAGTCCCCGGTTCCAGGAAAGCCGAGTAAACTATTCTCCGATTAAGGCGGGATTACAGTCACATTTTTGTCAAATTTGTTGAAATTTTTGCAAATTCTATTTTTATCGTAAACCACTCTTAAGGCTTTAGTAATTTATTCCCTGGTTTTTTTTCCTGTTTTCTTTACTCTTTTTGCCAAGAGAAGCAATTTTGTACAGCCCACTGTTAAATGTTATTCAGTTGCCATGGCAACCACATCAAAACATCAGCTTTTGGGCTGCGTTTTGGCAGTAAAACTTCGTTGAAACCTTCCAATTCCAATTCATCCAGAACTCCTATCCAAGATATTCTTCCGAGAGGACCAGAAAGAGGCCTGGTTACTCGGTTCAAGACAATAGTTTCATTTCCGGTCAGTATAAAATGCAGACCGCAGATTGCAGACTGTAGACTGGGTATAAAATGCAGACTGGGTATAAAATGCAGACTGGCACCAAAACTGTCTCTTCGTCAAATACGTGATATACTTTCAATTTTTTTAACTTACGCTAGTGTCACGCAATCGTCTTTCCGAGATTGACATTATTATTTTCCAAGTGGCAGCCTTGAAATTATTGACGTGATTGAAAGGATGTATCAGGATGCTCTTAACTCTTTTTCTACCGGCGATTTGGTCGGTTTTTTTTTTTTTTTTTTTTTTTTGCAATTTCCGGAGTGTAGGAGGTCAAATTGACCTGGCTACTCCATATAAGGGGTTAACACGGAGATTTCGCTGGTCCGCAGCACCGAAGGCTCTATCTTTGTTGTCACGCTCGTGACGCTAGCTGTCGTTTATTTCTAAACGAACACTGCAGCTACAATTCGTTGGGTATTTGATTTATAAGTGTGTTTTTCTAGCCATTTTCCACCTCGGAAACCCCCTGCCTGGCATCATAAAAGCTGGGTTGATGGGTTGAGGCAATCCTTTGAAAGAAAACAGAGGTGAGAAGCAATTTCACACGAATAGGCCGCTCAAAGTATTCGAGCGAGTGATGGCCATTCACGGTGTGAAGTTGTGTCTTTAGCCGTTTCGTGAGTGGATTCCGGGACCTGGCATGGCAATTTTGGAGAGTTTTAACCTGTAAATAACGCAATCGGTGCAATATTTTGTCAGCAGGACCGGGTGGCTCGACATCGTTCTAAACAATATCTGAAATGAAAATTTGGCGGACTGTCTTGCGCCCGTTATCCAAGAAAGTCCCAGAATTCCTTTGGGTCACAAATGCGAACATGACAGACCAGTGAGAGCAAGTGAAATCAAATAGCGTTATCGGGGTCGCGCTAAAGAAGTGAGCAGGAAAATGTGGAACAGATTGTAAGAACTGGAGTCGAAGTTTGCCGCCAATGTAAACTTTTAACCTCAATAGGAATTTTTGTTTTCAAAACTTCAAGACAAAGTTGCGTGAATTTGCTGTTGTCCGTAGGCGATTTTGGTTTTGCAAGAGAATAAACAGTCATATTAAATGAAAATTGGGAGTTTCGGTCAGTTTCCAGGGTGATAAAGTCTACAAAAGTGACCTTTTGGCAACGACAGTGGTTCATTTCAACCATAGTCCGGGATTTGGGAAAGTTGTAGGTTTTCAAAGCCATCGTTCCCACAGGAACGATATTTCGTAAGCTGGGAGACAAAGAGTTAAGGGGAATTGCAAGCCTTGTTCGTGTACACTTTTCGTGTACTTCCAACTTCTCTCGCGCAATTTACAAACAAACCCTGTCAGATGATATGAAGGAAACAATGACCAATTCAATGACCTTTGCACGTGGTCGATCTCTTCGCTCCTTTGCGCCAGTATGGCATCGGCAACCCCGGTGAAAATCTCCCGATTTCATATTATTTGCCCCCTCGGAAATCACATGGCTTTCTTACATTATTTAATTACGAAAACCATCGGTAGGTTATGGTTTAAGAGCCAATGCAAAGCGTTAAAGCTTGGTTGTTTGTTGTGGAGAAAACGGACCGCAAAAATTGCAAGCCAAAGAAATCAAACTGTCGCAGGAGGTGTTCTTGGAAAGGGGATTGCGTGACACTAGCGTAGGTGAAAGGGCATATGTCATTGCCTTCTAAAAATATTATATCACGGGGTTGCTTGTAAATTGCTCGACTATGAGAAGTCAGTGGAAGTACGCGAAAAAATGTACACGAGCAAGGCTTGCAATTCCGCTTAAGAGCGTATGCACCCTTTCAATCACGTCAATAATTTCAACGTTGGTGCTTTTCGAAAAGAATAATGTCCATTTCTCGGGAGGCGTTCTCGGAAAGACGATTGCGTGGCAGTAGAAACACTAATATATATTACGTATTTGAAGAAGAGACAGTCGTGGTGTCAGTCTGCATTTTATACCCAGTCTGCAGTCTGCAGTCTGCATTTTATACCCAGTCACGTTGGCACGCCCAGGCCAAAAATATTCCACTCTGGGTTGGGTGTCACGTGACTTTACCAGGCTGAAACAATGGCGTCTTGAGCTTCGCATCATTAGTCGCCAGTGTAACTGGAATATAGTTTTCTAGTTAAGAAAGAGTTATGCATATTAAATGATAACCAAAGTATTCAAGAATTGATAAAACCCAGTTTTGTTCAAGTATTTTACTGCAGGCGTACGAAAATAACACCTCTTGTCGGCATTTTTCGATTTACACTGGTCTGAAAATTGAGCAAAACTTTATTTTTGAGGCAGGGGAGGGTAAGGCAGTCATCCACCTTTGTATTTGACTTAGGTTTCCCCTGTGAGGGTTCATTTCAGGTGCGCGGTGAAATCAAGCAGACAAAGCTAGAATGTGATTGGAGTTAAAACACAGAAATGTTTTCAGCTAAGCAATCCGTGGTCCTTTTGCAAAGCCATATTCAAAGACAAAGCTTTCTTTTAGTCAACTAATAGAAATACGTCTTCCAAAGGGGAAAAATAAAACGTAGAGAAATGCTCGGGAGGATTAGCAATGGCTCAGAAGCGTGCAAGCAGAGCAGGAAATGTTCGAAGGTGGCTGGTCATAGGGGCCGATGCAACTCAGAAAAGCCCATCAATCCGTTCTGGGAGTCATCTTCAGTAGTAGATTAAACACACGTAAACGAAAACTGATCGACGAGGAGAAACAATTGTACGAACAACACGAGGCAAAGAGAGAAATGCTGAATGAACGAGAAGAAACACTCAAGACAACCGAACTGGCGATTCATACCAAGTTGAGCGAGAAAGGTAAAACTCATTACCTATGGATAATGAAAAATGAAAACCGATAATGAATAAGAAGCCCATTACCACAGAGATCATTAGAAATATTTTAGATGTTTATAAGTATTCTAATTTAAAGGATCTTCGTATTGCCGCGTTATGCTCATTAGCCTTCGCCGGATTTCTTAGGTACGATGACTTATGTAATGTCGTTCTCAAGCATATTGAGCTCCATGGTGATTATATAAGGATCTTCTTGCCTCGAAGCAAGACTGATATATATAGGGAAGGGAATTATGTCTATATTAGTGCTTCCAGTTCTAAGTACTGTCCTGTCGGTGTTTTAAGAAGGTATTTGAACCTTTCTGGTATTGATAGCGATAGTACTCTTCCTTTATTTAGGCCTCTAACCTTTCATCCTAGTAATTCAATTTATACCCTGAGAAGTGGTAAGATTTCTCATACTAGGTGTAGGGAAATTCTTAGAGATTTCTTAAGTAAGCTGGGTTATAACCCTAATGATTACGTCCTTCATAGTTTAAGATCCGGTGGTATTACATCTGTAGTGCGTAATAGTAGTAATTCGGTTCCCGAAAGACTACTTAAAATACATGGCAGATGGAAGTCCGATTCTGCCAAGGATATGTGTGTTGAAGAGAGCCTTGAGAATAGATTGCAAGTAACTAAGTATTTATGTTTGTAATACTATCGAGCGTTTATTCCTCTGTGAAGAATTGTAAAAAAAAATTGTATTGTACTACGGATAATTTAGTCTACGATGTAATAAACTGTGTTTTGGATCCGCTTGCGCATCCTCCCATATTCCTTGTCTGATTTATTTGTATTACGGGAATTCAAGGGTAAAATAATTTACGTTCGTCTGAGAGAAGCGAATTAGAACGTAACAAACATTTGTAACACCTGTTTATTTATTTATTTATTTATTCGTTTATCTATTTATTTATTTATTTATTAGCTGGGGTGGGATGACAAGTTTCTGGTATTAGCCAAAATAGAGTTACAGTTCATTGAAAGAAAAACGCCCCGTAAGCGCTCTCCTTCCAATAAGTGTCCTCCTTTTTGGCCGAGATTTTAAATATAAGCGCACGGGCGCTTGTTCGAGGAAACACGGTATCTAGTCCTATTTACTCGTTCTGAACCGACTAACTAAATGAGCCCCAGTTGCTGAATTATTTACTTTTCAAATTATACCGTAACTAACGTAGTAATTCTGGCTTTCAGCAGTTGCAGCTAAAAAGTAGGAAATCCTTATTTTCTTCTGTTTGCTTTGGGAAAAAGTAAGAGCGGAATCAAAAATATCTGCTGTGAACTCAAATGACTTGTAAGGCCTTCGTGCTTAGAACCCCATTTTTTAGTACGATGTGGAGCTATTTTACAGTGAGCAACTTGAACTAAACGTGCACACAAGTTGAGTCATTTCAATTTTTTCCTGTACAGCTAAAGCTTTCAATACATTCTGACAACTGACAGTTTGTTTTGCTCACCTGAAATTTGAAAAGTTGTCGGAGATAACGAACAATAGCTCTTTGACAGCAATAAAATTGAAGTCTACTATTCTTCCGATACTCCGTTTCTTTTTAGCCAGTACTGGGGGGAGGGGGGAGGGATGTTACTATGATGTCAGTATATCGTTTCTTCTCTTAGGTCTGCTTGTTGCCAAAACACTCACGGATCATCACCCTGTGTAAAATCGCATAATCTTAAGAATTTACTTTTGATTTAAATATTACCATTTAAAAAGACCCAACTGGTTATATCAGAGCTTTCCCAAAGAACTGCTACTTTTCAAAAACTTTATCAGAAAGTTGCAATCCGATATGACAAGCATATCAAAATGTATATTTACTGAAGTGTTTTAATTTCGAAGAATCTAGTGAATTTAAAAACGCTCTATTTCAAGCGACTGTGGTAATAAATAAGCAAAGCGGAATTTTTTATTCAGTTTCGCCGGATAGACCGGCAATTTCAATAAAAATAATTAATTCTATACATATAGATGTTTATTCCTTGTACAAATTCTATTTTTATATTCCTTTATTTTTCCTGGACAACTGCTGAAACGACAAAGCTTGGGAGTGAAACGTCGTCGTCCTTTGTCACTTCAATAATAGGCGCCCAATTTCAGTTAGATTATCGGAGGTGTCTTCTAAACATCCCAAACATACGTTCTTTTCATATGAAAAATTTTTCAAATTACAAAGCCATATGCCACTTTCCATATGCACGTCAAACTAATCAAATAGTTATTTAAAATTCAATTAGCTTTCCATTCTTAAGTTTTTGTTTGAAGAACCATGGCCAAAATGAACGCAAGAGAGTGATAACAACTGCTGCAGCACATCAACGTTTCGATCAAAAGAACCAAACAAAACAAAATCAAGGAATCAATACTACCGCATTTATCGCAGCGGAGAGGATTTTCTTCGCGTCCAATTTTCAACCCAGTTACCTGGTAAACGATGTCACCGTTTCACTGTATGATGTTTTGTCTTTGGGGAGAAAGTTAAGTAGCATCGGCGTCACTTGGGACAAAAAGAAGCCATCGTTTGAAGGCGAGGACTGGCTTAAATGTGCTTTATCGGACCTGAGATTTTACTCGGGTTTCGCAGATCAATGCTAAAACATCTCCACAATTCAAGATGTCGGAAGCATCCAGAGTTTCGCCAACAATCGCGCAAGAAGTTTGGGCCGCAGTTTCAGTCGTGTTCTGTGTTGTTGTTATTTTAATATTTTTCGTTATTTTATGCTGTGCTTATCGCAGGCATCGACGAGTTAGAGATATGAGTATGTTCGCGCCTCAAATTGAAGGATTAGAGAACTACACTGTACCATGGATCGTGTCGAACATGAAGGACAGCAGCATTGAAAATAAAACCTCCGGAGTTTGAATGTGCTGTGAATTTACGGAATTATTCAGCTTCCAGCCTTAAAGGTTCCAAAGCAAGGATTTAATTTTCTTTCAAACCGTCTTGAATTCTGTTACAGAAAAGGTTCTTACAGACCTGAATTTCAACAAAATTCATCTGGAAGAAAGACTGGAACCACATCATGAAAGAAGTCATTTGTTTACATTGGCTATAGGGCTACATGCACAGAACACGGGCTTTTTTTTAATAAACTCTTGAATGATGTCGGGACGATTTGGTGAAAAAAATACACTAAAAAACATGACGGAAAAGCTGTCATGAAATTGATGGCCTCAATTTTAGAATCCACTTCGAACCCGAGTGCGTTACTGAAAATTACTATTACAAAAATTTTAATCCACGAGGTGTTTTATTTTTCTCTCAAAATTTATAGTTATCGTTTTCTTCGCGTATTTTAATTCAGTTATTTCGGTTGCGTAAGTTGTGTAGTTGAAAATGTACTGGCGTGCCGTTTATCACTTTGTGGACAATTCTTATGCTGTTGACGCCTAGAGGAAAATTTTCGTTCGCCACGAAAACAGAAGAATAAAGTCCTGCAGAGCAACTGTACAAGCAAACGTCGTAATAAGCTGTCAACTTTTTCCTCGAGTTGGTCATCTCTGTCTTCAACTGTGTTGACCCAACTAAAGCTTCAATTATTCAATGATGGGAAATGTTTGGACAAAATATCTCATTGCGTGCTGTGTGGCCGATATCCAAACTGATCTAGTTGAGAAGCTTTAATTCGGGTACAGAGAAATCTTCTGTTCCATACAGCTGCTTACAGGTATAATAAATTAATAAGGTAATTTATAAGTGCCAATTTTTTTATTCCACTTTTCAGTTATTCAGTTGCATTGTGCATTCACTTTTATTACATTGTTAATTCTGATCATTTTTACTGACAACTGAATAGTTTTTTTAAAGACCGAAATTATAGCTGTCATCGACTTTGAATGATCCATAAAGAATTATAGGGGTCTGTGGCAAGCTGGTACAGATGTCCAGTTTTAAAATAAAGCATGCATGAATGGGGCATTTTCGTGCATTTGGGGTCCAGGGGAGAAATGCCACAAATATCCAGTTTTAAAGCATGAATGGGACAGTTTTCGTGTAAATTGTGATTATTAACCACTTGCGTTGGCATAAAATTAGCAAGGCCATAACAACAGTGCGGCCCTTTGGGACAATGGACTTTGGGCCATCGTTTATGGGAGAAATAGCACACCAGCAATTTTTTAGATATATATACGCCAGCTTGGTCACTATATATACTGGAGGACAACGGGTTTATTACAGTCTGTCGGTGTCCATTTATCTTTTACACTATTGCCTCCTCAGATTTGGGCGGCCATTTGGTCCATGGTCTTCACACAGACACAATTGGCCACCGTAAAGAGATTCAAGGAGCTACAAGCCTTGGTCAGTTTGGATTCGGCCGCGCTAAGAGCTAACGGCAAAAACTTAAGTCATCCCCAATAGTCATCACTTGCCCAAGTCGTGAAAGTGAAGATTTAACTCGTGCAATTCGTGCGCGACGTATACGACTGGTACAAGTGGCGAGTGTACACGACATGCGATACGTTTCACAGAAATATCTCGACGTTTATATTTCGTTCATGTAGTGAGTTGGCATCTCATTAAGGAAGCGGCCAACTCGGTTCGTACAGCTACTGAAACTGCATTAAAGAAGGGTCCTAGTCAAGTCGTACAAAGTCATACGACCCGTACACGTGGGTAAACTTCAGGCCTGAAATCTCTTTACGATGGCACATTTACCCCCATCAACTCAGCTGATAAAACCAAACATTCGTCCTCACTTTTAAAAACACCGACGCAGCAGCAGTTCCTTTAGAATTCGAAAGCACATGGCCAGAAATCCCCTACAACATGGCTTCCAAAATGGCCGCAAGCATGCGCAGAGCACGCACATACGGATTTAACATGGCGGCGAAATATAAAGGAAATGAGGGTAAAATAATATTGTTTTGCATTTTGTGGTATAGCCACACAAAACTCAGTATTCCACATGGTTTTAATAGATAGAGTCAAGTTCGATTCATGTTTTAGTTTTAAATGGTGCGTTTTTTGATCGAAATAATCTCAATAAACTAGCCACACATTTCTCTCAATTTTCCTTTAAATAGGTCTTACCTTCATGGTTTCCTTAGTCTGCTTCGAGGAAACAACTGCACTGAATTAATTCCCCACGATCTTATTCAAAAGATAAGAGATAAAGCTCGCAAATATGATATTCTTGGCTCTAAAAATTTTCCTTAACGTGTTGTGTCTTCCATGTGAATAGTAGCATTTTTCAGAAAGGCGAGATGAGCCGAGATGAAGCCATTACGGAGGAAAAATGCATCTTCGAGAAGTTTGTTTTCTTTCCCTCCGGTCGCCATATTGTTTAAACGTGTTTTCAGTGGTCATTTGTATTCCCCATAGCAAGTTAGGTACTTGATATATGATGAACAGGCTGAATTTCGAAAAATCGCGGGAACCTCGAATTATCGAAGGAAGTACAGGAAAATATTCACATATCCCAAGTCTGATGTAACACCAATTAAATCGTTTCAAACTTGATAAATTGATTTTGTGGATACATTTAAATCAATAATCCTTAAAATTAGTGGAGCTAAGAGCTTGCAAACAACAATAATAGCCTTCATTTGTCCCCCCGCCACGTTGAATATCAAAATATACGCGCCCGCCGTTCAATCCGCTGACTGTCTTGGATTTCTGGCTACGAACTCACTTGCTCAAATGAAGGTCACTGAGTATGTACTTTCCTGCTGCCCTGCTCATTACGTTGTAAAAGGTGGTTCTTACATTTGAGTCTGTGGAAAAAATCCCAATTGAGCAATACCCTTCTCTGGTGACCTCTTATTACTATGTGCGAGTTTGTGTTAACTTTTGAGTCCGGGTAAAACATAAGCAGCGATCCTTCAAAAGAAAGTTATTAAGCAGTGTGAGATGGTTCTACACTTTGAGCCAGAGGATGAAATCCTGAAATCATGTGACCAATCAAATGACATTTGTTCAGTGGTACTCACTGAAAGCTACTGTTTTGCTTTGAGTACTTATTGAACATACCCCCACCCCCCACAATATTCGCGTACATTTTGGCATCGACTTCCTAATCAGTCCCCGGTTCCAGGAAAGCCGATTTAACTATCCTCCGATTAAGGGTTAATTCAAGATTAAATTGCTTAATCTCGGAATAACTAATCAGGGGTTAAAAGGCGTTCCTCAAAACAGATCTTTCCTTCGATTAACTCAGTATCCCTCGATTAAACTCGGAATAAACCAGTCAGACCGGCTATTCACAAGCAAACGCGCGCGAAAATGGCGATGCGCGGAAAAATGCGAACGAAGATGTGCACGAACTCGAAGCGTTTAGTTGTTTTCTGATTCACGAAAAGAACGGCGTCATAAATTGTATTAATAAAACCTTCTAATTTTATCATAATTTAAGTAAAAAAGGTACGCTCTCTTGGGACTCACACATCCATACTATCACTTTTTGTTCGCAAATTAATGAGCACTCACCTGTCGCGACTATATAAAATCAATTACCCCTGCACGTGGACACTAGTCCTTACGTGCCCATGCCACTCGTAATTTATCTTATTTTATTTTATTTTATTTTTAACCTAGGTCTTAATCTAGTGGCGGTGCCTCGCATGGGACGTTAGTCCCATTGCACCTACCCCTTTTGGGTCTTGCTTCTTTTTTTTTTTCTTTTCTTCTTTTTTTATGTGTTGTGTTATAAATTTAGATTATATAATATATATATATTTAGCCAAGCCTAAAAGCGGAGCTCCAAAAGCATTCTTTTTTTTACTGGCATTTACATATAGTCTGCTTTTCATACCACCTATCTGACCTCACTCAAGCTACAGACGCAATGCTGTTGAAAATGTATGTATGGAAAATGCTGTGTGGAAAGGTGAAGTGAACCAGTGGCACAGCGGATTTGCGCCCCCTCCCCCACGGCGGATTTGCACCCTCCGGTCCAGATCTGCTTGTGGATCAGATTTGGACCCCCTAGTCCAGACCTGCTAGCAGATATGAACCCCCTTTTATGGATTTGGACTCCCCTCCTAAAATCAAGCGTTCTATTGAGTAAGGCAATAAAATTCCTTTGCAAATTATTTTTGGAGCAGTGAGGTAGCTATGAACAAAATCTTTATTTACGCACGCCCATGCGTAAATAAGATGACGTGAGCATTTTTTTTACCTGGCAGCAGAGTTGCCGTCCTGTTAAGCTGTAGTGCAGTTTTCCTTCTCTTTAAAATATGGAAGAAACCAGCGAAAAACTGCCTAATTTTTCTATCAGCATTGACCTTTTAGGTATTGATCCAACAAACAGCAAAAATAAAGCCGAAAAAAAAACTCGCAAGTTGCGCATTTCGCAAATTTTTCGGAAGGCCAGCTGCAGAAAATTTTGGCCGAAAGACATTCACTGGGAACCAAAAAAGTCACCAATTGGTCATTAACAACATTTAAAGGTAAAATTTCCGTTTTTATTGTTGTTTTTAAATTTGTTCAACCTGGGGAATAAAGTACACGGTTGTTAATTGGGAATTAACCTTGCACATTACAATACACGACCATCCACTTCACAGCTACCCAACTGCAGTGATAGACTTGCTGCCAAGTCGACTTTAACGAGCGACGAAGTCGCGAGACGAGGAGTCGACTTGTTTCAAATTTAATTTGCATATTGTTGGCGCGAAAATGTGGGTTTGACGTCATGGTTCCAGCCCGCCCACCGCGAGACATTCGAGATAAACAAACAGTTCTAATTTACTGGATATTCCGAATTTCAAAATGGTTGGGGAAGATTTGACCCCGACAAAGTCTGTTTCTCGGGTCTGTCTTTCCCCTGCTTCGAACGCATTAGTGTGTTTATTGTGTGTACAAAATATTTTAAATTCAAGTTATCGACGGAAGCTTTTTACGGGCTCCAACAAGTCGCAAGCGTGCGTTAATTTGGAAATCCTTCTCGGAGTAAAGCTGGACGTGCAACAGGGGCACCCAACGACAAGTTTCGGTAGATATCTGTTCGGTGGAGGGTAGTTCGCCTTAGGCTTTCGGCGTCGATTAAAGAGTGTACTCGGATTTTCGTAAGTAAAACGTGGCCTAAAAGATTCGTAATGTGGAAATCATAACCCCTGAGATTTTCTGAAAGGTCGTTTTTGCTGTTTTTGGCAGTAAAAAACGTCAGCTAGCATTTTCGGAAAGAAAAAAAGATTCCCTAGAAAGTTCATTCCAGCTAGTATTTTCTCAAAGAAAGATTTTGTTCCCTAAAATTTTCGGGCAATTAACATTTCAGCTAGGGAATCCGAACATATCCAAGTTTTCTAGCTAACCAAAACATCACTTTAAACAGACTTCAAACACCATAACGTACTTAAAAATGCCTTTCTACAGCTTTTGGCTACTTTGGCTCGTTGGGTGCCCCTGGTGCAAACCAGTTGGACTGAAATTATTTGCAGGAACTGTGCTCGAACCCATTGTTTAAAACATCTTCAAAATAAGGCAACGGTTTTCATCTTTCATCGGTTTTCATCAACATTTTACACTTCGTGTGAATGATATATGAAATGAATCATATATGAACTGCGGAAATGAAATCAAATGAAGAATGATCCTCGCAGTTGTGAACGCAATTTATGTAATTGCGAAAAGAAGCCTGAAAAAAATTCAGGACTTCCTGAAGTCCTGAATTTTTTTCAGG
Organism: Pachyseris speciosa; assembly: GCA_016490735.1. Taxonomy (NCBI): domain Eukaryota; kingdom Metazoa; phylum Cnidaria; class Anthozoa; order Scleractinia; family Pachyseridae; genus Pachyseris; species Pachyseris speciosa. The sequence continues at coordinate 1,160,846 of JAEMWC010000151.1, forward strand.
CTTCTTTTCGCAATTACATAAATTGCGTTCACAACTGCGAGGATCATTCTTCATTTGATTTTACACTTCATCAATGAACACGGCTTCAATCTTGCCTTCAATGCTAAGAGCAAGGCTGGAACGAGCGCCTCGGGACTAGCAAATACAAGGTTGAATTTGCTGTCAGAAGCGTCTTTATTTTCAGCATCTGCACTCTCTGGTCCCAGAACGACAGCTTTCACTCCCTTCTCGCGAAGGTTTGACGCTTGGTCTCTCATCAACGAAACTAACGGAAAAATTACGAGGCAAACTGTTTCAACAATTTCTGCCTCGCCATGTTTGAAGAAGTTTAGCACAAATGGCGAGATGTGGAACGTCAGACTTTTTCCACTGCCGGTGGGCGCAATCATTAAGAGCGATTGTTGCTAAGGCTTGAGCAAAATTGGAAATGGTCAAACAAAACCTTCCTTGATACTTTGTGTGTAGTTAGTCCTTGGGGCGAAACTGCTCACCGTGGTATTTGTTTGATTTCTAACAAAAACCTGAGCTGAGCATCGGGACGGGGGGGGGAGTTTAGGCCTCGCTGAAGCATTTTTGGGAACATTTTGCACCTTGAAAGTTGGAGTTCTGTTAGGAAAATATTTCAAAGAGCAACTTTACAGATACAAATCTGCTTATATCATAGCAAACTTTCATCCTTCCTCTCAAGAAATATGTTATCAATTTTTCAGCTTGCCCCCCCCTGGTGAACCCTGTGCCTTATCATTTTGAAGGGGGGAAAATTGTTTTTTAAAAAGTTGAAAATAAGAAATCTTTAAACAAACTTTTCTCTTCCTGGTATTTGGATTTTCATCAAAATTAAGACTGGATGTGAATATTTCACTCTTTGTGAATCGTTTGATGCTAAAAACTCCGCGGGCACTCCATAAGTTCTCGAAGGCTAATCAATTTACAATGTATACTGTTAAATATCGAGAAACCAACGGATGGTTAGATTTGGGACGGATTGAACCCGATTACAAAGACAAGCACACAACACGTTTTAACAACATGGCGGCCATACTCGGAAGACCCATTTTAATGCGCATGCTATATAGACAACCGCTGACTACAAATACATCACATTTCCTCCCCTTCTAATAAGTGTGTATAACAGCCACACAGGTAAGGAATAAGAACATTTCAGAAATATCAACAAAAACGAGCAAATGTCTTGAACTGTAGGGCTACAATGACCCTAATATTCAGTACAATGTCACAGATTAAGCTTATCTGGAGCCTTTCTTTCTCTGACTGGATACTAGCGCTCCACCTTTCCAGGTGAGTCCCTTTGGGCTGGCCTTCCTGTGCCTTGTGATTGAGACTGCACTTCCAAATCAGGTACTTGAACTGGGCTCTGTGCTGTCTGAAGCTCAGGAACTGACTTGTCTGCTGCAACAGGAACCGCTGAGGCTGACTTAGCTACTGTAACTTGAACTGAAGGATCTGCCTTCTGAATAGCAACAGGGTTCTGACTTTGAAACTTTGGGACGGGCTCCACTGCAACTTCAGTAACACATGGGGGAGCTTCTAGAGGCCACCCTGACTCTCTCTCAGGATCCAGATCGGCTTCCTCTTCTGAACGAAGACACTGGGTCTGCAGAAGGTGATCGATATGAACATAACGCAGTTGGCGCCCCACTCTCACCAGGTAGGTTAATGGCCCCAACCTTCTGATCACGATCCCTGGAACCCATTTCGCCACACCTCCCCGATTATTTCGTACACTCAGTGTCACGTGGAGAAAGTTCACGCATCTTCACACGATTCTTGTCATGTTGTCGCTGCTGCTGTTGGTTTTGGACACGCTCTTGTAAGTTTGGCCGTAAAAAAAAAACTTGGTACGAGGTTTGCGCTTCAAGAACAGTTCTGCTGGTGTCACCCTCGTCACTGAATGAGGAGTGTTCCTGTACTGAAATAAACAGTTGGCTAGTTGATGCTTCACGGACCGCCGTTTACCACCTCTTCTTACACTTTCGGAATGCTTCCTCAATGCCTGCTTCAGAATTTGCACTGTGCGTTCTGCTGCCCCATTGGATGACGGGTGATAAGGAGGCACCACTGTCTGCTTAATTCCATTCAGCTTCAGGAAACTGACAAACTCGCTGGAAATGAACTGCGGACCATTGTCCGAAACGACCTCTTCGGGAAGTCCGTAAGCTGCAAACCACATTCTCAGCTGTTCAATAGTGCTCTGACTTGTTGTAGAGGTCATATGGGCCACCTCAATCCACTTGGAATGACTGTCAATTAATCCAAGGAAATAATTGCCGTCCTTCTCTGCAAAATCAATGTGTACTCTTTGCCACACCCGAGTAGGCCACTTCCACGGGTACAACGGTGCAACGGGAGGCGCTTTCTGTACTGATTGGCACACCTCACAGTTTTTCACCACCAGCTCAATTTCAGCATTCAGATTAGGCCACCAGAGGTAACTTCTGCCAATAGCTTTCATAGCAACAATGCCTGGATGCTCTTCATGTAACTCTTGCAATAGCCTGTTCCTTAATGACGGTGGAATGACGACACGCATACCCCACAAGACACATCCTTGGTCTGCTGTTAGCTCAGTTCTACGCATAAAGTACGGTTTGAGTTCGTCATCAGCTACATAATTTGGCCATCCTGAGAGGGTGTATTCCAAAACTCTTGACAACACCGGATCTCTTGTAGTGCCTCTGCTGATATCTGATGCGTCAACAGGCAATTCATCCAGGCCTGAGAAGAAGAACATTTCGGCTTCTTCCGGGAGAGGTTTCTTGTCGCAAGGAAGACGTGATAATGCATCTGCATTGGCATGATCTGTAGATGGACGGTACTCGACCTGGTAATTGTAAGCCTGTAAAATGACTGCCCAACGCTGCATCCTTGCTGCGGCTAGAGTAGGTACGGCTGTCTTCGGATGTCTTCGGACCGGAGGCTTGTGATCTGTAAACAAATGAAAGGATCGCCCATACAGGTACTTGTGAAACTTTCGATCTCCGAATATAATTCCCAGTGCTTCCTTCTTTGATTTTGAATAGAGCCATGTTTCTGAACACATGTCTCTCGTACGGCTCGTTAAGCTTAGTGGCAAAATATGCGTTTAGAGTGCGCAGTGCTACCTCGAATTCCGTAGCTGTATCCTCTTCAACTCCAGCACCCGGGCTTGGGTCAGTTAACGTTTCGTACAACTCCTGAACCTCTATTCCCGCTGTGTGAAGTAGCAAGGCCTTCTTTTGTGCATTATTCACCACTCCCTTGGCTACCAGAAAGTATTTAAACGATTGAAGCCACTTCTTCCACCGTGGTGCTAACGCCAACGAATTGCCCTTGCAGTCAAACGGAGCTACACCTTGAATTTCGATGTTTACTGCCGCCATTATGCACTAATCAGTGGATCCCATCCTCGTCGCCACTGTTAAATATCGAGAAACCAACGGATGGTTAGATTTGGGACGGATTGAACCCGATTACAAAGACAAGCACACAATACGTTTTAACAACATGGCGGCCATACTCGGAAGACCCATTTCAATGCGCATGCTATATAGACAACCGCTGACTACAAATACATCACATATACCTCAGGCAAAATTACGATTTTTTGTACTTTTTATTCACAACTATCTTTCTTTTAAATTACATTATTAAAGCGATTTTACGCAAGACCGTTCGATTGTTTACTATAGATTGTATTTACCTAGGTTTGACAGTCAGATATCAAGCAGATTTGCCGTTTTTCAAAAATCGCATATTCAAGCAAGCGGTTAATTTATGCAAATTACTGTCTTCGGGTAAGTGGGCAAGAAAAATGTATGGCTAAACTGTCCAGCATAGTTAACCGCTCTGAAGGGATCTATAACAGGTACCGTAAATTATACATACCACTAGCAAAGCTATCAGCTCGAGAAACATTTCAGAGTCAACGGGAAATCACTCAAAAGTCCGTGGTTCCTCTGTGAACGTCTCATATGGAGAGAATGCATGTCGGCGCGTTCAAACCACAGTTCTCATCTTCGTTGACAGCTCAAATGTCCAGCATAGTTAACCGCTCTGAAGGGATCTATAACAGGTACCGTAAAATATACGTACCACTAGCAAAGCTATCAGTTCGAGAAACATTTCAGAGTCAACGGGAAATCACTCAAAAGTCCGTGGTTCCTCTGTGAACGTCTCATATGGAGAGAATGCATGTAGGCGCGTTCAAACCACAGTTCTCATCTTCGATGACAGCTCAAATGGTTCCTTTTACAGCGACACCCTATCCAATTTGCTGCACCTGCAATTGGTTCGGCAAAAAGCTCCATACATCATCATTTCTTTTTAGAGTTAGCTGACGGACATTTTGCATCTTGGTATTTCAAGTAACGATCTGGGCCCAGTTGCTCGAAGCATTGTTAGCGCTAACCGGGGTTAAATACCATGACAACCTATAGGTTTTAATACATCTTAACCGATGGTTAGCGCTAACCATGCTTCGAGCAACTCAGTCCTGGTATTCAGTTCGTACCGGCTGCTTCGTCAACGATGTGGAGAATGATGTTTAAAGCACTTTAAAACTTCGGGATGTTTAATTTTGAAATGCCTCGCTATAAAATTGCTGGCAAGTTAATTGTCATGTAGTTCGAACTTCAAGCCCACAAAGGCTTCAGTATGGTGTTTATGTTTGTGCGCGTCTCCGCTGACCGGTTCTTATTGCTCGCAACTCGAGGCGTGCCTGAAAAGATTTCCTCCTGCTATTTACCCCAAATTTAAGTTCAGTTACCATACCTTGAAAATCTTTAATGCTCATTTTTAAATGGCTTTCCTCCGTTTAGGAATTAAGCTTGTACTTAACAGAGTCTAAACACAAGTGGAGCAACGCAGGTACCGAAATGATCTTATAAATTTAACGCCTGTGGCGTCCATTAAGTTTAGGGTCCTGGGGAGGGAGGTCGGGAGGGGCGTTAAATACTGTAGATATGAGACGTTTATTAGCGAGAGGCGTTAATTTCACTTTAACTCACTGTCAAAATTTGTGGAAAACGAAAACGTGCCGTTCCTTGATGACCAAAATAAAGTTGCTGACACATTGATACAGAAATTAAGAAGATAAAAGAGCGCTATAGGTACTTTTGAATTTGGGATTGAACAAGATGGCCAACCAAGCAAGAAACTTGCATGATTTTACTCTGTGGAGCGTTTCCATGATTTCTGAGGCGATTTTTGGGAGGCGTCAATTTAGAAACGGGCGTTTATTAGAGGGGAGCGTCTAATAGAAACTTTACACTTCAGGGGTGGGTGGGGGAGTGTTCATTAGAAACGAGGCGTTTATTTGATAATGGGCGTTGACGTATGACTTGTTTTGCGGTTTGCGAGGCTTTCGTTCTACTTAAGTCAGAGGCCACTTGCTGGGAAGCTAGAATCTAAGATACCTGAAACACACGCATGTTCTCTTCACTTCTGACCTTCCTCGTGGTCTTTGAAACTGTATCAGGATTTGCTATGAACCCAGTCTGCTCATTGTCTTGAAAATTTTCCTTCAAAAATTCTTTCTGTCTTTCACTTAAGGGAGATAATGATTTGCAAGATTTTAGCGCCTACCGATGGTCGTCTAAAAGGGAACGCACATCATGCGGATCTATATCCTCATCCCGTTGCTACGCTATACCCACGAGTCAGCTACGAAACAGTGACAAACACACATCTAATATATCAGTCAATTCCAAAAGCGCCCATCTCCCCCCTCCGGGCATACCCCGGGTACTTTACCCGAAATGTGTCCCGCACGGTGGAGCATTTGACTATCGGGGTAGGATAGGATAGGATAGGATGGGGTAGGATAGGATAGGATAGGATAGGATAGGATAGGATAGGATAGGATAGGATAGGATAGGATAGGATAGGATAACTTTATTTAGACACGGTAAACTCATCAGTACAACTATAAAAACCTAATTATTTACCAGAATTATTACAAATTATACAACGACTAGAACTACATTATTCTAAAATTATTCTAAACAATTAATAAATAACTGTAATATTAAATGACAAGATAAAAACCTGCTTTACATGAGTGCCATGTAAAAATTCTAAATTAACTTTATGAAAGCAAACGCTCGCAGCCAGCCTGGAACGCTCTAAGGGAGTCAGCCTGTCGCAACTCGATTGGTAAACTATTCCAAAGAACTGCTCCAGAGTAGCTGAAGCTATTTTGATATAGTTTGTGTGTGGCTGTGGAATAGCTAGTTTGCCCTCTGCGTCCCTTTACGATGAATGCTTCTTTCTTGGTTTCCATTCATTATAATTGATTCCCCAGGAGATTCTTGTTGGTCCAGTTAACAGCGCATTCAGTCGAAACCTTAGAACAGGTAGAAGACTCTGTAGAGAGAATTCTAAGGGATTCTAGAAGACAAGCCTTTTCTTCTTCCATCTTTTTTATTTTGTCCTCATACGTTGCACACTTAAGCTTGTATTGGTTGAGTTCGTGTTCAATCGTCGACGCTTGTTTGGTGGGGAATTTGAGTTGGGAGTTGATAGATTCAACCGCAATCCAAAGCTTGTGTATCTCGTTTCTGCAATTACAGCTCTCCGATAGCGAATCTATTTTACCCAATTCTGTATCTGAAGAACTGAATCGTTGTTTTGAATCAGCTAACTCGGCCTTTATCCTTTGTAATTAGTCTCTCAATGACTGACAACCAGTACAGCCTTGGGTGTTTTGACCATTTTGACACGAGGAGTTCACATCGTCTAAGAATCTGCTACTGCTTGGCTCAATTTGATTTCTGCTGATACTGTTCGTCGACTGAGATTCCCTATGTTCATCTGGCATAACAGCCACTGCTGAATGGTTATGCTGGGCTCCCTTGTTGTTGTTTAGATCAGTCAAAATAGAGATTTCGTCCGCGGAGCTCTGGTCGTTAAGCGAGGCGGCGGGTTCGCCGCCATTGTTTTGTCGCCTTTGCAACGAGTTTGTTCTGAGGTTGAAGACGCCGAGGAGTCGGTTTCTCGTTTCACCACAGGCTTTTCCTTGGACTTGGAGAGTCTTCGTACTATAGTAGAAGTTAATGGTCGCCAAAGGTGTTTTAAAAACGGCGCATTGAGAGTTTGAAGAGATAACTAGTTCTGGAGCGTCGTCTTCATCCTCGTCGAGTGATAATATTCTGTCTTCAATAAATTTTCCAAGGTTGTCGGCGTTTCCATTCCATAAAAACCTCTTTTTGTTGAAATGTAGTCAAGAAACTGATCAAGTACCGATAGATGATCAATTTGGGGGAGAATCGCCGGAGCTAAGCAAGGTTGATCCGAGCAATTTTCAACACGTCCGCACGCCATTAGAGACCTTACTCACGACGACGGCCCAGTAGACGTCGGCCGTGAGCGTGAGAGACTAGGTCGAGGTCCACGTCTTTCGGCAGGAAACACAACACTTAGCAAACGCGAAGACGACGGGTGTTTTATTTGCTAGTTAATAAGTTAATTATGGCATCCCTTACAGCTACTCGACAAGCTTTATTGTTTGCATACTGTAAGGAATGGTTGGATGATGTGGTATTTCTTGCTGCGAATGAGGTCAACACTTCTATAAACCGTGACTTTCCGTATTATTCCTACGGCCAGTTTGATTTCGACGCTATCGTAGCTGAGTTCGTTTTGAGAAGCGACACATTCTGCCACTAGAAAAAGTGCTACAGATCCCGTCTCCAATTAAATGTTTCCACTGGAACGGAAGCACTCTGTGTTCCTGAAAAATAAAATAATTATTTACAACCTTCAAGCTTAAAAAAATGCATATAATCAAACCGTCAAACTTAAAGAAATTATAAGGAATACTCGGCAGCTTAAACAGTTGGTGGATTGTCGTTTTGTCAAAATCTGCCACAAAACATCATCACCGATGGTAAACATTTCTCGGAAATGTTTTGGCGCTTCCGAGAAGCCGCCTTGTCAATAATACAGCTTTCGTTGTATTTTTGTACCGTAAAGTTGCTCGAAAGAATAAAAAAGTACTTTCATGGCCACATTTCCTCTGAGCCTATGTGAATATAAAACTCCAAGGATAGCGCGTACTGACGTAGTTTTTCCAGATGTTTGTTTACAACTCGAAGAAACCATGTCAGATTCTAGACAAGAAATTTCTCGAGTGAATAAAAAGCTCCAAACTCGTCAAATAGCACCAGCAAATATTCTTCGATCTCAGAAAGCCCAAAACAACTTCTTCATGTGATTTGCTTTCTTAAAATGTGAAGGAAAAAAGAAAATAATGATACGAATACTCACCTCCAGAAGACGACTTCAAAACCATATGTCGCCAAACGTCGACAGCAACGACGACTCAACGTTTGTGACAGACATGCGTGGTAGCTACAAATATTGCATTTTTACTTTCGGTCGTCGAATCTGGCGTCGTCGTCGTGAGTTGCTTAAGGTCTCTATTATGATCCTCTCATTTTTACCGGGGCCCAGCCGCAGGCTGGGGCACCGGTCTTAAAATGCAGACGGTCCGTTTTTTCAACGGTACATTGTTAGGGATATATCGCTGACTTGAGATATATCGCGGGCTCGTTACTTTTGGGAGTGCTCGTTGGCTGAATGAAATCTTATCCGCCATTTTGAGAAGCACGAGGCATGGAGCACAGTCAAGAGAAAGATTATAGCTTTTTAGGGAACGACACGTTTCCCAACCTTTATGATGCACTAGTTTATGAGGGAAAATTTAAGAGTGAGTATTTGGAGAGACAAATTTACGAGCGATTACTTAAGAGTGAACCTTCCATCGTGAAACTTATCGAGAATAAGAGCAACTTACCAAAGCTATCTACATTGAGTGAACCTTCCATCGTAAAATCTATCGAGAATCAAAGCGAACACTTATCATAGTCGAGGAGGAGAAGCCAGAAAAAGTCGATCACGTAGCACCCCCACTACACAAAAGGTTTGACCCCAGATTATGTTGGCCTGATACCCATACAACATTGCTAGATCAGTCAAACTCACAAATTGTGGGGTCAGTGGTGTGCTGCACGTTGATTTCTAGAGGGGGTGGGGGTGCTTTTGGTACTACTACCAGAACTATGCTTAGAAACGTTTACAGCAATATCTCTGGAACTACTCAACCAAATAACATGAAATTTAAGTGGGAGCCGCAACTTCGGGAGAGAAATCTTTCGCAGCTGTTTATGTTGCAAAAACCGTTACCATGGCAACAGTTGCCAAGGGGATAGCCAAAAACCCTGTTTTTTGTTAAATAGTGAGGAATTTGGCAAAAAATCAATGTTTTATGCCTAAAATTGTAATTAAGTCGAAAGGAAAGATTGGTTTAGATACAGTTTCGAAGTTTTATCTCAAAAGTGCAAAATAGAGGCACAGAGGAAAACATGGTGATTGTTGTTATCAGCAAAATATGTGCAACAAGTGGTAAACATTGCTTGACAAAAGCGGCAATTTCTTGAGAACCACTTGTTTTTTTGTGGGTTGAAGATGCAAAGATGTTGAAAATTTATGAGCTGACCATTTTGCAGTCGTCATTAACTATGTTTATGTCTCCTTAGTAACGGTTGCTAAGGACCAAAATAAAATGAATAAAGCAGGTATGTCAAGGAAGAAATTTTGTCCAATCTCTGCTCAAAAGTGCACAAGATGGCACCTAAAGGTGTTATCTCGTCTCACTCTCGCACCCAAAGATAACAACAGTGTTACAATTCTGCGAACTTGGTTAGCCTAAACAGTAAACACGATATAAACAGCAAGAGATAAATAATATTTTACCAACCCTGTGGAGTCGGTTCCCGTCACCATAATTGATCTGGAAACGTCAATTAGGAATTTTTTGAATTGCTTTACTGAGAATGACACAAAACACTATTATCATTATATAACTCAACTTTTGCCAACAGGGGACCATGGTCTCGCAAAATGATGTATGCTTTGATTACAAAGACCAAAAGGTGCTACATACAGTCAAGCTTTACAAAATGTTCCCATAAAATCTACAGCTTATTCGTCATCATCACTAACATCATCTAATACAGATTGCAGTGTATGTGGGTTTTCGCATATATCGGCCATGCACCCACAAGCTTCTGTGCACGACAAGTTGCTTATTTTGCATACACAGGAAGTATACTTGCATGCCGACTTCTGGCATTTGCAAACTGTGAGCTCTCCTAACCCTTCAGGAGCTGCATCTTGTGACATAAAAACAGGCTTCAGACAGCCATCTTCCAGTTCCCATCCATTGCCAATGGGTGGTGGCAAGACCTGGAATGCTTCAAGGGATCGCTTCCAAACCATTGCCTGGTAATTAGCACGCGCGATGTGAAGTCTGATGCTATCTGATGTAGGAGGAAGACCGTCATTCCTCTGTTTCTTCTGACAGAACACCCAGTACCTATTTTAAAATTAAAATTTTGGTTAATTTCTTACTATGGAGTGGCATATTCATTAGGGTCTAGTGAAATTGTTCATCTGAATGTACAAATGACGAAAGATGCAGACAAATACATGTAACTACGGTATTGATATCATCATACCTAACATTATCTGCTGTTGTTCCTGCTCTTGATGGGGGAGCATATAGTGAACTTAAGAAGGCTTCAGCACATCTGGCAGCCTGTGGTTGTGGAGGCACCTGCTCTCCTAGGCCTGATATACGAGAGTATGAATTCTTGTTCTTCACCAGGACCTTCCATGCCTTCCGTTTTCCAATCTGATAAAGGCCACTTGTAGTATCACATCCTGTAAGGGCATGGAAGGTTGGAAGGAGCTTACAGAGGTCTTCCCCAAGCTTCTCTGTGAGGCAATGTATTGGAAGAAATCGAAGCTTGTCATTTGTCCCAGTGCGAAACCATAGCTGAATGGATCTCATATGGTGATATGCATGAATACAAAGGACGGCAACATCAGTATCAGGGGATTGAACCACGATGCGCAGGTGATCTCGAGAGCAGTCTTCAGCATGGAGAAGCATTCTCGTGTCCGCTTCCTCGTGATCAGATTTCAGATGGTGGATGGGACATTCTCCAATTCTTGAGACTAATACTGTGTCCTTGCTATCTTCAAAGCATCCTGCTAATACTAACTTCTCGCCTGGCTTAAGCCTTCTCTTAGCAATCTCAATCCACATGGCACTTAGGAAGGTCTTCAGGTTTGTCTTGTTTACTGGATTTGAGATGAAATTGTTCCATTTCTTTGGCACTGGTGTAGCTGGACTGGATATTCTTACTTCGTAACTGGTAGAAGATCCTCGTCTGGCACGTTCATCTGCTTTGATGGAGTCCTCTTTGTCATAGCGATCAAAGATGACATCCACACGATTGCAGCCATTCTTTCCAAGTTGGGCGGTTATGAAATCGAAATACTTCCCAGCAAGTTCCCCGAATGTTGCCGAACCGGCACTCCTCACCATCTGCACAATTGCCATACCGTCTAAGATGTATGCAGTTGATAGTTCGCAAACACTATCTACAGGAAGTCTTGGCAGAACTTGCACTTCTTCCTCAAGGGCACTTAATAGCACGCTTTTTGTTGTCTTTCTTAAAGACCCATCTGTGTGTGCCAATGCGTATGGGACGGAGGAAAGTTCATACTTCAAAACCTCTCTCAAGTTTATATCCCTGGACCTTGATACGATGAGAAGTCGAGCAAACAAATTCCTGTCGTCACTCACTGTTACAAGTTTCTCGTCAGCAGATTTCATCTTAGCTTTCTTTGACAGAATTGCAAACGTTTTGATTTTTGTCTTAGTTAGTGGTTCCCAAAATCCAACTTCATTAGTGTGCATCCGTTTCTGCACAAATGACTTCATCTCTTGTGCTCCTAGGCTTTCAGCATTAAGAAGACGTTGCGACAATTCGTCTGGCATAACTACTCCTGTAGCTAGGTTTGATAATGGCACATCTTCTGTTGTATCCGCACTGAATGGATTTGACATCACGGTCTTCAATGTAGAAATCAAGTTTCTGATGTCATCGTCGTCCCGCTTCACTCTAACTTTACCACATTCTTTATGTGCCTCACCAGTTGTTTGACGAATTCCACAAATGTCTTTAATAGCGGTCGTTGTTGCTGCTCGCTCGTGTGCTGTGAGAAACCATTTCTCTAGAGCTCCTGGCCTCTGGGTTATGCCAATTATGCCACCTTTAGTTTTGGAGTCGAGATTGACACTCTGCTCCAGAGCCATGTCGGTCCATACTTGATTAAATGGCTGTGAAGATGACCTGCTGACTGGGTGACTGCCATTCATAAACTCATGGTGAACGTCTGGGGCAGTCTGCTCAAGTTGGTACATGTCCATGATGTATACTGGAAGCCAACGGGAGTAATTTGTTCTGTCCATAGAGAAGAAATGGGGTATCATGTCCGCTGTGGTCTCGAGGTGTAGCTTCCAGTTTCCTTCACGCTCTGCTCTGATAAACCTCAGGAGAAGTAGAACCATCTTGATGTAACTGTCCCAAAACTTGAACTGTGGCGAGGACCTCTCTTGCTTGAAACGACTGAACAGGATGCGAAGCTCATTACTTGTATCACATAGCGAAAGATATGAAGCTTTTCTCTCTTCCGGGGTGGATGCTCCCCTGTAGGTATGGATGTCCTTGTTCACTAGAACAGCACTGACTTCTCCCTCTTGTGCAATCCAGGAACAGAATGCCTCCCATTGCAGCCGCAGTAATGCTTCCAGCATGAGTTTGTGAGCTCTTACTCCCCGGTTGTAAGACTTCCCTTGAAGCAAAGCCATTGTTGAATTAGAGCCATAAAGGCCAGATTCCGTAAGGACATCTTCTATTCCACTCTCTTGAAATTTCTTGCCTATCACAGCTAGAAAGTTCAAGGCTATATGGAATCCTCCCATGCGAATCACAAGGTGTTTAAACTCTTCTGGGTACCTCCACTGAATTTCTTTTGCCTTGGAATATATAGCAAGATCGAATGTGACAACACCAGTACCCTGTTCAAGGCTGTCTGTCATGTCTTGGACATTTTTAAGGACAGTGTAGATGGTGCTGTATTCTGTTGGTGAGCCAGGTATCATTGGGCAGTATCCAATAGCCGTGCGAGGTACAGTAATAGTTGACATTTCAGCATTGAAAGCACTCCAACCAGGTACTGTCTGCCCATCATTTCTACTCTCAGCCGTAAGAATGTCTCTCTGGTTCAGTCTGAGAAGAAACCAAGCCAATTCTCTTTCATCGATACACTCATGGGTCTCCATTTGTGACACAAAGTACTCCTCTTGAGTTTTATCCAAGAAAGATGTTACAGCTGGACGTTTACCAGTTACACTGCATTCCTGTATGGCCTGACTCTGTACAGGCTGGTCTAACGATCTCCGTTTTGCAGAATGGTCTGCGTGGACCTTTGGAGGTGGTTTAGGGCCAAACTGCTCCCTTTGGTAGGCAACCACGGTTGTCGCGTGTGTTGTTTGCTTGCCGTCAAGGGTGTCTTCATTTAGGTCATTATTGTCGGCTGCAAACTGGATAAAGACTCCCGGCGAGATGTTGGATGGAACTACAACACCAATTTCTTCAGATCTTGCTCTGATTTCTCTTGCCCAGGCAGTGTTTACAATTTCCACTTCATCATAGGAGGAGCAGTGTCCCATTCTATTAAGAAGAGTTACCACTTCCTTAGAACCTGTGATGTGATGGAGAGTTACTGCCAGCCCAACATGTTTTGGCGTCTTCACTCTACTGTGACTAGCTGCGTGGATCAGATCTTCACCTAGCATAACAATTCGCCTTTTTTGTTCTTCAGAATTGCTGGGGAAATCTTGCGGGTCGCCTTGTTTCTCTGGCTTGGAGATAATAAATGAAAGAAAGTTCTGAAGGCTTTCTGGTACAAGTTGCCTACTTCTGTCCCATGAGATATCATTGACAGATAATGGCTGGATGGAAATGCCTTTACAAGTTTTGATATCATTCTTTATAATCTGAGCTGCATGGTACAGAACATTGGCTTTCTCTCTTTCCAAATTTTGGTCAGCTTCAGTTGTAACAATATCCTCCACTAGACTTTCAGACTTCCGGGCGGCTGCAGTAATTATGCTTTCAACTGAGATTTCACTAGAATACATCAATTCAGGCCTTGATGGGTCGGGCTGCTTTTGGAACACAATTCTGTCTGAGAAATGATTAATCAGCCTTTTCTTTAGTTTGTGACTTCTATATGTGTT
>JAEMWC010000151.1:1180000-1257021 GCA_016490735.1 Pachyseris speciosa
TCAACACACCTCGAGTTGCAAGCTATAAGAACCGGTCAGCGGAAACGCGCACAAACATAAACACCATACTGAAGCCTTGGTGGGCTTGAAATCGTGGAACTTCGCAGCTTTCGAACTACATATATAGGGGAATCCTTGTTTACAATATTTGCCTCATTAGCATGAACAATTCAGTTTCTGATGGAGCTACAAATAAATCAGTTCCGAATATTGAAAGGTCATAGTATGAATAACTCTGCCAATGAATATGAGCCTCATGTATTGAATACTTTTTGTGCAACGCGGGTTTAAAAACTCAACATTTTGCAGAGAATGTATGAGCTCATTAGTGCCTTTGCCACCCAGAAATTTTGCAGTTTTTGGAAGACAATATATCCTTGAATACTACACCTAAAGAGCTAAAAAATTCACAATGTATTAAATTTCACTAGCTCTTTAGCTGTCTGGAGTCAGATCACATCTAGCATGTTTCCTTCTGTAAGAAAAGCCGTATGCAAATGAGCAAAAATGTAAACAATGACGTAAGCATGAATCCCCCTATAGCAAGGCATTTCAAAGTTAAACATCCCGAAGTTTAAAAGTGCTTTAAACATCATTCTCCACGTCGTTGACGAAGCACCCGGTACGAACTGAATACCAGATCAATGCTTGAAATACCAAGATGCAAAATGTCCGTCAACTAACTCTAAAAAGAAATGATGATGTTTGGAGCTTTTTGCCGAACCGCTTGCAGGTGCAGCAAATTGGATAGGGTGTCGCTGTAAAAGGAACCATTTGAGCTGTCATAAACACCATACTGAAGCCTTGGTGGGCTTGAAGTTCGAACTACATGACAATTAACTTGCCAGCAATTTTATAGCGAGGCATTTCAAAATTAAACATCCCGAAGTTTTAAGGTACTTTAAACATCATTCTCCACATCGTTGACGAAGCAGCCGGTACGAACTGAATACCAGATCATTACTTGAAATACCAAGATGCAAAATGTCCGTCAGCTAACTCTAAAAAGAAATGATGATGTTTGGAGCTTTTTGCAGAACCAATTGCAGGTGCAGCAAATTGGATAGGGTGTCGCTGTAAAAGGAACCATTTGAGCTGTCATCGAAGATGAGAACTGTGGTTTGAACGCGCCTACATGCATTCTCTCCATATGAGACGTTCACAGAGGAACCACGGACTTTTGAGTGATTTCCCGTTGACTCTGAAATGTTTCTCGAACTGATAGCTTTGCTAGTGGTATGTATAATTTACGGTACCTGTTATAGATCCCTTCAGAGCGGTTAACTATGCTGGACAGTTTAGCCATACATTTTTCTTGCCCACTTACCCGAAGACAGTAATTTGCATAAATTAACCGCTTGCTTGAATATGCGATTTTTGAAAAATAATAACGGCAAATCTACTAGATATCTGACTGTCAAACCTAAGTAAATACAATCTATAGTAAACAATCGAACGGTCTTGCGTGAAATCGCTTGAATAATGTTATTTCAAAGAAAGATAGTTGTGAATTAAAAGTACGAAAAATCGTATACATTGATTAGCCTTCGAGAACTTATGGAGTGCCCGCGGAGTTTTTTGCATCAAACGATTCACAAAGAGTGAAATATTCACATCCAGTCTTAATTTTGATAAAAATCCAAATACCAGGAAGAGAAAAGTTTGTTTAAAGATTTCTTATTTTCAACTTTTTAAAAAACCATTTCTCCCCCTTCAAAATGATAAGGCACAGGGGTCACCAGCGGCGGGGGGGGGGGGGGGGGGGGGGGGCAAGCTGAAAAAATTGATAACATATTTCTGGATAGGAAGGCCTAAAGATTGCTGCGATATAAGCAGATTTGTATCTGTAAAGTTGCTCTTTGAAATATTATCCTAACAGAACTCCAACTTTCAAGGTGCAAAATGTTCTCAAAAATGCTTTTGAGGCCTAAACTCCCCCCCCCCTCCCCCCGATGCTCAGCTCAGGTTTTTGTTAGAAATCAAACAAATACCACGGTGAGTAGTTTCACCCCAAGGACTAACTACACACAAAGTACCAAGGAAGGTTTTGTTTGACCATTTCCAATTTTGCTCAAGCCTTGGCGACATTCGCTCATCGCAACCACTGCAGTAAGCCTCCACAACTTTCCGCTGATTTTCTCTGATTGTTTTGAAACCTATATTATTTAGCCCGAAGTTAATGGCTTCTCAAGCTGCTCCATCCATCGCTCTTAAAATGACGTCGTTTCAAGATAGTGTTATCTGATTGGAGACCGACGCTGCCACGCCTCCGACACACCGCCGACCTAAAATCAGGTCGGTAAAAAGTGGCGTGATGCAGGTGAGGAAAGTCCGTTTTCCGTCACGAAAGATAAAAACAAAAACGGGCTTTGAGAAAGTCTACTGCAATGATGTCCTATCAAGAAGCTTCAACACTGGCAATGTTAGCAGCCAACCTGACTTCCCGCAGTCTGTCTTCTCTAATTGCACCGTGCACGGCAGCGTAAACATTATTTTGAACCATCAGAATCCTTGATAACTTCGGGTCTTTGACTTTGAAAAAAAATTTTAGTGACGCTTGAGTTCATTTGGCTTTGATTTTCTCCATTTTCCCCGTAAATTTTGAGGTTTTCATTCACAGTTATCGGTTAACATGGTTAACTGGATCAAATGTTCTCGCTCAAACCAAATGTGGCGCGTTTTTGACCAGCCAATAGGGTCGCTTGTTTACTTTTTTCGTGCGTTGTGAGAATTTTGCACTTTGTTACAATAAAAAGCTTCTTCGCGCAGATCCTTGTTGTCGCTATGTTATAAAAGAATTTGCTCATGCTTTTAGCTGTGCGTATATCGCGTTATGGATGCACTTGGGAAGTTTGGAAGAGCACTCAAAAAGCTAGAGTTGCTCTCGGCTGCGCCTCGAGCTACTCTTAAGCATTTTTCGTGCTCTCCAAACTTCCCGCGTGCATCCATAATTTGATATACGCACGCTAAGCATGAACAAATTCTTAAATAGCGCCTATCCAGACCTGCTCTAGGCGCTTCAAACACGCCAGTGGTAGTCTTTTGTGGCGGAAAAGTTGTGTTAGATGAAGCAAGTTAAATAAGATTAAATAAGAAATCCTTTAGGGGGTCTCAAATTGGGTTAAACCGCGGCGACACTCGTTAAACAGCCCACACTTTACCGAAAAATGCCATGTTCGTCATTCTTTGTGTGTGTGAACCCAAACGTTTGGCACAATCCTTCACTTGTGCCAGGCTTTTTGTAGTTTCTGCAGTGGCAAATTTAAGGCCACAAGCCTGAGCGTTCCAGTTTGCTGGAAGGGTGGTTCAAATTGTGAAGAGATACATACTATCTATCTCCAGGTGGGTGTAACCACGTTGTTAAGAATGTGGGATCACGTGATTTAAATGCAAATTTCCTCTTGGACCTCACACAGTATTTCTGATAGCAGCATCGTAACATAGACTTTGATCAATTACGCTAAGTTAAGATTGACGAATCTATTCATGAGCCTTGTTTTTCATTCCACTCATAATTCTACCGATAAATATAAGAACCCACATTTATTAATTCCCTCATGTATTTAATACAGTTCGTTATAAATAAATCGTACAAAATCCATCTCTTTGGTCCATAAAGCCTCAGAAATTGTCAGACCATATATTTTTCCGCTATGTTTAGTTGTGCACAAAACGCAGTGCATATAATTTATTGATTATTTAACTAAAAAAATTCGTTACCATAAAAATCAAAATCGCACCCTTCAAATTCTCCTTCCTATACAGATGTAGAGTTGTCCCCAAAGAGATCCACTAAGAACTTCCCAACAGAAATGATAAATGGAACATATATCCAGTGATGTCCCTTAAAATAAAAGAAAGTCCTGACTCGTAACAACGTGTTAAACAAAAACTAAAATTTCCTTTCGAAACGATCCTTAAAAATGAAAGCTAATTTACCACTATTAGAAAGCTTTGCCCCTTACAACCTCGTCCCAAGGGAGAAGGGTGATGCTTTTTTAACGGCGATGTTTGCCTGTACAGTCTGCTGATTAAAGTGGTACTGTTACGGCAATTCCTGTTATAAGTTTGTTCTAATTGTGAGGAAGGAATTGTTTTCTATTCCAGGAATGATCCGTTTAACACGAAGAGATAGATTTCAGGCTATTTCTTGGAAGAAAAAGAGTCTAGTATTATTATAAGGCGATTTTCCCTAGACAAAATGACAAAACTTCAGAAAGTTAGCCCCTAGTCATCGGTGACCATAGACAACCGCAAACAGTACATCAATCAGAAACCAATTATAAGACCAGCTTGCAAACGACAGAGCCTACTAATGATGCACTATTTCCTTGTTTAGTGACTCTGAAGTCGTGTCTCGAAATTCTCGCTGTTACGAGGGGTGCGGAGGGCACATTTGCGAACACATCAAATTTATCGTATCTACTCACTGGCCAAAGGTCTTACGTCGGTTTTATCAGTTTTACGACACTCAATTTAAAATTACTCGGATTCGAATCCGCTCATGTCAAATTACAATAGTGTTTGCACTGCCTCGACAATTTGGTACTGCAGTGTCACGAGAAGCATGACGAGCTGAACAAGTGATTGTACTGTCTGAACACTTGGGCTCTCATTCTCAGCTGCTCCAAGCTTTTTTTGGACAATTCACTCTGCGGGCTGTTTGACGTCGTCCTTTCTCTCTCGAGCATGGGACTACTCGACGGAGACAGCGACGGACTAAACATTGAGCTCCAAGGGGAAGGCGGCACAGACCGCGGAGCGTAGCATGAACTCCCGGGCGGACAAGATCGACAGGGCGAGGGGACTAGGCGCGATCGATGATCGAGGATGGGTTTGCTGGAGCCTGGTAAAGAGTTGACGGGGCAGGTCACAGGAGGAACTGGGAAGTAGAGGTGAGGTCCAGAAGAATACAACCCTTCTGTTGGATAGTACATGCCTGTGTATCCCGGATGACAAGGTAAGGTTTCTTTCTGTCGCTGATGTTTTCGATACTTTGCTCGACGGTTCTGGAACCAAACCTAGGAAAAGAAAGACAACAACCTTGTTAGGTCCGCTTTTTCTTCCGGTCCATAAGGACTGAATTTAAACCTATGACCATCCAGGTGACACTATTACTTTCTAAGCTGTACAAGGAGCTTGAATTGAAGTAAAAATATCATATCATCGAGAAATGAGTATATTTTTTGACGTATTGTTTATGAAAATTTCTATTATTCGGTATTTCATGTATTAAAATGAACAAAAACCAGAATTTCGAGCATTTTAACGGCCTTAGGATAAAAATGTAAGTTAGCAAAAGAAGTGGAGCTGCGTTAGTTGTTTGAGAAAAAAAAGCTTTTACTGTAAGTCAGGAGAAAACAACTAAGCCTTATGACTATAGAAACTGGGCATTTGAGACTTCTATGCTGAACTACTAGTAACTGGCAAGATTTTCCAATACTTTCCATGGTAAAATCTTGAACGCTCCAAAAAGGGACATATAGAATTTATCAACACCTGAAATCCGCGCTGTTAATATTAGCGTTATCAAACTCTCGCACTGGACAGCCAAGATTTTTTTTAGTCCACAAAAGACACAACAGACCACTTATGTGACACGTGCAATGACAAAGACATTTAATTAAAAAGGACTCATGTTCGCCACCATATTACTAGATAATGACCAATTAGAAAAATATATACATACAACCGTGCTTTATCTCAAAATTGAAATAATAGCTGGACAAGATTTTTAATCAATCTTTTCATGAAGGAAAGAATTAAGAAGTTGGAAGGCAAATATCGTGCAAATAACTGAATAAAAGCTGAGAGCTAGTAGTCACCTGGATCTGTTTTTCTTTTTTTCTTTCTTTTTTTTCTCAGTACGGTTTCCTTTATTTGGTTATGTTTGTAAAAGGTTAAGGTTTCACCAGAAAGCCAAGATTTGCTGAATTGAATAATACCGTGCCACAATATCGCTTTTTAACAACCTTAGCATCAGTTTGCCCTGCACGTATTTTTTGTATCAAGCCGTGAATTGTTTGTCAAAACAAGGGTGGGTGATCCATGCTTGAATAATCGCTCCTCAGAAAATTCAAAACGACTTATTAACCACCCATATGACTAATGAAACAAATTCATTCGCCTGCCGAGCTGGTATTCAACAGGCAATATGAAAGACGTGTTGACCTGAAATATTAATAACACGTGCAATACGGTAAGATATATCGAGAAAGCCAGGAAAGTCATTAAAACGGTAAATGAATCAAGGATTTTTGAACTGATACTAACGAAGCTCATTATCACGAAGTGAAAAGATGTCAGTAAGTAGCTTATTCCTCGGTTGATTGTGGAATGTTCCAAGTTTTGTACTTATTACTCCACTGAGGAATTACAGATAAAAAGGAATAGGTTGAAACATCATCCGGACTTTGACCTATGGTGACTCGAAATTCAATCTAAAGGAAAAAAGAAACTTTAAGAATTCAATTAGTTTCATTTTGATAACAGTCGACCGCGATTGAGTTTTGCAGTAACGTAGCATTTATTGTAAATATGTGCGAGCTAAAAAGGGACAGTTAGAAATCTAATAGCCAGCATAATGGATGCACAATAAAGAGAATAAAAGAGACAGACTTGCGCTAAGTAGACTTGCAGAGTTACAAGCTGCCGTTGTCACTGTTGATGTCTCGAGTCCGTTAATTACAGTTATATTATTTCCATTTTCCGAAGATAAATACTAGACAGAGAAATCTACAAGTAAATCGTTACAAACGAAAGATGGTCGAAATCCTTTTGAATAGAAAGGGGAAGGTTTGCGGTAATTAAATTCAAAATGAGAAGGTAACAAGAATTTAGCAAATTTACAATAGGGAAGACCCAAAATTCAGTCTACGCCCCGGCTGCTTGGAACCTCTTAATTATTTTTGTTCCAAGATATGCTTTGCAAGGAAGGCTTGCGATTGCCTACAGCAGCAACGATTCTTTCAAGTTTTAAGCACTGGATAGAATTGGATAGAATCAAATAAATTTATTCAGTTGTCAGAGAGAAAAATTTGTAATTACAGCCATGCTTTCGTGTTCCTTCATATAATCATAAACCAGTTGTTTGGCGTTCCCAACACCTAGCCTGCTCAAACCCGAAAGATTCTCACGAGATGTTATCTTATTTCAGTTTACAAAAGAGGTTGGTCTGCTTCAAAAATTTACTAACGAAAACGGGTTCTCCCGTTTTCATAAAGGAGAACAATCAGACGCATTTGAAATGCAGACAAGCGCAACACAAACTGAAGAAATGTATATCAGTATTGACTAGAAAAGCTTTAAAGAGAAAACAGTTACGAAATCCCAAGTTTCAGTATTCTCTGGATAAGATGTGGTAAAAGAGTCGGAAAATTGCTGTCATATTTAAAGTGTATTTGGTCCTTATACAAAGCAGGTTTTCCTTTGTGACTCTGTTCACACCTAACAACCAAGGACTTGTCATAAGTACCCAGAGTTGTCGTGGAGAAAGAAAAACACGCTCTTTAATCTATTTACTGAAAAGCAATCATGGCTGTGAACCTCAACTAAAACCTCAGAAAATATTGTACAGTAATGACAATTCTTCAGCTTTAATCTAATCGCCGCTACTTTGCTGGAAAGAATTCCATATGATTTTTCTCTCCTGATCTAAATTAATCTAATTTCCAACCGCTGTCGACTGGGCAGCCAGAGTCTTAATGTGTCTTGTTTGTTGATGGCAAACTTAAGAAATTAAAAGTGTCATTTGCGCTCAAATGCGCTTTCACAAAACAAATGGCGCCCTCATTCATGTTGATACAAAAGGCACTTCTTTAATAATAAATGCGCTAAATTCTTCGACTTAAGTAAACAAAATCCTTGACAATTTGCCTTGGTTCTTCATCTGACAAAACCTTCTTGAGAAATACACGGAAAATTATTGAAACTCTTCAAGGGTATTTGCTTGAGAAAATTCTGGCAGATTTTTCTTCGCCACCTTCGTGTTTAAAGAGAAAATTCGGGGCGAATACGGGCCCTTGAAACGCTTGAGATAAATGTGGTAAGTTTACTTTTCGTAATGAGTTTCAACAGCTGCTAATTAAAGTCACTGTTCGTGCTAACAATGCACGTGTGTTATGAACAGGTGCAACAGCTCGAGCGCATGCGCGGGAGCTCGCCGAGTCACAAGCTATTTTCAGAAACGCACGGATTAGCAATTCTCGTACTATCTTCGCCAAAAAGTTTCTCTGACTTCAACTTCCCTAAGGCATGGTTGCTGGTGAAAATGGAGACTTTTGAGCGCCAAGATTCGCGTGGTTAGAATGAGGAGCTTATAACTCAAAATGTGTTTGTGTTATGTTAATTGAAGCTAATAACAAAAACAAAGATAGCTATTGATTCTATTAGCTCAACCCAGAGGCCAGAAAGAGTGCGAGACCAACAGCATCTTTAGGAGAGCCTCTTACCTGTACCCGAGCTTCACTCAGGTTGATTTTCGTCGCAAGCATTTCTCTCGTGTAGACATCAGGGTATTGAGAGCGAATGAATGCCTCCTCTAAAGTGTCCAGTTGTATCTGGGTAAAGGTTGTCCTGTGTCGCCTCTTTGCGCTGCCTAGTTCATCCGCAAGGTCCTCTGTATCTTCTTCTCGTTTTCTCTTTATAGCATAACCTGTGAGTTTGGACAGAAAAAATTAACGCGAGTGAGCCTAAAAATTATTCATGACGCGCAAAATTGCGAAGAGAACTTTAAACAAAGGCATGTGGGCATTTTCGAATGACACTAAAATACCCTTTGCGACTTCCAACCGCACGATACTCCAAATTAAGTGAATTTTATTTGTTTTAAAAGACGTTTCTCGGTGTGTCACGGGTTTGCGTGCAGTCCGCAGCAATGGGGCTGTTTTAAAACAAATTAAAATTCGCTTTGGCACGGCCACAAGTTATGAATGAAGAACAAGGAGGGGAGATAGGATTTCACCCTTCATTGACTCTCGACAAGTAGTTACTTTGTGAAATAAGTGCGAGTGTTATTTGAAACTTTCAACCGCATATTCTGTGCTAGTATGATCCGAAAATCATCTAGCATACCTTTCGTGGTAGGGTCATCGACGTCGATTTCACACTGTTCGGAAATCGTCCGCGTCTTATGATCGTTCATGTCGTCAGCGCTTCTTCGGCGAAATTCCTCCACGGCGTCATCAAATTGCGAAAAATTTCCTGACATCATTTGCAGCCGACTCATCGCGGGTAGCGTTCCAGACCAATGTTACTGCCAAATGTAAAGGAAACTGTTGAAAAATAATTGCTTTGTAAAAACTATTTGCAATGCGATGAGCCAGTCCGCCAATCAGAAACTTCGTTATAATTGTCTCATTTCCTCGCCGTTCCCCTCACGATGGTGATTGGTGGATACCATACGCTGTAGCAGTAATTTAATTAGATTCAATTGATAGTTACGAGCCCATTTTCCCTCTTTAGATCCCGCAGCGTTGTTTGAATAACGTTTTGACAAAAGCTATTAAGATCCACCCGCCTGCGACGTGAAAACTAAATATTCACCAGCGGGTTCCTGCAATTTCCACTAATTAAATTACCGCTCGACAAAGAAATTTCCGTCCCATGGGGACAAAACTGTTTTTACAAACATTCAGTCCATAGTTTCTGCTCTCAACCACCGTCGACAGAGCAGAAAGGGTATTTCAAACACAGGAAAATAAATATTTATTGAGGCACATTTGGGATTTTCTTGAACGCGTCAGATTTTCGAGAAGCTAATTGCCATTTGTTCGAATCTAAACAGCGGTTACCACTCAACAGAAATTATCGCATTTCTAATTTAGGCGATAAGCTTGTAAATTATCTTGAGAGCTGAGTATCGAAGGACCGTTCCAAGGACAAAAATTACCAATTTACATACGATTATCTCCTGTAAAATTCAATTAAATTTTTTTTATATATTTTTCCTTTAGATGCGGAGATGAACCACGATACAGATCGCTTCTTGAAATAAATCGAGATGGGACGTGAACGGCTCTCGCCTCCTGTTTACAACAATCGGCGAAGACTCCGTTCAAATTGAAACACCAAGGAGATTATTTTTAAGAGCCAACGTTTACTTTGCAAATGAAATTCACACATTTAAAACCATTTTAAATATTAATTAAGACTATCCACCCGTACACGAACACAAAAAGTTGGCAGAATATAAAGTCAAGTGGTTTTGTCAACACGTCCTTAGGAAGAATTACGGCGATTTCCTTTCGTTTCCAAAACGCAGCGCTTGCCGGTAATTTCTGTTGCACCAAGCGCGAGTTTGGACAAAATCCTGAGTCGGCGATTCATAATGCAGCTACATGCTGGGCTGTGTTTATTCGTCTTATTTAATATTGTCAATTGTCAAAAAGCTTCAAGTCAATTACGAAAAAGAAACATTCATAAACTGTTTACCTTGTGCACGAAAAACAGAGGGGGGAAATAAAACGAACATTTTAGAGCGTTACTTCACGAGGGAGTTGCGCGCTAACGTCTAAGTGTAGGGGAAACAATTGCTCTGTGTTACCCTCACAACTGGGACAGTCAAAGAAAAAATGTTAATTACAAAAATACATCTATTGAAGTAATTTGTTGAAAAGGCCGCGGCGCTTTCTTGGTCATGGCTTTCAAGTTATTTCACTCGTTGGGGGTTTTAAAAAGCATTTTGCATTGGCGTTCAATTACTTCAAAACGAACATAATAAAACGAAAGTAATTGACTTTAAATAAGCAAGCTTTGGAAAATGGGCGAGCTTCCTGCCTAATTACTGATCTTAATGTTTAATGATTTGCAGCAAATTAATTTGAGTGTGGCCAGCCAAATGGAAGTGACAGCCGTAATAAAAACAAATTTTCCGCTACAAGCCTGAGATGAACCTACAATGAACAAAGAAAAAAAAATATACTCATGCAGAATACAAGTCTCAAGAGAGGATGAGACTTCACTCATTCAACTTGTATGAGGCTTCTCGCACGTCGCAACCACTTCCAAGGAGTATCGGCAAATTGCCCAACAAACAATCTTCTTCGGTTATTAAATTCTCGTTTCATATATATATATATATTGGCTAGGAGAGCGGGAATTTTTTAATAAACGATCGAATATATTGCACCGTTTTGGTAAAACCAAACAGGCTTGCATACAGCTATTAAACACTAGTTTTTCAGCGCCAATTGTTGCAGTCTTCCACTTTAACGAAAAATTGGCACGAATTAGTCAAGGAGCCTTAAGACAATCGTCGGGGCTGTTAGAAAATTTGGGCCAGCAACTCGGTTCTTTCACTGGAGTAACAAATCGCAAATAAGCAACAAATTCAATTTATTTTGGGAAAATTCTCGAGATTAAAGCGCTTAATTAATGGTAATTTGTATAAGGAGTGAACCTGCTTGAATCGTTTATCTGTCGACAGCAAAAGAAAATATTGACATACGAAATTAAAATTGCTGATTAAAAAAAAGTGTGATACGCAATGAATTGTAAAATGAACACCCGAGGAATATATAAACATGCATCGTTTCCTTACACAAAATTGAAATGCTTTATCGTTAAGACGATCCACAGTCGACTTACATGGATTTAAAAATTATTGAGTTGACAACACACAAACAAATAATAATACGCCAATAACAATGGGTATATTGCGTCTATAAATACACTGATCCATCAAAATGACTACAGTTTCAGTTGTACCAACAAATTTATGACCTTTATTGTTCTTCAGTCAGAACTTGTGAATTCCTGACCCTAACGAAAAACCGAATAAAATGTGACTCCCATTAAATGTGCAACATGAATGCTAAAAAGATACAAGTGACTTCAACGTCTACTGATCCTTCACAATGATGCTCACTCAAAAAGATTCGGCATACGAGAACGGTTAATACAAGTCGTTAATCCAAGTGTATGTATAAATTGCTAATTTGACGGACAACTGACCATTAAACTAAGTGCATTTAGCCGTTTGGAAAGTAATTCAAGTGCCTGATGAAGTAATGGGAAAAAATCTCCCAAAATCATCCCAAGAGTTTACCTCAAATGCTACAGCTATTACTTGGGTCTGGGAAGAGATGGCAGAAAAGAACAACAAAGTGCAAATTGAATGCTTATCGGCCGATTGTATTTGGCGAGACGTGGTCATAAGGCTTTGGTCCCCTGTTCATGCCAACCAAGGCGTTGCGCTCTCTCTGAATAATCATGTTTAAGCAAGAAAAATGGAGGTCACGTGACAAGGGCTTTTGACACCCCTCGTCGAAAGCTAGGGTTAGGGATGGTTCAAATCTAGGGTTAGGGTTAAGGTTCTAGGGTTAGAACAATTTCTAGGGTGGGGGTAAGTAACTTAGCTCAGGGCCAGGCCTTTCTTAGGGTTAGGTCCTAGGTTAAGGGTTAGCCAGGTCACGTGATAGGCAACAGCATCAAACTTGATCACCCTTGACGAACTCAACCTCAACTACTGTCACTAGCTGTTCTAGCTCGACCTCTCTTGTCTAGTTTTGAGAATCACCACCCCCTCAAGTTGGCCTTCATGCAACTTTCACCTTTGCACTAAATATTGGCCAGCACCTAGTACCCTCCCCTCCAGATCTTGGTGCATATGCTTGTTTTCAAATAAAATAGCGATGATATGTTGCTAGTCTTAAGGGTTGTTTGTTTGTGTGGTTTAAGAATCAACGATCGACAATAAGAAAAACATATTTTTTGATTAAAACACAATCAGAAAACTCCAAATCTCCAGAAAAAAACATTTGTAACACGAAAATGAAATAGCTAAAATAACCCATGCAGGGGGTAAAGAAACTAATATATTTAAAACGTTCAAAACGGCGGCTAAAAACCTGTTTAAACTTGATAACGTGCCAGCACATTTTTTTTCTGAGAATGCCGCTCGCTTTGCTCTCCTTGCTGGAGGAACTCAAATGGAACGAAAATCTGAAACCAGTTTCAGTTACCAATCCAAACAATCCACGTTCGGAGGTGGACTGTTTAGATTGCAATCTATGATTGGTTTCGCCATAAATAGAACGGGAAATCTAATTTTCGATCGCAAAATCCGGTCGGTTAAAAGGAACGCTACCTTAAATGACGTTTAATTAAACTAGGTTTATGATATGATAGCAGACTCACGACCGGGTCCTGTCCACAAACAAAATGCGAACATCTGGTCGAAAACTCACACAAAGCGTAATCTACTGATCAACACATGCGCACAACTTCATAAGTTATAGCAAGCTTTAGAACAAGTCCCTGAAGGTGACCGTATTAGAACCAGTTTTTGATGCTGGGCTAAACAGGGCTGTCTGTTTCTCGGAAAAATCTAAGGAGCCAGTTTGCAGAGACCATAACAGGCATTTCTGCTAAAACAACCTGCAAAGGCGAACCATATGCCAGTTGACCACTACTGCTGAATACAGATCACGGAGCCAAAACGTTCTCTTAGGCTTTCTACAAAAACCTCGACCTAATTTTTGCGGCGTTCTGTAATTATTGGACAACATTTTCTTCGCATTTCCCTGCGCGTATAGCAAACTTAGTGCAACTTGGTTCTATGGAAAGCAACAGGTCAACAGTTAGAATTCTCAGTTAAATTGCACTTGTTGTGTACTGCTTTTCATTGATTTCAAAGGAGTTAAACGACTGTGAAATGAGACGACTCTTAATGAGGTTTCACTGGGGAAATGGCAAATGCCTACCGACAAATTACCTTTTATGATGGCGGAGAAATGGGCGATTTTAAGGAAACTATAGAAAAACAACAACAAGCAGACAAAGCATTTGAACCAACCAGTCATTCAGAACTAGAAAACCGCAACAATTTTGGACTTGAACTTCGCCGTTACGATCGTCTCAGTAAAGGGGCAACTTTTCACGCAAATTCTGGAAACATTTTCTTCAAAACCTTGTCATCCGTATAAGACGATTTGTTCGTTAAAAAAACTGCCTTCATGTTTTCTAGTTTGAAAAAGATCATTGGAATGAATATTCATTGACACATAACGCGAACGTTTGTTTGCAACTCAATGCTTTTCATTAAAGAGCAAGTTCTTAAAGCAACCAATTCTACGCTGTTAAAAAACAGTTTTTAAGTCTAAAAGCTAAACATAGATCGCACATTATTTTCAATCCAACGAATTACCATGAGCATGACACTTAAAACTATTGGCAAATTAAAACTAAAAAAAGCAGTGCTGGTGATCATTCATACTTCAGCGACGTTTTTCAGCAAATTACGCCAGTGTCTAAGTAACAAACTGCAAATAACCTACAAAATCAATTTATTTGTACACATTCTGGATAAAAGTTGAGTATGAAGCTACAAGAATCTGTTTGAGTCCAATGTAAAGTAAACCGACAAGCGATATTTGGACACACAGAATGCGTAAAGTTCGAAAATACAAAGAACTCTCTGTTTTGTAATTTTAGTTGTCAAACTGTAGTAGGAATTCTTTGACGTGGAATCATGATTTTTAGACTGTTTCAAAGACAATTTACCAGCCATAAAGAAGAGGTTTCTATTGAAAACAGTAATCAAGTGCCGGATGTAAATGAAAAATGCTGACGGAGCGAGTGTATAGTAGCCAATACAACTGTTTTACTGCGTAGGCAATTGTAGTACGGCAATACAATTAGGGACCGTTCATTTTTTATGGGGTAGGGGGGGCTGGTGGGATTTGGAGCAGTGTAATTTGAAAATTGTATGAACCCCCCCCCCAATTTCCGATTTTCTTCGCATGCCCCCCCCCCCTCCCTCATCAGAGTAAATTTTTGGAAGCCCCCCCCCCCCCCATGAATAAAAAAATACATAAGGTATTAAAAAATTTACTGCATTACAATTTCGTTTTGTTACATTTCACGTAATTTAGTGAAAGAAAGCTGAAAGCTAGAAAGCTGTTTTTAACAAATCCTCACTTAAAAGAATGAAAAGTCAATTTCAGCTCTTCTTGTTACTGCTCGTCCTGAGCGTGTTGTAGCTGGCCGCTCGTCTACATATTCCTCGTCTGAGGCGATAAAAGCAAGAACGACATCATTTAATCGTCTTCAGAGTCAGGGGCATCACTCTTGTAATCATCATCAGTTTCTTCTCCCTCACTGCTTTCACCACTGCTGTCTACTTGACCTGATTCATTGCTGCCTCTCACTTCGGCTTGACCTGTTCTGAGAGTATTCATCTGCAGGAAGTGTCCCATAATTGTCTTCACTTTGTCATTCTTGCTGCTCTTCTGATGCTGTTTTAATAGCCAATGATGTTGTAAGTATTTGTTCAGAGAGGCTGTTGAGAAACTGAAAGGGCAGTTAAAAATTCTGAGTGATCATGACTCCACGCTCTTCCAGGCGAATGGCATTACCCTGAAGCCTGACAAGAAATTCCACCATGACTTCAATGTGCAGCACATCGCTAGGATTGAGGCAAAGCAGCTCAAGGTTAACAGGACAAGTAAGAAAACCAGGAATGATTGCTTCCTGCATCCAGTCTTAAGCTCAAACGTGGAGACACTATGCAAAAAAAGAAAAAAACAAGAAGTAGGAAGATAGAGGAAGCGAAGAAGAACAGGAAAGAAGAAGAGAGAACCACAGCGACGACGAGATCAAAGAGAACGTCGAAAATGAGGAAGGGGACACCTCTTTATCCTCCTCCATTAAATTTCTCAGAGAAAGCTCTGTGTAACGATGTTCAGTTCCAATTCAGGATTCAAATATTGGTTTAAATTATAGGAGCTTGACAACAACATCTTATGAATGAAAAGAAGTTGTTTGCTATTCAAGACTGTTATTATGGTTGTTCACTGTCCTTATAAAATATAAAAGCTGTTGAGAAGTTTTCTTGTTACCCTGGAACTGTTTTAGCATATTTGTTATAAATAAAAGAGCACAATTTTTCTTCCATTTGTAAACGTCTCTTATCCTATTTTTAATCTAATTTTTCGTCCGACCCCCCCCCCCCCCCCCCCTTTCCTTCATTTTTTTTGGCTGGCCCCCCTTTTAAGCCAATTTTTTTCGAGTGCCCCCCCCCCAAATCCCACCAGCCCCCCCTCTCTCATAAAAAATGAACGGTCCCTTATCTCGTTATGTTAATCAAGAGGATGAGCGATCAAAGACGAAATTTTTTAGTGAAACCGTGCCAACGGTTTCTTTTCATTTTTTGCATGCTCTTTTATAACAATCGACTTTCACAGTCAGTACTGGCTCACTGAAAACAAAGCAGTTCTTTTGTTTTAAAAGTACTGTCCTCTGCTGTCACGACATCGGGCAGAATGAGTGGACATCATTAATTATTCAAAATCACCGAAGCGGCAAATTTGAAAGCGAGCGCGCTTTGAAAACCCCAGAATAAGAGAAGAAAGGCCTCAAATCGGCCGACTTGCTCGTGTGACATAACTGCTGACCAACATTTTGACCTACGGCTTTTTGAAGAGGAAGGATGTATCTGCAATAATAGACAAAAACGAAGACGTTTTATCAAGTGCAAGGTCTATCCATTTGCACTTGAAATCAACAGATATGAGCCATTTTTTTTGGATGGAAGCCGATTCGAAAGAAATTTTCTTGAACCTGGAATACGCTTCCAAA
The DNA here is from genome assembly GCA_016490735.1 of Pachyseris speciosa. Lineage (NCBI taxonomy): Eukaryota > Metazoa > Cnidaria > Anthozoa > Scleractinia > Pachyseridae > Pachyseris > Pachyseris speciosa. The sequence continues at coordinate 1,196,579 of JAEMWC010000151.1, forward strand.
AAGTGACCAACGGCAAATAAAAGATAGCACATTTGCCTCTTAAAAGCCGTTTTAGCTTCGAAAATTGGTGGACGAGAACCACTATCCATATAAGTTTGAAAATAACCATTTCAATTTCGTTCGAAAATGGCGCTTCTTGCTCCAGCCAGCCTTTGTTTTCATCACTCGTCTGCTTAACAATGGTTGTTAAGGTTTACAATTACCGTATTCACAAAACCACTCAGTCGTGAAACAGTCGTGTGTCGCGAAATTTAAAATCCCGGTGCATCAGCTATGATGATTTACTCAAACTCGAAGAAAACAACAATGAACGAGTCAGTATTGGCTCACTGAAAACAAAGCAGTTCTTTTTGTTTTAAAAGTGCTGTCCTCTGCTGTTACGACGGGTCAGACATTTTAACTTTTGAGCCTAAAAGTGTGTCCATATCAAAATGTTTTGTTGTTGTTGTTGTTGTTGTTTTGTTGTTTGTTTGTTTTTTTGAAAGCAAACATGTAGGGGCCGAAAACATGGTGAAAATGCCGGCCTAGGCAAAGTAGCAAATTCGCGGTGGAAAACCATGGTTACCAGGCAAACTTTAAGAAGCATTTCTTTTCATAGTGGTCTCATGATGTTATCCGTATCTATCGTTATTCAGATGGAAATATGAGTCAAAAAGAGGAGTTAAATGGCATAAAACGAGGATAAAACAGCGAGACAAAAGAGTCTGAGTTTATACCCAAACAAAAAATACAATTTTCTATTTAAATAACATTTTATTAATTTTTAACTGCGTACGAGATCTTCTAAAACCAAAAAAATAATAATAATAAAACTAGATAAGACGTTCACGCCGTCGACATCTGCATGAGCTTTCCGCTTATCAGTATCCGTCCCCGAGGTCAAACAAACTTAACAAAGCTTTTTAAATGTTTGATACATAGAGCTAAGCGTATTGAACTCCAACGCTAATTTTCCTTTTTGGTGGACTGTTTAATTTACTGCCCGAGGGAACGAGACGTTTTGATATGAACCGCTTACTTTTCACCTGACCACTAGTAAAACCCTTCCTGATCAAGCTTGTCCGGCCTACGAGCCGTAACAACCGAATAACGGAAGTTAAACTCAACAATATTTAGAAATTTGGAGCTCACCTGGCAAGGTTGTTCCAGTGAGGCTTGTTTTGGCCGGTTTAAGGATGCTCGGAACAATTTTTTGGCCTTGGGGTGTACCTGTTGAAATCAAAATTTCCTGTAGAGGACAAGCTTCGATTTTCTTGACACTACAACATCTTTTCGATGTATGATCAAAGTTTGTTTTCTCACTGGTTTCAGTTCCAAGAAAGCGACGGTAACGCGTGGTCGCTTATTTTGAAAAAGGTCGATTATCTCGAAATCTAGACACTTCATAACGAAACTTCAAGAGTGTAAACTACTCACGTTCCACAACTTGTGTGCGAAATTAGCAAACAAAAACCGTTAAGAGCGTTTTCAAGTAAATTGCAAATAAAGTTTTGAAGGCCGGTTTTGTTCATTCCCAAATTTTTCTTCAAGATTTACAAGGAAATATTAAACTTTTACCCTTTTTTCTCTCTTCAAGGAATTATCATGGTATCAAAAACACTTTTTTAATTCACGTTAAGCCTCCTAGCTAGCTGTGATATTGAACCATAATACACCATAATTGTTATGTTGAACCATATCACCATATTGAAGCACCGACAAGTTACAAAGCTCCTAATTTGCATAACTTCAGCCGTTTTCGTACTTAAAATCACAGCCACCTAGGAGGCTCAATGTAAATTGAAAATGCTTAGCTACGATGATAATTCCTTGAGCAGAGAAAAAAAGTGTAGAAGTTCAACATTTCCTTCCAACAGAAGCTTAGAACTTTACCGATGAAGCAACATAAATAAGTTCATCCTTCTTTGTATTCATTTTATTTTTCTTTTATTTTATTTTACCTGCCACTTAGAACCTAACTTGTTCAGGGAGCTAAGAAGAAAACCTACTGGTTTTTTTAGCTTCCTACAATAGCTTGCCCATTGTTTTTATTAAGTTTAGATTAACCATATTTTGTAAATTTTTAGATTGTAATAAAAATAAAATAAAGATTATTCTATTATATTGAAGAAAAATGCGGGAATAAGCAAAACCGACTTTTAAAAGTTTATGGTTATGAAGCCCGGCAAACATCGTAGGAGCAAAACAATGAGGCCAAGATTTATGTTGAAAGGCCCATGACAGCGCACATCTTTTGTTTTGAACTCATGTACTATGCATGAATTACATAACCGCAATCTTTCTATTGGTTAGTTGCATGAACACGCGTAACTACCTATTGTAATTTGTGCACGGTCAACCCCCAAGATAGCGAACAAAAACATATGACAAAGAACTTTGCTAGGATTCGTAACCATTTCCCTCTATGAACTATGTTCTAACAGATTCTTTTATATTTCGTCTACAAGTTGTGACACTTGAGTAGTTTACAATCTCGAAGTTTCGTTATGAAGTGTCTCAATGGATTTCGAGATAATGGACCTTTTTCAAAATGAGGGGCAACGCGTTACGTTCGCTATGGTAACGCTGTTGCTTGGAAATCAACGAGAAAATAATCTTTGACCATACGTCGAAAAGGCGTTGTAGTATCAAGGAAATCGAAGGTTGTCTTCTATAGGAAAAACAAGAAAAAAAAAACTCAGCAAACTATCAGGACATCCGAGTTTCTGCTTAGATAAACCTCCCTTTCAAGCCATAAGCCCCAAACCCACCGTCCCCTCCCATCTCCAACCCCCCACCCACCCTTCCCCAAAAAAAGAAATCTCTAAGTTTTTGCCAACGTTCCAAAAGCGTAAACTTACTTGACTTACTTACCTCGACTCTCAGTGGAAGGCTACAAATGTCGGTCTTCTTAACGCTATTTCTGTTGTTTTTTCACTGTATTTGGGTCTTGGCTTTGGAAAGCAGTGCTCGCCTTCTCGTCTATGGTCAGGCTAAACTGCTCTTTCGAGTCAACTTCGCTGGCAACGAAACGTCCACGTAAAAGTCTGCGTAGTTGAGACACAGGGCGGTTATAAGTCAACTTCAGCAACTAAGAGTCATTTCTTCAACAATGAACTTAATCTGCAACAAAAATTTCCACTTACACTTTGACGACAGCGAATTATGACCAATTTGCTGTTGAATTTCCTGCCGTTTCTTGCTGGGCTTTAATCTTTCTCTATCTGTTTAGAACGTGGAAATATTTCACGACTATAAATGGAATACGTTTGTTATTCACCAAGTATGAACCGGTACAGATGAGGAATCAGTTTTACTGGGCCGGATGTCGCTGTTTTGCACGTGTGTTGATCGATGTCCAGTCTTCACAAAGCAACAAAAAGCGAGAGCATTATTTATGGCTCGATCAAAGTAGGGTGCTCATTATTTTTTAGTTGAGAAAACGCCATTTCAAAAAAGTTAACGCACGTGAAAAGTGGAGACGACAAGCCAATATTGCAAAATCATTTATTTTGATAACGATTGAAAATAAACGTGAACAGCTGTATTAAAGTATTATAAATAACTTGAATGAGATTTTTCCTAATCAGTTTAACTTTTCTCACCGCGCTTGGAAAGAAATGCACTGAAAAAGTAATCGTTCGGGCAATAGCTTAATTGCCTAAAGAAATAAATATGTGTCATTGCACACTATCCACAATTCTGGAATAAGAATGGTTGGTACAGAATTCATTCGCAACATTCTGTTCATTCTACCCCTGGGAGCAGAATGGATGGAATGGCGTTCTGTCCATTCCGGAATAGGAATGCGGAATAGAAAAACGCGCGCATTTTACATTCTGGCCATTCTCGTTCCAGAATTATGAATAAAAAACGCGCCCTAAGTCTTAGTTTCTGTTAAAAAAAAAAAAACTTCTTTCTTTTATTCGGCCAAGGCTTAAGAAATGGTTAAAAAGGCTTCTTGCCTTAAGCTCCAGCTACACGCTATACAACACGTCTAACTTTGATATACATGTTGTGGTTCAAATTCACCCTTGGTCCAAACTTTTTCTTCCTTTATTTTTGGGTATGGTAATGTATGGTAATGTTGATAATTAGTTTCAAACAAAGGGAGAACGATTTTAAATCAAGGATAAAATTGAACTACAACATTTACATTGTAACAATGTTAGACGCACGGCTCTACGCGTCGTTAAACATTGTTAAAAGTCGGCCAAAATGTTTGGTCGACAACAAAACATTCATTCAACAAAAAATGTTTTCAGACGTCATCTAACATGGGATGCTAAACGTTGAACCAACAAAATGTTGTATAACAATGTTAAGAGTGTAGCCAAGACTTTCGGATAACAATCGGTGGCTATTAATACATGTAGTTCACAACCCCGGACGACTGGAAGGAGTCTGTTTCCCGGTGGACTACCGAACTAAAATAGGGTATCTTGAGCAGGAGGCCTTGAGTTTCTCCACGACAGCTGAGGAGTGGAAGAAGGAACGAAATTATACAAAATAGACTATTTTACAATGGTCGTGACTAGAATGGACACTCTAAAGTCAGGTCACACACTTAGTTTTGTGCATATAAAGTGCGAAACGATCTTAGTAAATTTTCACTAAGTTTAAAAAAAAAAATCTCTAACAAGAGCATACAAAGGGTCGCACCTGGGTTATAGGCGTCACAACGATATCCATATCCACTACACCAACGATTGGTAGCTGACGCCGGGTAGGCACGTTTTAACAAATTTATATGGTGTCACCATAACAATATATGAAAGCTAACCATTTCGAGTCAGCGCTTAGGCCTGATCACTAGAGATCAGTGTCTAACCCAGCAGTTATTCTCTGCCTTTAAACAGAGTGTTGTTTCGAGTTGACGCTGAGGTTGTCGGTTATTGCCATATGACGTCACCAAATGTTCCATGATAATTTTGAGATATGTTATATTGTATATGTATCACGAAATGTCTCACTTTATTTTGGAGTATCCATTCCAGTGATAACCATTTTACAATTGCACGCTTAGTGACCTGGCCTATGGATGGAAATGAGACTGGCGGTGACCTTGCTTTGATACAGACCCCACTGCTTTCTCATGTAAATCACGTTGTTCTTATGCAAGATAGACGACATTTCCATGGGAAAGACAGAGAGGTTTGTATCGAAAGAAGTTCACGTCCAGCCTCACTTCCACTCAAAGGCCATGCCACTCAACACACAAATGTAAAATGGGCTATCAAACCTACAACTTGCCACTACGAATGCCTTGAGCGACGGGAAAATGTCTTGAAATATTACTTTTTCCCTCAGAGTTTTCCTATACCGAGCAATTTTGTTATGAAATAATTTTTGGTGCAGAAGCCTTGCTTTCATGTGCATGCAAACATTTACATGTATCGCAACAAAAAATAAGCCTCGAGAGAAAAAAAGAACTAAATAGTTTGACCAAAGTTGTTTACAATTAGCTGTCTCCGAGTCTTCAAAGATGGGGGACTTTATACATCTTCAAAACTCAGCGAACATCACCAAGAGTTCTTAAGAGCCGCGTGGTTTCCACTGTAAGCTTTGTTGCCATGAACAAAGATCTGTGACAGCTGGCATTAAAATTGAGCGGAGCAAGCCTGGCGCAGCATGAGTAGCAATGACCGCCCTCCAGGAATGCATGGATCCAGGATTAGATTTGCGGACTCCAAGTCTTGTTAGTGGTACTAACCTAACACCGAATTTTTGTCCCGTCACAGAAAACACTCTCTCGAGTTAAGTCTACGTTTCAAGCTGTTTCAGTTTCATTCTCACGTTTTATTGATTTTCATTAATTGATTGGAATTCAAGCCCATGACAAGTTTAATAGCACAGCAACGTTTTCGAATTTCCAGTTCTTTCACCTTTCCAGTTCTTTCACCTGTGCGAGGAAATGTTACAGCTCAGTTACTGTGCCACGTTTAAACAGGAGAGGTTTGCGGAAGCACATAGCACAATGAGAGAGTACGAAGTTCCTCTCTCGACCAAGGTACGCAATGCAACAAGGAGCTTTCCAACTTCGCCCCCAGTCACAACTCATGTACATGTACAAATGTACCTTATATTACTGATTTGCAGTTGAGAACACTCTTGGACGGCAGATCTTTACGCTGAAGAACTTTCTGTTACCGCGGCCGTAAGCGTTTTTCATTCAAAGCGAGCGCTACTGCCGAGGCGCCCAGACCTATGATGTAACCCAGAATGGCTCCAATTACACAAGGAATGGGCCAGACCTACAAAAGAATGATGACAGTGAGGTCAAACATTGTTTGATTGCACTCACGTGATAAGACGGCCATGTTGGTGCCAAAACAATAGACAATTGTAGCTCAAGGTTTGCATAATAACAGAGTCAAATTCCCAAAAGACTATTTTGCTATTGTTCTTTCCACCAACATGGCCGCCGTGACGTCAAGTGCAATCAGAGAATTGCTCAACACAATAGCAATTCACACAACAATGGAACCACATTGGTCAATCAAATGGGGATGATGAAGGAATTGAATGCAGCGTGTTCTGACTATGGGTGAAGCCTGGGGTTCGTGTCAGCTTTGAATTTAATTTTATAGCTTATCGTATTTTCTTGAAAGTGCATCTTCCCCGAATAAGCGCCATGGGGTATTTAAGGCAAGGCTTACTATAAACTGTATGTTCAGAATTTTACAGTGCGTACATGTACATTATATTTAACAATTAGATTATGAGCTCCAGATTTCTATCGCGTGATAGCTGATGAGGGCACAGCCCAAATCAGCTATCACAGATAGGAATAAGAGCGAATAATCTAATTGTTTTAGTATAAATCTACTAGTCGTTCAAAACTAAACAAGTAAATTATCTAAATCCTCTTCGCAGACACTTTGAAAACGTGAAGAAGCAGCTGCCATTTTATTGACAATTGCTACTCACTATCTATCACAGAATAGATAGCGAGTAACATAGCCAATCAGAGAACAGCATTCGTGATAGAACGCTAGTAGATTTATACTAACAAAGAATAGATTGAGAGTAGTGTAGCCAATCAGAGAATGGCAGTCATGATAGAATGCTAGCAGGTTTATACTAATGAACAATATATTTCTCTTGGCCGCACTTGGCATACACTGTACAACTAAACAAAAATCAGGACCAGTCACAGACTTAGAACCTTGTATCTTTTTCACGACCGCCAAAAACATTTTGTTTCAAGTCTTTACAACTGGGTCAAGCCATTTGGGATGTATTGTCTGTTTCTATAGGCCCTGGCAAATGAGGACACATTTTAGTGAACACATTGTTGCAGACACTTATAATGTTTCCCTGTTTGCCCGAGCGCACAACATTGCTGCAGACACAAAATTTGTCTCTGAGACACAATAAATGTTTCTGATTTTTATCAGAAACATTTTGTGTCTGCAACAAATGTTTCCCAGTTTGCACAGCATGGAAACAAAACATTTTGTTTTGTGCCCTGTTCGTTTGCGCACCCAAGACACATCATGAGCAACAATGTGTCAGCAAAAATGTGTCCTTGTTTGCCAGGGCCTTATGCATTAATCATACTAAACTCAGTCCTTCCTGCCTAACCTGCCATGGTCGATCCCAGTCCAGAGGAATTGGAAAAGCACCAAGCCATGCTCCTACCAGGGTACATATGATTGAACATTGAAAATAAGCCTCTGGAGTGGCATCTAACCTACAAAACAATAAACACATCTTTCACTATAGGGCACTTCTGTTAGTTAACAAGGGGGGAGGGTGGGGGTAAAAAGAGCTAACTGCCTGTAAAATTAATTTACCAGCTGAAACATTTGAACTTTCAACAAAACATAAAGATGGCAGGAGATGCAGTGCAAGAGAGTTGTCTGAGTTTATTTTATTCATGAGCCTGCTTAGTCTTTTCTTAGATAAGAGATGATAATTTATTTATTAACAACCAGTAGCACAAGACAGAAGAAGTTAAGGGGCTTATATGGCATTAAGGTCAATGGTGGGAGAATTACATACCAAGATGTGCTATAAAAGGTTGAAGTAAACAAACAAAATGCCTAAATACAAGAGGTAGGTACAAGGTGAATACATGAATAACTAGACAACTAAATGGCTAAATAGAAAACAAGCCATCAAGGTAAAGTGAATGAGGATTATTTGTTATTGCTTAAATTTAACAATTAGATTATGAGCTCCAGATTATGAGCTCCAGATTATGAGCTTCAGATTATGAGCTCAAGATTATGAGCTCCAGATATCTGGAGCATAGCATAGCAATCGAGAGCCAATAATCTAATTGTTTTAGTATAAATCTACTAGTCGTTCAAAACTAAACAAGTAAATTGTCTAAATTCTCCTCGCAGACACTTTCGAAAACGCGAAGAAGTGGCTGCCATTTTGTTAACAATCGCTACTCACTATCTATCACAGAATAGATAGCGAGTAGCGTGGCCAATCAGAGAATGGCATCTGTGATAGAATGCTAGTAGATTTATACTAATACTTATTATTAGTTACCCTGTAATGATAATTTTTTATATCATTCACAAGTACCGGTAAGTAACAATAGCAGAGAGAGTGCCTATAGTGACTGCTCTGGCAAGTACTGCGATGGTGGAGTTTAGACAAGGACTACAGAAGGGGAAAAGGAAAAAAAAAAGGAAAAAAGCTGTTTGTTATGATTAACATGACACAAGACAACAACAATAACATGTACAGTTTACAAAATTATTTATAAATGTTAGGGTATACATGTTAATGTTAAGGTATACTGTAGATACAGTACTTAAGCCACCCAAAAAAACCTAAAAAATATATGGTGGTCACCTGACTATTTAATAGTCAGGTGACCACCATATATTAGTTAAAATGTGCGCCAGGCATTAACATTTAACCCTTTTACTTACCATGTGCTGAAAAAGATCTTTGGTAAGAGTTCTGACCGTGCTCCTAATAGACAACAGGCTGGGAGTATGACCAGATGGGACATCAACAAGGCCCAACAGAATGTCTCTTCACTCTGCCTGTTGTCCATAAACAAACAAGATAGATTTTGCATGTCAGCTGAAAATTTTACTTTTTTAAGGTTACTTGTAAGGTATGTATGGTCGACCCTGGTCTTTTCCATTTGTTTTTCTATTTTCGTATTAGGTATTTTTAGGAATTGGGCCAAGTTCCAAAATGTATTCCTTTCAAGATGTTATTTGTTTTTAATATTGTATCCATACATTAAAGTTAAAAAAAATTCATGATCATTTCAGTATCTTTCAGAAACCTACTTACATGTATGACAACATAGTGGGACAAGATACATGGAAGGGACTTCATCAGTTGAGATTGATGTAAAAAGAAAACATCAGTGACTGGTAAGGGGTCACTCGCATATATGACCCACATCCCTAACAATGAGTTGTAATACGAATAAAAGTAGAAAAAGAAAGATTACATGTACATCCAAATTCTCACTGACATTACATCAAGAAAAAGATCATCAATATGAGGGATTGGAAGTTGTCAACAAACAACAACAACAACAACAACACTTTATTGCACCCCACAGCTTACAAAAGATAATTTACAATAAACAAAGCAAATAACAATGTGAAGAAGGCTACTTGCTGCTCAAATTACTAGAAAGCTAAAAGTGCCAAGGAGCAAAATTACAAAGTCAAGGGACTTGCACAGCTCAGCTGTTGGTAGGTAAAATTTTGTTGGAGGATACACAACCCATTCTGGTCAAGTTATCAAAGACTTTTAATCATCCTTATCTCCACAAACTTTGCTCCCTAATCATGCAAAAGGACCTTTATATCTCACGGCAATAGTTCAAGTGTATGATATTGCAGACATACTCTGAGACTGGTGCTCCAAACAAGAGCAATAACATGAAAAAATGCAGAAGATCCAAGCAGCATAATGAGAAGCTTAAGCAACTGCATTGCCTATGGAAATAAATTGTTAGTATTAAGCTTTTAAAAGTCACAAGAAAGATGAAATGATTACCTTTCAGGCAGGTGTGATAAACATCTTTAGTTATCACTGTAAGGGTCAGTTTTGACAATCCTGATCCTGGTGCACATTACATAGGACATTGTCGCATAAGATTTCTTCATCTTGTTTTTATTTGGGAGGCAATATTACAAGGCTAAGATTTCAGTAAATAGGACCTACTACCAAATGAGTGACATGTTTGTGGAAAGTCACATCGCAACTGTAATGCCCCAATGAATGAGTTGCCAGTAATCGGATACCTATGTTATGCGCAACGGATTATGGGATCGCCAGGGGGCAAACATTGTAAGTCGCTAGAAAGAAATGTATGGCGTAAAGTTGTTTCTTCGTCAAAAGCAGTGATTTTGAACAAACAATAACGTATTTTCGCCGTGATTTTGTGAGAAGTGGAGGTGACTAATGTCATTGCGTGGAAATTGTAAGTTTTTGTGCAATTAATGTGGTAAAATCTATTGATAAACACTTTGTTGCGTAAGGCAGATTATGAAATCCACTGAATCTACATCAAGTATTGGTCTCGAAATAGTACAAACAGATATAAATTTGAGGGGATTCACTCAATAAAGCTTTTTCAGCTGTAATTACGTGTGGTGATATTATTTTGTTTTTAATTACATGTGTTACGACATTATCTTATCATTGCTGCTGGAATTTTACCCCCACATTCCCAAAGGATATATTGTTCTGCGAGGTGATGGGAATTGTTTCTACCGAGCAGTTTCACTATGGATGGATGAAACCAGTGATAGAAAACACGGAGAAAACCGAAGGTTGTCTACCTGTTTTAATGAGCAACATCCCTATGTTATTAAGCCACTATTCTTCTCTTAGAGCTCAGTGGAGGAACATATGTGTGAAACAGAAACAGAAAACCCATTGTCACGCAATTCCACCCAGCATAAAAATGGTTTCTAGAATGTACTTGTATGGACAAGTGGTATTTATTCAACATCAGCTAACCCTCAGAAAGATATTCAAGCAACCTCCCTTGATTTCTTACATTAAAAGAAAATCGCTATAAACGCTTTCAGAAACACAATGTACACACAGCGCTAGCAGGAGTCGTGTTGGTTAGTCAACCCTGGCCTCCTGCCTTGTACAAAATGATTAAAGCAGACCTTAGTACTTATTGACTTTATCACAATTTATAGCTCTGGACCATGACAAAGCATCCTGCAGCTGCTTGGTTTTTGGTGAGTAGAATCTCAATAAATCAACGTGAGGAAGATCCCTTTGTTTATCTGGGTACCATCGATCGTTGTAACAAACCCACATCGCTGCCGGGTATAATCCCAATTACACTCATTGTAAATATCAGCACACATGTAATTACAACTGGAACGGCTTTATTGAGTGAATCCCCTCAAATTTATAGCTGTTCGTACTATTGCGAGACCATTACTTGATGCAGATTCAGTGGATGAATTTCATAATCTGCTCTTACAGCCTGCTTACGCAACAAAGAGATTATCAATATATTTTACCGCATTAATCACATGGAAACTTACAATTTCCACTCATCGACATTAGTCACCACTTCTCATAAAATCACGGCGAAAATGCGTTATTCTTTGTTCAAAATCACTGCTTTTGACTAAGAAACAACCTTACGCGATACATTTCTTTCTAGCAATTTGCAATGTTTGCCCCCTGGTGATCCCATAATCCATTGCGCATAACATGGGTGTCCTATTACTGGCAACTCATTCATTTTCAATGAGATGAATAGCGTAACACACACAGTATGTACAAACATGCTTTTAAATTTTATGTCAACTTTGAGTTGCAATGGTTGAATGTTGTCCAAGATTCCAAACACTTACCATTATTTTAACTGTGTTTTCCTTCTAACCAAGATGGCATCAGAAACTGTGGGTGCATTGCAAGCACCTTCCTTACAACAAGGCTCGTGTTGGCTCGTTGCCGGTGTATGTAATTTCATTCCCAATAGCTCTCAGATCTTTACTTAATGTCCCATTTTCATGACAAATTGAATATTACAGTCATCTCTCTCTTGCCCTGCTGGACTTATAAGTTATTAGCTTACTATTCTTATCACACCATAACAGCCATTATTTTTTCCAAAAGTAAGGCAAACTCTGTGTTTTTGCTGATTGAGCCCAGAGTCTTGAATTTTGATATTTAGAATACAATATATGACAAAATTCAAAACTTTCAAGAAATATGAACACACCTTCCGATAAATTCTGGATTTCGAAACTGGAAAATGACTGTACTATTCTAATTGTATATAAAGACAAGTTAAATTCTCTTGAGCCAACAGCACATCTTTAATGCCCTCAGAAGGATCTCAAATGGATTCACAGTCCACTTTGGTGAAATATGAGTAGAAAGTTTAAAGTAGACAAAAGACGGACAACTTCAAGATGACAATAATTGAAATTGAAAGAAAAATTCTTACATGTACATGTATGTCCTGAGCGGGATTTGAACCCATGCCCTCCAGAAACTAGTTGGGTGTGATCAATCCACTACACGATCAGGACAACCATGCTGGCAACACTGATGATTCAAGTAGTGAGTGGGAATATTACATGGGAATGTCGGGTTACTATTTTTTCTTCCAATTTGCTTTTAATGAAAACGAAAATTAATAATTGGAGCCATTCAAAGTCTAGTGGCTTCAGCTTACCAGATCACATTAATTTGTGAGGTATCCTTGTCACTCCAGCCACATCCCACAAGCTTTACGTTTTCACAACTTACCGTATATTTTACTCTGGATTTGAAACGAAGAAGGGTGAAACTTAAGACCAAAAATACCAGACAAAATAGCCTCAATGAACGTGCTGAGCTTGAAATTAACGATACTCCTTGTAAAGTGTAGTTTGATACTGCCACGGCTGTCCATGCTGCTGCGACTTGCACCAAACTGATTGTAAAAAAGTCCTTTGAACTGTATTGCAGATAAAGGCATCCTGCAGTCGCCATATTGGATTCGCATGGTCTTTGCTCTCGAAGGACTGGGGTGAGGAGGCCAGTTGATAAAAGAGATAAAAGATTAAGATAAAAGATGACCACAGGGGCTTCCCCATGGCTGACTAAAGCGACAGAGCTCTCAGGTGCAGCAGTTGAGACCAGGTGGAAACGAAGACACGGCGGGGAGTGAGCGGAAGGAGGGGGAAGGGGTGGAGATGGATGTCCATACAATATTACTTTTACCCAGTCTTCCTTTGCATAGTTTTTGTGATCAAAAAATGACTATCCCCTCCCCACCCCCCACATTTTATTCACTTGCCCAGTTTTCCCCCAAGGCCATCTACAAACTGCACCAGCTCATAAGCATAAAAATTAACGGTCCCGATTAGCCCACAACTTTTGAGGCCGAGCATGAAAAATGCGGAAACTACTGTGACTAAAAAAACAAAAATCCAGTATCGACGAAAAGATATCGTCATATCGAGTTACTTGGTATCGATACCAGACCATTCTTTGTTATGAACTTATAAACTCAGTGAATAATCTTTTCAATTAACAAAAGTTACAAGGCTTCTCCCAGGTAAGGACAAACGAGTTAATTTTGTTGCGAATATTTTGTTTTGCCTCTCCGATTGCCCTCTATGCCAAACTAATTTGGCTGGATGTGCATCTACATCACGTAACTGATTTGTCTGTCGTATTGAAGCTTATTGAAAGGCTTTTAAAAAGAAATGCTTATTGAAAAACCAGAAATTGGTTGCGATCGCTGGCTAAGAGGTATCTGAAAGAGGACGGCTGATCTACACTCGTGTTAAGTTGGCGCTAACAAATTTAATGAGCGCTGAAGTAGCTGATCGAAACTTGGTCGGGGAAAATCCCTTGGTTTCGTGGCCATTGAGAATTTTTCGTAGGCATGTATAGCCAAGAGATTTGCTGATTGGTCGATGTTACGTAATCCCAGGGGAGAGAGCTACAATTCGTGTGTCTAAAGAGTAACTGATTGCTTGAAATGTCTGCTGGATTATTAGCAATCGCAGTACGTAAATTGGTTGACTAAAGCCCACAAATTGAACTTCAGGATGCGGTGAACATGCTCAACGAAAAGCGAATCAAGGACGTGACAGACGCGGGCCGGACGAAACGGACTTTCACTGTTGAATGTACGACAAAGCTTAGGAATATTTGCTCAGGGAAAAATCCTTTTCACAGGCATAGACTCAAGCTAGTGGACGAAATTTGCTTATTGATCATGTTACGTAACCCTAAGGGAAAGCATGAAAAAGAAATTCAATTCTGCGACGCCTACAGCGTTTTTACCCGTCCTCCAACAAGGGTTTTATGTGCCATTTGTTTCATTTGAGTTGACATCAAGGTACAAAATTCAAGACCATTCGACACTCGGCAAAGATGTAAATTCGAGTCTTGTGCAGCCCCCTGAGTAAACTTGTGCCATTTAATAATAACGTGCTGCGTGACTAGGTGATGTAATTAATATTCACACTCGCGACAAAACAACATAGAGACAATGTCACGCAAATACGAAATGTTTCATGATATCCTGTGAAATAACAAACATAACGAAGTAATTGAGGCGGAACCTAGTGAAATGGAAATTTTGGCATAAGGGTAAAATTATACTTCTTTTCATCCCGTTAATGTTTATCTAATGGATTTCGTGTACACGCAGTGTTTACTGTTACGGAAGCCTCTAACATGTTCTAATTCATCACGTTCCGTAGCCAAAAAAGCTTACGCTGAAAGTCTACAAAGTAACTGAGAGTTCAAAATTTGTGCCGGTGCGTAAACTGGTAGACCATTCCTCAAATTGACTTCGAATCCGATGCGCTAAACATGATCGGGCAAAAGACGAATATGCGAGAGGGACGAAAACGTTGCCTAACGGTGTTGAATGTGCGATGAAACAGATGATCGATGGTTCAGTGAGGGGAAAAACTTAACGCAGGCATATACCTAAGCTAGAGGTCGATATTTGCTGATTGGCCATGTTACGTAATCGCGACGGAGGAAGCTGCTAAAATGCTGTTTATATCTCTGTCCGAATCGGGATTATAGTAGCTGAAAACGTTTTTTTGATAAAAGTCTACTGAGTAACTGACTGTGCTATGTTTGTGTGGGTTTTATGGCAATTGTCATAGTCAAGTCGGTACAGGAATTCCCGGTAATTACCGGGTCCGTTAAGTTTTGTTTTCCATTCCAGATGGTAGTTTCAAAAGTTTTGAAAATTGTATAGTAAAGTTATCAGCTTCATTAGAGGTCAGAACACACCCTACTTTTTTGGTTGGTTGGTTGGCTGTCTGTTGGTTGGTTGGTTGGCTCGCTGTCTGGCTGTCTGACGGGTTGCTTCAGCGTAGATTCAGTCTGTTAGTGTCTGTGACAGCTTTGATTTATTTTGAATGTTCATGTATTGTTGTGCTTTGAGTTTTTTGAACAGCTTCAAAACGCACGCCGCAGGGATGAATGCATCAGGATGAAATTGTTAAAAACAAAAGGTAGTGAAGTGCCAAAAAGTAGTTTGAAAGACAAACCAGTGGTGTGAAAACGATTTAAATCGTTTTCACACCACTGATGAAGGGCTAAGCCCGAAACGTATGGTTTGTCTTTCAAACTACTTTTTGGCACTTCACTACCTTTTGTTTTTAACACTTTCATCCGTATTAGTGCCACGCAGTATTTTTGAACTTTTGTTCATCATTTATCTAAGGATGAAATGTATGGGCGCGAAGACGCGTAGAAGGTTGTTACACTCGCTTGCAGGCAGAGAGGTACCAAGAGTCTTCAAAGTAGGCTTTAATCTTTAGCTGCTTGCTTACACTGTCACAGTTATATTCGCACACTCACACTAAAGTTAGGCGCAACTATCAGCAACTTAAATAACTAAACAGTAGACATATTTGGGTTTGCTAAGCGTGGGAATTGGAAGAGCTAGACACTGCTCGTTCAGGAAACGTACCAACGCAACCGCACCGGGTCACACCCAAGGTCAGCAAGATTTCCCAAACATGCCCACAGCTAGAAATCATTACGACAGTACAAATCAAACTAAAAGACAAAGCAATCCAGAACACATTAAAAATATTAATATCACATATGAGGTCCAACCTGGCCTACGATGATGTGTGGGCTAACCTTGAACAACCTTGGACTTTAAACGCTAATTATCGAAAACATTGATCATGAGAAACTACAACTTAGATAACTGATAATACGTCACAACAGAAATAATTATTTCTCCTGCGAATGAAAGTTGTGCAGTAAACAAAGTAAATTTATATTCAACTTCAAAACGTGCTTGTCATTTTGCTGCCGTCGACGTCGAGGTATTTTGCCGTCGTACTTTTGCTGTATTTTGCTGTTAATTTTGCTTTTTACGGTTTTTGCTGTCGCCGAAGTGTTTTGCCATGGAATTGTGTTGTGTTTGCTGTCGTCGAGGTATTTCTCTGTCGACAAATTTGCTGCCGTGCTTGTTATTTTGCTCTCTGTATTTTTATGCGGTACTTTTCTCGTGTTATTTCTTTGTAGTTTGCTATCTTATTTGCTGTCGTCGAAGTTTGGGTTTGCATTGGCATTTGCATGTTACTTTCAGTCGCGTGATTTTTTTTATGCCATCCTTCCACGGACGTTTTTTGTTTTGTTTTGTTTTCAAATTTCCATTTTGACCAGGTAAAGAAAACCTATAAACAACTGGCAGACATTTGTATGCTGGGGGTCACCTGCATACAGACGTCTGTAAAATTCGACTCCCAAACTTTATTCTCTTTCTAGGAGCATCGACGGATTTTCGTTTCATGGCCTATATCAAAAGTTGAAAAACCGTACTTACTTATATACTTTTGTCCCAGGCCATTGCCCTAAAGGCAATTGATTTCAGTCCCACCGCTATAAAAGGTTTTAAGGCTCATTAATTATTAATGACATTTTGAAGTCTAGATTTCCTCTCTCTTTACAGTCATGAGTGCAGAACAGGAACTGGCGGCCGATTCTTTCCTGTTTCAGACAGTCAAAGAACGCCCTGAACCAATCAGAGCAGAGGTAAGAGGTAAAATCCCTTCGTGGCTAACTGGAACCTTGACAAGGATCGGGCCTGGCAAATTTGAATGTGGAGACATTTCGCTTAACCACTTGTTCGATGGCCAAGGGCTTTTGCATCGTTTCCATATACTGGACAGCAAGGTGACCTACAGTAACAGGTTCGTGCGGAGCCAAAGTTATGCGGACTCCTTGAAACACGGAAGTGCAATCCACGAAGAATTCGGCACATTCGTTCCCCCAGACCCGTGCCAGAATATCTTCCAGCGTCTTTTCTCGCGCTTTTGGGCCGAGGAAGTACCTTTTGATAACACGCTTGTCAACGTGTTTATTATGAAAGACAAGATGTATTCAACCACCGAAACTAACCACATTTTTGAGATTGATCCCAAAACACTGGAGACATTGAAGAGAGTGGATATCACGAAAGAGTTTCCAAGTAAGTAATTCAGTGTGGTAACAAGGCAAACAGGTTTGGAAATAACGCCGGCCATATTAGAGTATAGACTCAATTTCAAATTAAGATATTAATGCTTTATCGTGCTTAAATCGACACATTCCAGCAGGAAATCTAAGTTTGAGGGAAACTTCTCCTATTTTCCTCTCAACAGCGTTAAGCTTTAACAAGAAAGTTACATGTTTTACATGTTTGAAGGTTCACAGGTAAAAATTCAACTCCAAGAAATTAAACAGTTGTGATTGTGAGTGATAAGTCTTGTTCTGGCGAAGTACAATGATCCGTTTTGTCGCTAAGGAATTGAACACAATGTGGAGAGCCTGTGATTACTTGTATACTTCTTACATCTAGTTCACACGCGTCAACTTCTATTTGCCAGCACAACGTTGTGAAATTTAAAGGTTTCTAAGGCGAAGGCGAAGGCGCAAGCTGATTAAAGTCCTTGTATCGTCTTTAGGTGGCGTTACAATCAATAGTGCTCCAGCCCACCCACACCAGACCCCGGATGGTGCGGTGATCAACATCGGCGTGGCGTATGACCGTTACTCGACCTACAGCATCATCCAAATACCACCCTCCTCGGGGAAAACAGGCGAGACCCCTCTGGAGGGGGGTAACGTACTTTGCACCATCTCACCCACGAGTGCCACCGCGTACTTCCACAGCTTCTGCATCACCGATAATTATGTAGTTATAACCGAAGCCCCTCTCTTGCTAAATGTTTGGCAAGCGCTTAGCCATAGATTCTTGGCCACCAGTTTTGAGGAGTGGCTTTATTGGAATCCAAACCAGCAAACTAGATTCCACGTGGTCGACCGCAGAAAAGACGGTAACCGCCTTGGCGTCTTCACGGCGGATCCTTTCTTCGTGTTCCACCACATCAATGCCTATGAGAAAGACGGAAACATTTACCTCGACGCCAGTTGTTACCGTGACAACACCATTGTGAAGCAGTTGTACCTGCAGAACTTGCGCTCCGCTTTGCAACCAGGCCAGAATAAGATCGATGCCGCGAATGTGCGTCGTTACGTGCTACCTCTAAAAGAACTGAGGAGTGGAGACGGCGAGAAGCCTCTGCAAAAAGATGAGGATGGGCTGGACTACACTGTGTTGTACGACGGAATGGAGTTACCGAGAATAAACTACGAGGAGTACAACGGCAAACCGTACAGGTGAGGGGAATGTGTATTATGTTCTGTCATCTGATGCATGGTTTGACTTTCGTTGAAGCACAAACTACTGCTGGTTGCATTGTCGTTGGTTGCGCAGACGTTCGAGAATTCCGTCAGCTGTCTCAGTCTTAAAATGATGTCATTTTACGCAATCTAGAATTTTTTTCATACAGCTATCATATTTTGCATCACGTTTTTGCCGTTATCAGGGTGATGGATTTATTCCGGAAAGATAAAAAAAATAAGGACGCTATAGGTCAAAACAGGAAGCTAGAGATAAATACGCTGAGCAGCTTTGTACGCTCCACGCTCAACTAACGAGCTCGATTAACCTGCAGAAAAAGAGAGTTAATCGTTTTGCGTCACTAAAAAGGCAAATGTTTTTGCGTTTATTCTTGCAGGTTTGTGTATGGTGTAAGCTCCTCCGGTGAACAAATGATTGCTGAAAAACTCGTTAAGCTGAATGTAGACACCAAGCAGTTTGTCGAATGGGAGGAGTCGGGTGGATTTCCCTCCGAGCCTGTGTTTGTAAAAGCGCCTCATGGGAATGCAGAGGATGATGGTGTCGTACTGTCCTGTGTAATTAGCGACCAGACCACCTCACTGTTAGTTCTGGACGCGAAAGAGTTCAAGGAGCTGGGGCGAGCTGTGGTACAGGGTGCAACGCCAATGACTTTTCACGGAATATTTCAGTAGCGGTAAAGTGTGGAATGGAACTCACCATTTAGTCTCTCTAGTAATACATAACTACATTTTGTGAAGTCATATTTTATCCAACCAACGGATTTTAGAGATTAGAGAACTTAGATTTCCGACTTGTTCCATTTCAGTTAAAGAGGCACTGTCACAACGCTTCTTGTTATAAGTGTTTTTTCAAATTGCGAAGAAGTACTTTTTTGTTACATGAGTGGCCCGTGTAACCCGAAGAAGGTAGATTTTAAATCATTTTTTGGATGAAAAAGAAACTATTTTGTCGAGACACAATGACAAAACTTAACACGTTGAGATGTAATCCATTTCCCCCTCATCATCCGTGGTCACAGACAACCGCAGGTAGTTTTAGTGTACACACAGGTACTTAGTAGGAAAACTTCAACATTTTTAAAACCTTCCTTGCCACTGTTGCAAACACGACTGTGTTACGTTTAGATCCAAAGTACGCGATAGTGCCCCTTGAATTAAGTGCTTCTTGAATCCCAGTAACGCTCTCTTCGTCGTCCTCTTATAGTTTTGAAATATTTAGGCCTCCATATTGGATGTTGTAAATTGAGACCAACCCATTTTTAAACTAGATCAATGTTTTTATTGTTTTCAATCAACCATCTTTAATCAGTTTTTGCCCTATAACCGTCTTGTTGGGCACATGGAAGAAAGTGTGCAACTTTAACTGTTTTGTGTCCAACATGCCTAATTTAATTAATGCTAGACATGTTATACAGCTGGCTGAGGTTGTGGGAACGTTAAATCCGGTATCAACTGGGTTAGATGCTTCTTTAACACATAACGCTCATTCTTTCGGGACTTAGTGTCCAGTAAAAGGAATTCTTGGAATACACGGTATCCCAGTTCTTTTGGGACTTATTCTGTGTTCCGAATTAAGAGAATAACATTTCGTTCATTCTGCCTCCGACAGCAGAATGAACTGAGTACGGTTTGGATTTGGAATATGCGACAAGTTTTGGCCGGGAAATAGTGCGTGGTTGATATTTTCGCTGGATGGCACGAGCAACAAAAATCCCGAAATATATATATAACATGTAAACTACTACTTTGTGCCTTTTGGGTACGGATAATTTCAGAAAATATTCGGATCTAACATTTTTTATCCAATATCAATATGAACTTTCCACCTTGTCTGTTTACCTGTCTGTTTACCTTAGCGTCACCCCCACCCCCCCCCCCCCCTCCAAAAAAAAATATAATAACAAAATAAAACAAAAACAATCCCACAATCGTCCCGGCAAAGCACTCATTCTCCACCTCCAGTCTTTTCGAAAGTGAAAAATTAATAGGAAAAGATTCGTTTGCTCATGTTCCTTCATCACCAACAACTGACCGATTCAAGGGGTTTTTAAATGCTATTACCCTGTACAAATCAAGTACAAATTTAGTAGAATCTGAAGGCAAAACAGGAAAGTTCTTTCAGGAGTAACTTGCACTACAAAATGTAATTTGTGATAATCCTAAATTAGCATAAATTGCTATTTTGCTGACACGTATCAGAGGGCTAGAGACGGGTGCTAGGCGCGGTGAGAGTTATGGGATTGTAGTTTGTATTTGCGGTCGTTAGTAGGGTGAGACATTCTACAGCCCTAACTACGCTTGTCTCTATGTAGGCTACATTGAAGAACACATTTTGTCCACCTATACAGGGTACATTCCACAACTCTACAAGCGGTACATTGATGACATCGTAGGAGCAGCCTCGTGTCGTCGAGAAGAACTTGAGGACTTTATAACCCATGTATCCACCTTCCATCCCGCTTTGCAGTTTACTCACACCATTTCTCAAACTCAGCTACCTTTCCTTGACATCAATTTAAGCATCTCGGATAGTAGAATCAGTACTTCCGTTCACTACAAAGACACCGACACCCACACCTACCTACACTATACCTCCTCTCATCCTCTGCACAGCAAAAATGGTATTCCTTACTCCCAGTTTTTGCGCCTCCGCCGTCTCTGCTCCGAGGATAATGATTTCCTACAGAAATGCCAAGAAATGACCATCTTTTTCGAAAGCCGTGGCTATCCCTCGGATTTATTGCGTAATGCTCGGGAAAAGGTGTCCTCCGTTACCCGCCAAGAGGCACTTTTTAAACGTGTCCGTAACAACGAAGAAAGGATTCCTCTGGTGCTGACCTACCACCCCTTTAGTTCGCGTATTAAGCACATTCCGCTCAGCAACTTTAACATCCTGATGAGTGATCCTGCTACTGCAGCAATCTTTCCAGCTCCACCTGTAGTTGCACATCGACGTGATCGCAGCCTGAGAGATATCCTGGTACACACCTCTGACAGGTTCCAGACAGAGGTCCCAGGAACTTTCGCATGTCGACATCCCCGCTGTCGCACTTGCTTGTACACAACGTCCGATATCCATGTACGTGGACCCAAGAATACGACCACCATCTGTGAATACTGCACCTGTAAATCGGAGAACGTTGTGTACTGCATCTCGTGCCGTCGATGTCCCCAGCTATATATCGGGGAGACCGGTCGCACTCTACGCGAACGTTTCGGCGAACATCTACGAAGCGTCCAAAAGAACAGTAGTGGCTTCTCGGTCGCAGAGCACTTTAACTCTCCCGGCCACAGTCTATCTGACATCCTTGTTAGAGGTTTGCGGAAATGTGCTGGAGTCAATGCCAGACGGAAACAATTAGAAATGGAACTCATTTTTAGGCTCGGCACTATGCAACCAGACGGCCTAAATAATGTTTTTCTTTTCTTATAAATGGCGCGCGCGCGTCCTTTTTTCCGCGCGCTTAGCTCTTAGTAACGTTTCTTTCAATTTTACAGTCGCGCAAACATTTAACGGTTTGCACACTGAAGAAGGGCTATGCCCGAAACGTTTGTGTTTTTTCACAAGATGTCACTTTGACACTTTTTTCTCAATTTAATAATTTTTTTTTGAAATTTTGTATCGATTTAAGTGTCACGCATCTACTAAGGTGAACAATTCCTTTATTTTTGTTCATCCTGAACATTCATCATTCTACAGCCAGCCTTTGCCGCGTTTAGTTCTAAGGTTTCGTTTCCGTTTAAATTTTTTGAATATTGTCTTGTGGAATCCATCTTTTACTTTTGTATGTAGCCATATCCTTTCTAGAGTGACTGACTTATCAGTGTGCATTCCATGTTTTACATAGGGTACCCTGAAACCCCGAGGGTGGCACCACTGCCTCGGTCGGGGATGCACGTTCCCCGTTTTTTCCACCCGCTGGTTTTTAGGGGTTTTCGTGTCCGGCTTTGGTGCACTTAGTTTTCCTTAATTGTAATCGACTTTTTTTTGAGTATATTAAAGCTAAAAAAATGGCATGGTGGCTTGGCTGGCCAACGCGCCCTTATATCATCACTTTGTGTGCCCCGTTGAGCAGCAGAGGCAAAATAGTAACCTTTGAACTTCGACGTGCTACATGCCACGGTTGCACTCCCGATTTAGACAAACAAATCTCGGATGGACAAATAAAGGGCATCTGAAAGTACGTTTGCAAATTCATCCATGGTCATGATTTTCTTATTTAGTATGGTTATTTTCTGGAGTCACAATCGATGGTGATGACTGGGTCTTCGTTTTGACGGTGCGAAGCCTGGGGACGAAAATGGGTGTCACACTCGCCACGACAACAGGGGTCACGCAAATACGAAACACTTTCTGTCGATGTTCTATGATGTTAACAGTGTGAATTGGGCACAAAACGAGGTAAGAGGAACACCATGAAATATAAAGATTGGTACAACTGTCAAAATTTATTTTTTCCTCATACCGTTATTGTCTTCATGAAGTGTATTTCACCGTCTATTCATCAGTTTTGCTTCTGATATGACACGGAAGCTTATTTATCACGTTGCGAACTTGAAGACTGAGCCCAAAAACCTTTGCGATAAAGGTCCACAGAATATTGAACTGAGTTATTTGAGTATCAGTGTAGACTAAGTCGCTTCTCAGTATGGCTTAACATGCACCACGGCAGGCGAATTCGCGAGAAGGACGAAAACGGACTTAGGAGGTAAACTTAAATAAATAAAAACAGAGTGCGATGAAGTAGATCATCGATGCTTGCTGAGGGGAAAATCCTTTTCGAAGGCATAGAGCTGAGCTAGAAGTCGATATTTGCTTGGTCATGTTAGGCATCCTCGAAGGAAAGAACTACAATTCTGCGATGCCAAAAAGCAGTTATCAATGGTGATTTTCCTACGTACAACAATCTAATGTTTCGTTTCTTTCTTTGCTACATTTACATAAATATTTTAAAGCTGGTGGGGGACAACCAGGTACGAAAATTCAAAACCATTCGATGCTCGGCAAAGAACTAAAGTCAAGTCTTTCGCATCCTCGGAGACCCAGGGGCAGACAGTCGGGTTGGGACGAAACTTCAGGACGAGCGAAAGTTACAAGACGGACAGGAGAGCCCCTGGGAACATTTCTTTATCGGACTCGTTCCAGAAGCAATTGAAATACAGTTTCCTGATTGGGCGGAAAATTTCTGGCAAGGAATTTTTTTCTGCCCAATCGGCGATCAGCTTATATATCGCACTCCTTTCGTGACTTCTTATACCGAGGGTCAAACGTCCAATTTGCTGTCAGCCATATTTCGATCGCTGTATCGACACTTCGAGGAAAGTTATGGTGGAAAGGGGCCCACAAAACGCAGATATCGACAAATTCAACTTCTACTCAAGCAAAAATCACTTGTAAGGAACTAGAAAAATCAAGATGAAGACCGATCGCAGGTATCGTAAACTTCACGCGAAGAATTGTTGACAACTCGTCCACAATTGAAGGGCTGAGAGCATAAACTGCCTATATGTGTAATTTTAGGTCATTTTTCGATTTTCCTCAGTAATGAAACAAATTTTTGCACGTGACTTGCAAGCAATTCTATTGAAAAACATTGTCCGGTATTTTTATACACTGATTTTTGTTTCACTTCCAAGCGAAATCGAAAAAACGACCTAAAATTACACATAGGCAGTTTATGCTCTCAGCCCTTCAATTGTTGTTGTTTGGTATGAGCTTTTGTTTTTCTCTGGTGTACTCACAGGCAGTAGCCCGGCCCCTGAAACTTTTCGGGGGGATGGAATTTATGTTGCACAGGCCAGGCAAGCTTACCGATCGGGCGAGTGAAAAGTAGCCGTTGAATTTTGTTTTGCTCACGAAATCGAACCATCCACTGCTTACAATCGACTCGAAGTCGCGTCTCAGCTCAGTCCAGCTCAATTTCGAGAGAGACCTTGAAATGGCCTGAGAAAATCCAGTTTAAAATAATTTACGCGTAGTCGTGGTTGTCTCTCCATCCACTTATATTATGACAATCATGAAAGACCAGGTTAAGTGGAAAAGAGTAGGGGACGTAGTTCCCGGTGTGGTGGTCTATTTCTCATCTGATGGTTAAATGCTCGGAGATATTAGCTGCACAAGCTACTCAAAAATCCGAGGGTAAATAAAGTAATGTATGTATGTAAGGTCATTAGGCTTGAAGGCTGCTTTTGTGTGGAAAAGTATGGAGGCCGAAATCACAAACCAATTTATCAAATTAAAATCAGTTTCCCAATACTCTGACATTCTCTTGCATACAGATGCCATTTTGACGTTGATGTGAGTTCAGATTATGCTTTTGAAACAGGTGATTACCTTGGCTATAGAGTAAGACTTGAATAGGAACTACTCCAGTGTTTTGGAGGGAAAGGAATGGAAAATGGCATGCATTATGTTAAGATGAAAACAGATTTTTACAAAAATCATCACTCTTATGAGCATATAGACACTTAATGTTTTCCTTACTATTGGTAGAGTTAGCATAATTTTTGAGACCTTAGCAGATTTGTGGCAGATGTTTTGC
Organism: Pachyseris speciosa; assembly: GCA_016490735.1. Classification (NCBI taxonomy): domain Eukaryota; kingdom Metazoa; phylum Cnidaria; class Anthozoa; order Scleractinia; family Pachyseridae; genus Pachyseris; species Pachyseris speciosa. Next base: position 1,221,742 of record JAEMWC010000151.1, read on the forward strand.
ATGGTAATTGGGGTACAGTATTGACCTGATACCTTTTGTAGCATTACAGGGCTTTCATAGCTCCTAAGAATTAGGCAGTGTGATATGGTATTTCTGAACATCTTGTACAGTGCACTTACTATGATTAGCCTATTACGAGTGTTTCAGTGAATGATGATGGTAAATTGACTTATGTTTTGGGAAATTGCTTGTGTTTTTAGAAACTGTTTCATGTTTTGGGAAACTGATTTTTGTTTTGGTAAATTGATTTTTGATTGACCCTTTTGTGCCGCTATAGAAAAGCAAAATGAAAGACCAACAGATAACAGATGGACAATTAAATTTTAAGAATAATTTTAACTGTTTTTGTACCCCCCTCTGAAACTGAGGGTGTAATTTCATCTTGGGTATACTCATTGGAAATTTCATTAAGTACAAGGTAAGCTTCTCCTGAAGTGCTGGCAGCTGGCTAAAAAGTGGCTTCTTTAAATTTGAGCCACCTGCTTTTCAATGAAAAGTTTCCAACGTTTTTTGAAGGCTGTTTAAATTCTCATAAAAAAGCCACCTGTTATATTCCAGTCAGCTACTTTAAAACCTTATTACAATTTGAGACCATAAGGCTTGTGACAAATAATCACTACAATATCCAAACAGATTACATTGGAAACTTGAATTTAAAGTTACATCTCACTATCAAGAAAACTTCTGAACAAACAAAAAATTAATGAAATAACAATCCCTTCTAGTTTATTTTATTGTTACTTGTTTTGTTTCTACTTTATCTAAAAGGGGATATCTTACTGAGAAGCTACTAAATTTTCTTGTTTGAGTGACCATGTTAACATATTTTGTAATTGTATTCAGGTGATGGGTATGGTTTGTGTGTTGTGTTTGAAACCTACCTTAAAATAATTTCACTATACTTAGCCAATTACCATTGTATCAGCCTAACTGTCTGACTCAGTGAACTGTATAGTTGAGAATGATTTGTCAATAGGTGGTTATCAAGGGTCTTTCGGCACAAAGCTATTTACATCCACTATGTGAGGAACTGAAAACATGGTTCCTTAATTAACTGAAAGCATTCTCTCATGTTTTAAAAATTGTCAAGGAAAAGGGTGGTAACAGGTAGAACCCATTCCAAAATTGGTGTGGTCTCACAGGAGAAATCAAGTCCTTTCCTGGTGTACCATAGGCTTAGCAGTCACAGCAACTACAACTGTATCATGCAAAAATGGAATTTAATAATTGTTATATTATGGATACACTTGAGCGTTTATAAAGACAAGAGTGCATACAAGACACTAAACATCCTCCATCAACTTGTAAACAACTTTATCTGAAACTTTGCAACCTAAAAGTTGCAGCACAGTCAGCATGATGTAGATGTTTCCAACAAAGTTTTGCAAAAGCCCACTCTAAAACATGTTTTTACAACTTAAATTAACTTTTTAACTGAGCTCAGCACCACTGTGGTAAAAGAGTTCATGGAAAGCTGTTCTTCGCGTGAAGTTTACGATGCCTGCGGTCGGTCTTCATAGAGAAGATGAGATGTGTGGGCTAACCTTGAACAACCTTGGACTTTAAACGCTAATTATCGAAAACATTGATCATGAGAAACTACAACTTAGATAACTGATAATACACCACAACAGAAATAATTATTTCTCCTGCGAATAAAAGTTGTGCAGTAAACAAAGTAAATTTATATTCAACTTCAAAACGTGCTTGTCATTTTGCTGCCGTCGACGTCGAGGTATTTTGCCGTCGTACTTTTGCTGTATTTTGCTGTTAATTTTGCTTTTTACGGTTTTTGCTGTCGCCGAAGTGTTTTGCCTTGGAATTTTGTTGTGTTTGCTGTCGTCGAGGTATTTCTCTGTCGACAAATTTGCTGCCGTGCTTGTTATTTTGCTCTCTGTATTTTTATGCGGTACTTTTCTCGTGTTATTTCTTTGTAGTTTGCTATCTTAGTTGCTGTCGTCGAAGTTTGGGTTTGCATTGGCATTTGCATCTTACTTTCATTCGCGTGATTTTTTTTATACCATCCTTCCACGGACGTTTTTTGTTTTGTTTTGTTTTCAAATTTCCATTTTGACCAGGTAAAGAAAACCCACAAACAACTGGCAGACATTTGTATGCTGGGGGTCACCTGCGTACAGACGTCTGTAAAATTCGACTCCCAAACTTTATTCTCTTTCTAGGAGCATCGACGGATTTTCGTTTCATGGCCTATATCAAAAGTTGAAAAACCGTACTTACTTATATACTTCTGTCCCAGGCCTTTAACCTAAAGGCAATTGATTTCAGTCCCACCGCTATAAAAGGTTTTAAGGCTCATCAATTATTAATGACATTTTGAAGTCTGGATTTCCTCTCTCTTTACAGTCATGAGTGCAGATCAGGAACTGGCGGCGGATTCTTTCCTGTTCCAGACAGTCAAAGAACGCCCTGAACCAATCAGAGCAGAGATAAGAGGTAAAATCCCTTCGTGGCTAACTGGAACCTTGACAAGGATCGGGCCTGGCAAATTTGAATGTGGAGACATTTCGCTTAACCACTTGTTCGATGGCCAAGGGCTTTTGCATCGTTTCCATATACAGGACAGCAAGGTGACCTACAGTAACAGGTTCGTGCGGAGCCAAAGTTATGCGGACTCCTTGAAACACGGAAGTGCAATCCACGAAGAATTCGGCACATTCGTTCCCCCAGACCCGTGCCAGAATATCTTCCAGCGTCTTTTCTCGCGCTTTTGGGCCGAGGAAGTACCTTTTGATAACACGCTTGTCAACGTGTTTATTATGAAAGACAAGATGTATTCAACCACCGAAACTAACCACATTTTTGAGATTGATCCCAAAACACTGGAGACATTGAAGAGAGTGGACATCACGAAAGAGTTTCCAAGTAAGTAATTCAGTGTGGTAACAAGGCAAACAGGTTTGGAAATAACGCCGGCCATATTAGAGTATAGACTCAATTTCAAATTAAGATATTAATGCTTTGTCGTGCTTAAATCGACACATTCCAGCATGAAATCTAAGTTTGAGGGAAACTTCTCCTATTTTCCTCTCAACAGCGTTAAGCTTTAACAAGAAAGTTACATGTCTTACATGTTTGAAGGTTCACAGGTAAAAATTCAACTCCAAGAAATTAAACAGTTGTGATTGTGAGTGATAAGTCTTGTTCTGGCGAAGTACAATAGTCCGTTTTGTCGCTAAGGAATTGAACACAATGTGGAGAGCCTGTGATTACTTGTATACTTCTTACATCTAGTTCACACGCGTCAACTTCTATTTGCCAGCACAACGATGTGAAATTTAAAGGTTTCTAAGGCGAAGGCGAAGGCGCAAGCTGATTAAAGTCCTTGTATCGTCTTTAGGTGGCGTTACAATCAATAGTGCTCCAGCCCACCCACACCAGACCCCGGATGGTACGGTGATCAACATCGGCGTGGCGTATGACCGTTACTCGACCTACAGCATCATCCAAATACCACCCTCCTCGGGGAACAAAGGCGAGACCCCTCTGGAGGGGGGTAACGTACTTTGCACCATCTCACCCACGAGTGCCACCGCGTACTTCCACAGCTTCTGCATCACCGATAATTATGTAGTTATAACCGAAGCCCCTCTCTTGCTAAATGTTTGGCAAGTGCTCAGCCATAGATTCTTGGCCACCAGTTTTGAGGAGTGGCTTTATTGGAATCCAAACCAGCAAACTAGATTCCACGTGGTCGACAGAAAAGACGGTAACCGCCTTGGCGTCTTCACGGCGGATCCTTTTTTCGTGTTCCACCACATCAATGCCTATGAGAAAGACGGAAACATTTACCTCGACGCCAGTTGTTACCGTGACAACACCATTGTGAAGCAGTTGTACCTGCAGAACTTGCGCTCCGCTTTGCAACCAGGCCAGAATAAGATCGATGCCGCGAATGTGCGTCGTTACGTGCTACCTCTAAAAGAACTGAGGAGTGGAGACGGCGAGAAGCCTCTGCAAAAAGATGAGGATGGGCTGGACTACACTGTGTTGTACGAGGGAATGGAGTTACCGAGAATAAACTACGAGGAGTACAACGGCAAACCGTACAGGTGAGGGGAATGTGTATTATGTTCTGTCATCTGATGCATGGTTGACTTTCGTTGAAGCACAAACTACTGCTGGTTGCATTGTCGTTGGTTGCGCAGACGTTCGAGAATTCCGTCAGCTGTCTCAATCTTAAAATGATGTCATTTTACGCAATCTAGAATTTTTTTTCATACAGCTATCATATTTTGCATCACGTTTTTGCCGTTATCAGGGTGATGGATTTATTCCGGAAAGATAAAAAAAATAAGGACGCTATAGGTCAAAACAGGAAGCTAGAGATAAATACGCTGAGCAGCTTTGTACGCTCCACGCTCAACTAACGAGCTCGATTAACCTGCAGAAAAAGAGAGTTAATCGTTTTGCGTCACTAAAAAGGCAAATGTTTTTGCGTTTATTCTTGCAGGTTTGTGTATGGTGTAAGCTCCTCCGGTGAACAAATGATTGCTGAAAAACTCGTTAAGCTGAATGTAGACACCAAGCAGTTTGTCGAATGGGAGGAGTCGGGTGGATTTCCCTCCGAGCCTGTGTTTGTAAAAGCGCCTCATGGGAATGCAGAGGATGATGGTGTCGTACTGTCCTGTGTAATTAGCAACCAGACCACCTCACTGTTAGTTATGGACGCGAAAGAGCTCAAGGAGCTGGGGCGAGCTGTGGTACAGGGTGCAACGCCAATGACTTTACACGGAATATTTCAGTAGCGGTAAAGTGTGGAATGGAACTCACCATTTAGTCTCTCTAGTAATACATAACTACATTTTGTGAAGTCATATTTTATCCAACCAACGGATTTTAGAGATTAGAGAATTTAGATTTCCGACTTGTTCCATTTCAGTTAAAGAGGCACAGACTGTCACAACGCTTCTTGTTATAAGTGTTTTTTCAAATTGTGAAGAAGTACTTTTTTGTTACATGAGTGGCCCGTGTAACCCGAAGAAGGTAGATTTTAAATCATTTTTTGGATGAAAAAGAAACTATTTTGTCGAGACACAATGACAAAACTTAACACGTTGAGACGTAATCCATTTCCCCCTCATCATCCGAGGTCATAGACAGCCGCAAGTAGTTTTAGTGTACACACAGGTACTTAGTAGGGAAACTTCAACATTTTTAAAACCTTCCTTGCCACTGTTGCAAACACGACTGTGTTACGTTTAGATCCAAAGTACGCGATAGTGCCCCTTGAATTAAGTGCTTCTTGAATCCCAGTAACGCTCTCTTCGTCGTCCTCTTATAGTTTTGAAATATTTAGGCCTCTATATTGGATGTTGTAAATTGAGACCAACCCATTTTTAAACTAGATCAATGTTTTTATTGTTTTCAATCAACCATCTTTAATCAGTTTTTGCCCTATAACCGTCTTGTTGGACACATGGAGGAAAGTGTGCAACTTTAACTGTTTTGTGTCCAACATGCCTAATTTAATTAATGCTAGACATGCTATACAGCTGGCTGAGGTTGTGGGAACGTTAAATCCGGTATCAACTGGGTTGGAGGTTTCTTTAACACATAACGCTCATTCTTTCGGGACTTAGTGTCCAGTAAAAGGAGTTCTTGGAATACACGGTATCCTAGTTCTTTTGGGACTTATTCTGTGTTCCGAATTAAGAGAATAACATTTCGTTCATTCTGCCTCCGACAGCAGAATGAACTGAGTACGGTTTGGATTCGGAATATGCGACAATTTTTGGCCGGGAAATAGTGCGTGGTTGATATTTTCGCTGGATGGCACGAGCAACAAAAATCCCGAAATATATATATATATAACATGTAAACTACTACTTTGTGCCTTTTGGGTACGGATAATTTAAGAAAATATTCGGATCTAATATTTTTTATCCAATATCAAAATGAACTTTCCACCTTGTCTGTTTACCTGTCTGTTTACCTTAGCGTCACCCCCCCCCCCCAAAAAAAAAATAATAATAAAATAAAACAAAAACAATCCCACAATCGTCCCGGCAAAGCACTCATTCTCCACCTCCAGTCTTTTCGAAAGTGAAATATTAATAGGAAAAGATTCGTTTGCTCATGTTCCTTCATCACCAACAACTGACCGATTCAAGGGGTTTTTAAATGCTATTACCCTGTACAAATCAAGTACAAATTTAGTAGAATCTTAAGGCAAAACAGGAAAGTTCTTTCAGGAGTAACTTGCACTACAAAATGTAATTTGTGATAATCCTAAATTAGCATAAATTGCTATTTTGCTGACACACTCAAGCAGTTTAAGGCCTGGGTTTAGAAATATGTTCATAAATATGGTTGATCGCCAATATCTTCTTCCAGATTGCCTAGAACCGGATGAAACTTTCCCTCAAGATAAATCTTGTTGTCCTTGTTTGCCTTAACGTATAAATTTGATCACGTGATCAGTCACGTGATCAAAATTAGAAAAAGTCTTAAATTGGCGATGCGGTGGCGGATTTTAAGTTAACAGATAAATAAATCAGCGTTTTTAATACAAATCCAACATATCTAACTTTCTACGCTTGGAGTGTTTGCTCACGACTTTTAGTTTTTAAATTATCAACAGCTAAAGGTTGAATTCTGGAAGAAAAATGACCTTTGCCCTCACAACTTTTTTGTTGAGAACGATGGACGGTCGCTCCAAACGTGAGACGCTGGAAATAATTAATACGCATAAGAAAAGCGTTTTTATTCGATACTATATCCCACAAAAGTCGCCTACTCCTTAAATAAGTGATGATTTCAAAGAAATGGTCACGTGACACGCCACGTGATCTGAGATGACGTTTATTGCACGTCAAAAATGTTAAGGATGATGAGAGCTACCCATGTGCCGAATTTCGTTTCAGTGTCATCCCCCTGGGCTGTTATATTACAAAAAACCGTTTTCTCTAATAAACGCCCCCTGACCCAGGCCTTAAACTGCTTGAGACGTATCAGAGGGCTGGAGACGGGTGCTAGGCGCGGTGAGAGTTATGGGATTGTAGTTTGTATTTGCGGTCGTTAGTAGGGTGAGACATTCTACAGCCCTAACTACGCTTGTCTCTATGTAGGCTACATTGAAGAACACATTTTGTCCACCTATACAGGGTACATTCCACAACTCTACAAGCGGTACATTGATGACATCGTAGGAGCAGCCTCGTGTCATCGAGAAGAACTTGAGGACTTTATAACCCATGTATCCACCTTCCATCCCGCTTTGCAGTTTACTCACACCATTTCTCAAACTCAGCTACCTTTCCTTGACATCAATTTAAGCATCTCGGATAGTAGAATCAGTACTTCCGTTCACTACAAAGACACCGACACCCACACCTACCTACACTACACCTCCTCTCATCCTCTGCACTGCAAAAATGGTATTCCTTACTCCCAGTTTTTGCGCCTCCGCCGTCTCTGCTCCGAGGATAATGATTTCCTACAGAAATGCCAAGAAATGACCATCTTTTTCGAAAGCCGTGGCTATCCCTCGGATTTATTGCGTAATACTCGGGAAAAGGTGTCCTCCGTTACCCGCCAAGAGGCACTTTTTAAACGTGTCCGTAACAACGAAGAAAGGATTCCTCTGGTGCTGACCTACCACCCCTTTAGTTCGCGTATTAAGCACATTCTGCTCAGCAACTTTAACATCCTGATGAGTGACCCTGCTACTAGAGCAATCTTTCCAGCTCCACCTGTAGTTGCACATCGACGTGATCGCAGCCTGAGAGATATCCTGGTACACACCTCTGACAGGTTCCAGACAGAGGTCCCAGGAACTTTCGCATGTCGACATCCCCGCTGTCGCACTTGCTTGTACACAACGTCCGATATCCATGTACGTGGACCCAAGAATACGACCACCATCCGTGAATACTGTACCTGTAAATCGGAGACCGTTACGTTGTGTACTGCATCTCGTGCCGTCGATGTCCCCAGCTATATATCGGGGAGACCGGTCGCACTCTACGCGAACGTTTCGGCGAACATCTACGAAACGTCCAAAAGAACAGTAGTGGTTTCCCGGTCGCAGAGCACTTTAACTCTCCCGGCCACAGTCTATCTGACATCCTTGTTAGAGGTTTGCGGAAATGTGCTGGAGTCAATGCCAGACGGAAACAATTAGAAATGGAACTCATTTTTAGGCTCGGCACTATGCAACCAGACGGCCTAAATAATGTTTTTCATTTCTTATAAATGGCGCGCGCGCGTCCTTTTTTCCGCGCGCTTAGCTCTTAGTAACGTTTCTTTCAATTTTACAGTCGCGCAAACATTTAACGGTTTTCACACTGAAGGGCTATGCCCGAAACGTTTGTGTTTTTTCACAAGATGTCACTTTGACACTTTTTTCTCAATTTAATAATTTTTTTTTGAAATTTTGTATCGATTTAAGTGTCACGCATCTACTAAGGTGAACAATTCCTTTATTTTTGTTCATCCTGAACATTCATCATTCTACAGCCAGCCTTTGCCGCGTTTAGTTCTAAGGTTCGTTTCCGTTTAAATTTTTTGAATATTGTCTTGTGGAATCCATCTTTTACTTTTGTATGTAGCCATATCCTTTCTAGAGTGACTGACTTATCAGTGTGCATACCATGTTTTATATAGGGTACCCTGAAACCCCGATGGTGGCACCACTGCCTCGGTCGGGGATGCACGTTCCCCGTTTTTTCCACCCGCTGGTTTTTAGGGGTTTTCGTGTCCGGCTTTAGTGCACTTAGTTTTCCTTAATTGTAATCGACTTTTTTGAGTATATTAAAGCTAAAAAAAATGGCATGGTGGCTTGGCTGGCCAACGCGCCCTTATATCATCACTTTGTGTGCCCCGTTGAGCAGCAGAGGCAAAATAGTAACCTTTGAACTTCGACGTGCTACATGCCACGGTTGCACTCCCGATTTAGACAAACAAATCTCGGATGGACAAATAAAGGGCATCTGAAAGTTCGTTTGCAAATTCATCTATGGTCATGATTTTCTTATTTAGTATGGTTATTTTCTGGAGTCACAATCGATGGTGATGACTGGGTCTTCGTTTTGACGGTGCGAAGCCTGGGGACGAAAATGGGTGTCACACTCGCCACGACAACATGGGTCACGCAAATACGAAACACACTTTCTGTCGATGTTCTATGATGTTAACAGTGTGAATTGGGCACAAAACGAGGTAAGAGGAACACCATGAAATAGAAAGATTGGTACAACTGTCAAAATTTATTTTTTCCTCATACCGTTATTGTCTTCATGAAGTGTATTTCACCGTCTATTCATCAGTTTTGCTTCTGATATGACACGGAAGCTTATTTATTACGTTGCGAACTTGAAGACTGAGCCCAAAAACCTTTGCGATAAAGGTCCCAGAATATTGAACTGAGTTATTTGAGTATCAGTGTAGACTAAATCGCTTCTCAGTATGGTTTAACATGCACCACGGCAGGCGAATTCGCGAGAAGGACGAAAACGGACTTAGGAGGTAAACTTAATTAAATAAATAAAAAGAGAGTGCGATGAAGTAGATGATCGATGCTTGCTGAGGGGAAATCCTTTTCGAAGGCATAGAGCTGAGCTAGAAGTCGATATTTGCTTGGTCATGTTAGGCATCCTCGAAGGAAAGAACTACAATTCTGCGATGCCAAAAAGCAGTTATCAATGGTGATTTTCCTACAACAATCTAATGTTTCGTTTCTTTCTTTGCTACATTTACATAAATATTTTAAAGCTGGTGGGGGACAACCAGGTACGAAAATTCAAAACCATTCGATGCTCGGCAAAGAACTAAAGTCAAGTCTTTCGCATCCTCGGAGACCCAGGTATGGCAAGCCAAATGTAGCAATATTCAACTCATCTAATTTTATATTCAGTTATGTATTTTGTTTTCAACTATTGGTTTAATATTCAACTTTTATTCAACCTTCAACACATCATTCAACATTCAACTATTTGTTCAACATTCAACTAGTCATTCAACATTCAACACATCATTCAACGTTCAACTATTCATTCAACATTCAACGCATCATTCAACATTCAACTATTGATTCAACATTCAACTATTGATTTAACATTCAACTATTGATTTAATATTCAACTATTCATTCAACATTCAACGCATCATTCAACATTCAACTATTCATTCAACATTCAACGCATCATTCAACATTCAATGAGTCATTCAACCGGTCAGTATAAAAATGGACTGTGGACTGCGGACCCGGACTGCGGACTGGGTATAAAACGCGGACTGAGTATAAAATGAGGACTGAAGGCTGCAGACTAGGTACAAAACAATGTGCAAAAAGGCGGGTGTAGTCATGGCCCACCCTATCGCCTCCCGGCAGTCGTTTTTCTTTTTTTTTAAACTCAGTTCATCCTGTGTAAACAGAACGTTTTCCATCAACACTCCCTGTCATACCAACGACTCTCTTGGTGGCGGTTCGCTCAAAATTTTCAGTGTTAAACAGACTCGTGGTAGATTGGAATCAGGAAAACCAGAATGCCGTATAAATACAACTTTCGGGCAGCTATCAAGTGGCTATGGTCCTATTCCGTGCAGATCATCCAGCGAACTGGGTCCCAGTTTCTGTCGCTTGCGTGAACCCGCGATGACTGAAGAATCCAAACCAGCTTGAAATAGTGTAGCATCCAAGCAATGTAATACACCTGCCCGTAGCCTTTATATGAAACGTAATTATTTTAATACTGAAGGCCTCATGTTTTCCCGTCGTTGGAACCGTCGACACTGTAAAGTTTATGCACATGTCATTGGCTTCCCAGTGGGGTCATCTCCCGGACCTACCAGGGAGACGTGGGGGACAATAAGGAGATGGATGTGATTGTTTGCCTGAGGGTAGGGGAAAATCTTGACATTGTTTTACATCACAGATTAGGGGTGGGGAAATTCACAAGTTTGAAAACGACGTCACAGGGATTTTCAGCTAAGAGGCATCTCACCCAGTGGGCTTTGTCCGGTGAGAGATTCCCAACCTCCCGGGGGAAATTCCTCAAGTTTGCTTGACTGATTTTACAACTCCCCTGGTTAGCCTGGGGGTCGATCCCACGAGGAAGCAGATGACATATGCATTTACGCCTGGTGGTCAGAGCACATAGATCAGGTGTTTATTCTTATATACTTTTGAAACAAAAATTGAAAGTAAGTTCAGCTTCAAGGTTTTTTTTCTCTCCTCAATCATTTTCTTCAAAGAACATTTAAGAAATTGTGACAGGAAACATAATTTGGGACAGCATCAACAGAATCAAATGCACGTCCATTACCGTGGGAACGGTGAACAGTGATTGGTTGAAGTTTTCCCAAAATTTACATACCTCAGGAGACGTGATTGTCTTGGAATTTTGGAAAACATTTAATTTAAAAAGAACTAAAGGTCTAAAATATTCCGAATTCAGTTCTACCACGAGTCTGCTTAGCAAATTTGAGTGAAACGCCGCCGAGAGAACAGAAGAGAGTCGAAGGTATGACAGATTGATGGAGAAGGTTGTTTACCCAGGTTTCCAGCAATGCTGAACCGAGTGTTTTGCACTTTGTTGACAGCTGTATTAATTTCAGTTTTTTATTGTTTTTCTTAGTAAGAAGACCCGTCACGCGAGATTCCCGCCATTTTTATCATATTTAGCCAATCATATTATACCTCCCTCGTGGAATCGAACAATCCAAGAGAAAGGACCCTGTTATTGAAAACAGTATGTTCGTGTTTTTTGCACTGAAAAGGAAAATAATTTTACTAGAAAACATTGCAAAAATATTGAAAAACTTAAAACCATCTACGTTAAAATTTTAAAATAGCCTGTTTTAAACGGGATTACGCCTCACAGAATTGAAAGTATATCAACAATACGATAGAGAAAGTTTGCTGTTGAAGTCTCGTTTTCGATTATATCTGATTTGTTAAGAATGACGGTTAGTTGGCTGTATGTATCATTTATTTTCAGTTGACTAGCTAGCTTGTGCAAAGTGGAATTGCGCATTAAACTAGTTCAAAACAACTGGTAGATGCTGTGGACATTATTTTCCTGGGGTATCTTCAAATCCAGTAGCACGCTATAAACCCGCGGTGCGAAACACCGAGTTTTAAAAAATTGACCACCAGTAGGCCATAGGGTGGGCCATAGCCTACACCATGGCCTACGCCACGGTTTGTCCATACCCGCCTTTTGCACAGTGTTTTGTACTCAGTACGTGTTTGGTTCCTAGTCCTCATTTTACGGCCCAGTCCGCAGTCCGGGTCCACAGTCTGCAGTCCATCTTTTATACTGACGGGTTGAATGACTCGTTGAATGTTGAATGATGCGTTGAATGTTGAATAAATAGTTGAATGTTGAATGATGTGTTGAATGTTGAATGACTAGTTGAATGTTGAATAAATAGTTGAATGGTGAATGATGTGTTGAAGGTTGAATAAAAGTTGAATATTAAACCAATAGTTGAAAACAAAATACATAACTGAATATAAAATTAGATGAGTTGAATATTGCTACATTTGGCTTGCATACCCAGGGGCAGACAGTCGGGTTGGGACGAAAATTCAGGACGAGCGAAAGTTACAAGACGGACAGGAGAGCCCCTGGGAACATTTCTTTATCGGACTCGTTCCAGAAGCCATTGAAAACAGTTTCCTGATTGGGCGGAAAATTTCTGGCAAGGAATTTTTTTCTGCCCAATCGGCGATCAGCTTATAAATCGCACACCTTTCGTGACTTCTTATACCGAGGGTCAAACGTCCAATTTGCTGTCAGCCATATTGGGCCATTCCATTTTTTATACGCACCCCCCCTATTGAAGGTACAGGAATTCTTGGGGGAAAGGGGGGTAGGTAAGGGGTGATTTCCGAGGGGGTAAGCCAGTCGGCTTCTTTGATGTTTAAACAAAACGGTCGTTTTTCCGAGGGGGTAATTGTGTCGGCACTTTGATCTTTTTTTTCTAAGGGGGTAAATTCGTAGAAAACCCTTCAATAGGGGGGGTGCGTATAAAAAATGGAATGGCCCATTTCGATCGCTGTATCGACACTTCGAGGAAAGTTATGGTGGAAAGGGGCCCACAAAACACAGATATCGACAAATTCAACTTCTACTCAAGCAAACATCACTTGTAAGGAACTAGAAAAATCAAGACGAAGACCGATCGCAGGTATCGTAAACTTCACGCGAAGAATTGTTGACAACTCGTCCACAATTGAAGTGCTGAGAGCATAAACTGCCTATATGTGTAATTTTAGGTCATTTTTCGATTTTCCTCAGTAATGAAACAAATTTTTGCATGTGACTTGCAAGCAATTCTATTGAAAAACATTGTCCGGTATTTTTATTCACTGATTTTTGTTTCACTTCCAAGCGAAATCGAAAAACGACCTAAAATTACACATAGGCAGTTTATGCTCTCAGCCCTTCAATTGTTGTTGTTTGGTATGAGCTTTTGTTTTTCTCTGGTGTACTCACAGGCAGTAGCCCGGCCCCTGAAACTTTTCGGGGGGATGGAATTTATGTTGCACAGGCCAGGCAAGCTTACCGATCGGGCGAGTGAAAAGTAGCCGTTGAATTTTGTTTTGCTCACGAAATCGAACCATCCACTGCTTACAATCGACTCGAAGTCGCGTCTCAGCTCAGTCCAGCTCAATTTCGAGAGAGACCTTGAAATGGCCGGAGAAAATCCAGTTTAAAATAATTTACGCGTAGTCGTGGTTGTCTCTCCATCCACTTATATTATGACAATCATGAAAGACCAGGTTAAGTGGAAAAGAGTAGGGGACGTAGTTCCCGGTGTGGTGGTCTATTTCTCATCTGATGGTTAAATGCTCGGAGATATTAGCTGCACAAGCTACTCAAAAATCCGAGGGTAAATAAAGTAATGTATGTATGTAAGGTCATTGGGCTTGAAGGCTGCTTTTGTGTGGAAAAGTATGGAGGCCGAAATCACAAACCAATTTATCAAATTAAAATCAGTTTCCCAATACTCTGACATTCTCTTGCATACAGATGCCATTTTGACGTTGATGTGAGTTCAGATTATGCTTTTGAAACAGGTGATTACCTTGGCTATAGAGTAAGACTTGAATAGGAACTACTCCAGTGTTTTGGAGGGAAAGGAATGGAAAATGGCATGCATTATGTTAAGATGAAAACAGATTTTTACAAAAATCATCACTCTTATGAGCATATAGACACTTAATGTTTTCCTTACTATTGGTAGAGTTAGCATAATTTTTGAGACCTTAGCAGATTTGTGGCAGATGTTTTGCATGGTAATTGGGGTACGGTATTTACCTGATACCTTTTGTAGCATTACAGGGCTTTCATAGCTCCTAAGAATTAGGCAGTGTGATATGGTATTTCTGAACATCTTGTACAGTGCACTTACTATGATTAGCCTATTACGAGTGTTTCAGTGAATGATGATGGTAAATTGACTTATGTTTTGGGAAATTGTTTGTGTTTTTAGAAACTGTTTCATGTTTTGGGAAACTGATTTTTGTTTTGGTAAATTGATTTTTGATTGACCCTTTTGGGCCGCTATAGAAAAGCAAAATGAAAGACCAACAGATAACAGATGGACAATTAAATTTTAAGAATAATTTTAACTGTTTTTGTACCCCCCTCTGAAACTGAGGGTGTAATTTCATCTTGGGTATACTCATTGGAAATTTCATTAAGTACAAGGTAAGCTTCTCCTGAAGTGCTGGCAGCTGGCTAAAAAGTGGCTTCTTTAAATTTGAGCCACCTGCTTTTCAATGAAAAGTTTCCAACGTTTTTTGAAGGCTGTTTAAATTCTCATAAAAAAAGCCACCTGTTATATTCCAGTCAGCTACTCTAAAACCTTATTACAATTTGAGACCATAAGGCTTGTGACAAATAATCACTACAATATCCAAACAGATTACATTGGAAACTTGAATTTAAAGTTACATCTCACTATCAAGAAAACTTCTGAACAAACAAAAAATAAATGAAATAACAATCCCTTCTAGTTTATTTTATTGTTACTTGTTTTGTTTCTACTTTATCTAAAAGGGGATATCTTACTGAGAAGCTACTAAATTTTCTTGTTTGAGTGACCATGTTAACAAATTTTGTAATTGTATTCAGGTGATGGGTATGGTTTGTGTGTTGTGTTTGAAACCTACCTTAAAATAATTTCACTATACTTAGCCAATTACCATTGTATCAGCCTAACTGTCTGACTCAGTGAACTGTATAGTTGAGAATGATTTGTCAATAGTTGGTTATCAAGGGTCTTTCGGCACAAAGCTATTTACATCCACTATGTGAGGAACTGAAAACATGGTTCCTTAATTAACTGAAAGCATTCTCTCATGTTTTAAAAATTGTCAAGGAAAAGGGTGGTAACAGGTAGAACCCATTCCAAAATTGGTGTGGTCTCACAGGAGAAATCAAGTCCTTTCCTGGTGTACCATAGGCTTAGCAGTCACAGCAACTACAACTGTATCATGCAAAAATGGAATTTAATAATTGTTATATTATGGATACACTTGAGCGTTTATAAAGACAAGAGTGCATACAAGACACTAAACATCCTCCATCAACTTGTAAACAACTTTATCTGAAACTTTGCAACCTAAAAGTTGCAACACAGTCAGCATGATGTAGATGTTTCCAACAAAGTTTTGCAAAAGCCCACTCTAAAACATGTTTTTACAACTTAAATTAACTTTTTAACTGAGCTCAGCACCACTGTGGTAAAAGAGTTCATGGAAAGCTTCTGCAAAATTATCATGTACAGCATCTTGCATGTACAGTACAACACAATTAGCAATTATCACAACTGCAAGGCAATCTGCATATTTTTATGCACACCTTGGGAAGAAAAGTATATTGGCCAACAGATACCAGTCAAAAAATATGAAAACCAAAACATTGCAATAGATCATAGTGGAACTGTACACTTTCTCTAAGGCCTTTTCGTGGTTTCTCGAAATTGCAAGGTTCGATTTCGTGAGCAAAATATTAAACCGCCGAGCTACGTGCTTCTCGCGCGATCGGCAAACTTGTCTGGCCCGTGCAACAGAAATTTCATCGCCCATAAACCAGAGAAAAAAGCTCAAACCAAACAACAATGATCCTAACCAGAGAAAGAGACCGAGTTACATGCTGTTCTTCGCGTGAAGTTTACGATGCCTGCGGTCGGTCTTCATCTTGATTTTTCTAGTTCCTTACAAGTGATTGTTGTTTGAGTTCAATTTTAATTTGTGGATTTCTGGGTTTTGTGGGTCCCCTGCTATGGTGGCCCAGCATTATAATAGTAAAATGTGTAAGTTTTGGGGGAGAAAAGAATAAAAAATGGAAAGAAACCTAACCTAAACTTAAGCTCGTCCCGAATCTTTGTCCCGTCCCGACTATCTGCCCCTGGGTCTCCGAGGATGAGTCTTTCGTAGACGTTTAGGTAAACTTAGGCATTTTGAAATATGGTAATAGCGTGGTACGTGACAGCTTGGTGTTGAACTCTTGACGTGACATCGTGACGACAATATCACCCAAATACGAAATAAACAGCTAAATAAACTTGTTTCATGATACCAGTTTGAACATAGAAATATCATAAACGGCATAAGTGTTGAACAATTTGTTGATTTTCTCGTCCCGTCATGTCCATCTCATTCTGTCCAGTGCCGATACATGGCTTCCATTTTCATTAATCATGTACAAGACGTTTAGGTGATGAAACTGGTTGGAGTGAGTTCTTATTATTTTATTACGTTGTGACTGGTTAGGTTCATTGCTTTGGCTTTGGATTTCTTTTAAAACCGGACTCTTTTTCTTCGAGTTGACTTATCATTTATCACGTCGATGTGTTTACGTCTAATTTTCGTCTCGCCTTTATACAGTCATGACTGCAGCACAGGAAGCGGCCGATTCCTGCTTGTTCCAGACAGTTAACGAACGGCCTGAACCAATCAGAGCTGAGATGAGAGGCAACATCCCTTCGTGGCTAACTGGAACCTTGACAAGGATCGGACCAGGCAAATTTGAATGTGGAGACATCTCGCTTAACCACTTGTTTGATGGCCAAGGGCTTTTGCATCGCTTCCATATACAGGACAGCAAGGTGACCTACAGTAACAGGTTCGTGCGGAGCCAAAGTTATGCTGACTCCTTGAAACACGGAAGTGCAATCCACGAAGAATTCGGCACATTCGTTCCCCCAGACCCGTGCCAGAATATCTTCCAACGACTTTTTTCGCGTTTTTTGGCAGAGGAACTACCCTTGGATAATACGCTTGTTAACGTGTTTATGATGAAAGACAAGATGTACTCAACCACCGAAAGTAGCTATATATTAGAGATCGATCCCAAAACACTGGAGACCTTGAAGAGAGTGGATTTCACGAAAGAATTCCCAGGTAACCATGTTAACCGTGCTTATGAGTTACCTAAACCTCGTAAGACGGGCTCACACACATGTTTTTCACATTAATCCCCCCCCCCCTGATAAATTATTTCTCTTCCGATTTCCCCCATTTAGAACTCCCGCTTTTTGTCCTCCACTCCCTCCCCTCCCGTACCCCTTCGTTCCTATTCTCCAAGGCTCCACCCCCCCTTCCTCTATCCCAATCCACCAACTTGTAATTTGCCAGCACAAATGATTCATCACATCACAGCTAAGATTCATCACATAGTTTAAAAGTCAGAGTTGAGCATTTTTTACAGACCGATTCTCCTCAGTGGTCTAATTTGGCGTAGTGGTGAGAGCGCTCGCCTTCCACCAATGTGTCCCGGGTTCGATTCCCGGACTCGGCGTCATAAGTGGGCTGAGTTTGTTGGTTCTCTACTCTGCTCCGAGAGGTTTTTTTTCCGGGTACTTCGGTTTTCCCCTCTCCCCAAAAACCAACATTTGATTTCATTTGATTTATTTAGAGTTGATTTGATTTAGTCTCCCCAATTAGTAGAGCATCTGTCTTCAGCTAAATACATTTAAGACTTAAATAAAGTGATTATTATTATTACTATTATTATTATTATTACTATTAAATTCAACGAGAGCGTGTCTTTCATGGAGTGAACTAAGACTGGGGGGAATAGAGCCTTGTTAGGCATAATCCATGGAAACCAGGTGGCTCAGCTGAAGAGCAAGGTCTAACTATACGCAAATCTGTTAGGAAAGGAGGGGGATTTTCACCAGCTTTCTAGGTCTGTCCTGCATTCAAACCTACCTTACCACCCAATGTTCTTTAAGAGAGCTCACTCTTGACATTTCAAAACTATCGCTGAATAAAGGCTCTTTAACGAGATTTCCAAGAGGGGAAATCTAAACCCAGTGCCAACCCTTCGAAAACGAGCGCAATCCAAAGTAACTTTTGCAATACCAACAAGTTCATGAAATTAAAATTCATTGTTTCGTCCTTAGGTGGCGTTACAATAAATAGCGCTACAGCCCACCCACACCACACCCCAGACGGTTCGGTCATCAACATCGCCGTAACCTATGGCCGTAACTCTACGTACAGAATCATCCAAATACCACCCTCCTCGGGGAACACAGGCGAGACCCCTCTGGAGGGAGGTAACGTCCTTTGCACCATCTCACCCACGAGTGCCACCGCGTACTTCCACAGCTTCTGCATCACCGATAATTATATAATTATAACCGAAGCGCCTCTTTTGCTAAATGTATGGCAAGCGCTTAGCCATAGATTCTTGGCCACCAGTTTTGAGGAGTGGCTTTATTGGAATCCAAACCAGCAAACTAGATTCCACGTGGTCGACAGAAAAGACGGTAACCGCCTTGGCGTCTTCACGGCGGATCCTTTCTTCGTGTTCCACCACATCAATGCCTATGAGAAAGACGGAAACATTTACCTCGACGCCAGTTGTTACCGTGACAACACCATTGTGAAGCAGTTGTACCTGCAGAACTTGCGCTCCGCTACGCAAGATCGTAAGATCGATGCCGCGAATGTACGTCGTTACGTGCTACCTATGGAAGAACTGGGAGGTGGGGACGGGGAGAAGCCTTTGCACAAGGGTTGGGATGGACGGGACTACATTGTGCTGTACGAGATAATGGAGTTACCGAGAATCAATTACGAGGAGTACAACGGCAAACCGTACAGGTGAGGGGTGTTCTGTCAGTAATAAATGGTTTATGTATACTGTAGTTGAATTACGAAATGTTGTGGTTGGTTGCCCAAGTGTTCGAGAATTTTTTCCATGTGGCTCATGTGATCATGCGATTAGCGTCATTTCACGCTATCTACTCGGGAAATTTAAGGGCGCAAGAAGGCAGCAAGGTCAAAAGAAGTAGCTAGAGATTAATAAGCGGCTCAACTTTGCGCTCTCTGCGCTTAAGTTCAGTACAAGCTCGACTAACGATACATTAGAAAAATACACCGTAAAAAGGCACGAATCTTTCGCGTTTACTCTTGCAGGTTTGTGTATGGTATAGCCTCTGATGGTCAATTGTTTGCTGAAAAACTCGTCAAGCTGAATGTAGAAACCAAGCAGTTTGTCGAATGGAAGGAGTCGGGTGGGTATCCCTCAGAGCCCGTGTTTGTAAAAGCGCCTCATGGGAAGGCAGAGGATGACGGTGTCGTCCTGTCATGTGTCATTAGCGACCAGACCAGCTCACTGTTAGTTCTGGACGCAAAAGAGTTCAAGGAGCTGGGACGAGCTGTGGTTCAGGGTTCCACACCAGTTACTTTCCACGGAATATTTCAGTAGCGGTGAAATGTTAAGTCAGTGTCACAGCTCGTGTAGCCTCTACAGCAATAAATAACTGCATATTGTCATGAAGTCATACTTTTAAATGTATGGCTAGTTTTATTAGTTTTACTGTAGTAGTTAAGGATTTAGAGAGCTGAGTTTAGCTATGTCAGTCAAGTTATTGGTTTCTAAAGCCATGGCTTAACGTTTCTTGGTCGCATTGCATGCAGTGAGAGCAACCTATTTCCAGGCTTGATCAATGCTTTTTTATCAGACATCTTTTGGCGTGGACTCGTGTAACTATTAGTGTGCATTGGTACTTGTATGTGTCCAACATGGCCATCTAGCTAATAATAATT
The DNA here is from genome assembly GCA_016490735.1 of Pachyseris speciosa. Classification (NCBI taxonomy): domain Eukaryota; kingdom Metazoa; phylum Cnidaria; class Anthozoa; order Scleractinia; family Pachyseridae; genus Pachyseris; species Pachyseris speciosa. Next base: position 1,241,780 of record JAEMWC010000151.1, read on the forward strand.
TGATAATAATTTAGAACTTATATAGCGCATTTTCCATGTGTATATGATCAAATGCGCTTTACAAGCGTCCTGAGGAGTCAGCGCCTCTGCGCTTTACAATGTCCTGAGGATGTTGGATTTTGGATTTATTTATATTCAGGTTGTGCTGAAATCATTTCAACAACAACAACAACAATAACGTACCGAAGGTGAAATACATTATTACTGGTAAAGGCGCGGTAATACGGGCAAAAAATTTTACGACTTAGACATTTTATACCGACCTCTATTCTTTTAATGTTTATCGCTCTTTGGTTTATCCATACATTTCTTACGGGCTACTAGTCTGGGGCCAGGCCTCTAAAACAAACCGTAAAACAAACCGTAGTAAAATTCTGATGCTCCAAAAGCAGGCTCTGCGTTTAACTCATTTCTGTCCACCATTTTGTACATGTTTTTCTGTAATTTTCGAGGGTTCGAGGTCAAGTCGATCTGGTTATTCCATATAAGGGGTTACCACGGATATTTCGCTGGTGCACAACATCGAAGGCTCTATCTTTCATGTCACGCTTGTCACGCTAGCTGTCGTTTATTTCTAAACGATCAGTGCAGCTACAATAGACCTTTTTAGCTTGTAGATTTTGTTTTCCCATTGTAGACCACGTGATGCTACCCTAGAGAACTGTTTCTTTGAAATTTCGCCTTATTCACGTGCATATGTACGCATAATTTATGAAAAGACAAAAGGCAAATTCCCTTGGGAAGATCACGTGGTCTACATTGGGAATCGACAAGCTACAAAGGTCTATTCGTTACTTGTTTGATTTATAAGTGTGTTGTTCGAGTCGTTTTCCAACTCAGAAGCTCTCTGCCTGGCATCATAAAGCTGGGTTGATGGGTAGAAGCAATCCTTTGAAAGAAAACAAAGGTGAGAAGCAATTTCTCACGAAGTGGGCCGCTCATAGTATTCGAGCGAGTGGTGGCAATCCCGGGGGGGCGGGGTACTCCCAGAAAAATTGGGTGAGGGTGTGCGGCCCGCTTGCTGAAACCCTTACCCTATTTCAGACCAAAATCTGCGATTTTACCTACCCTATTTCAGACCTGACCAAAAATTTGATACCCTATTTCAGACCTATTTCACGTACACAGTTGGCGTAAACATGATTAAAAGACAAAAAAGAAGGGCTTTTGTTGATGATCTTATCGGCTAAAGATGAAGAAGTAGCTTCTTCTAAAAAACATACCGAATTCAAGACAAGAGTGCTTAAACCATACCCTATTTCAGACCAAAATGGTTAAGATTGATGACCTATTTCAGACCAAAACGGCTAAAAAACCATACCCTTTGGGGTCGCAAATACCAATATAGCCCATATAAGGCAGTACCACCCCGGGCTGGCAATTCACGGAGTGAAGTTGTGTCTTAAGTAGTTTTGTGAGTGGATTCCGGGACCTGGCATGGCAATTTTGACTTGTAAATAATGCAATCGGTGCAATATTTTGTCAGCAGAACCGGGTGGCTCGACACGGTTCTAAAAAATATCTGAAATGAAATTGGCGGACCTCCATGTCGCCGTTACGCAAGAAAGTCCCAGAATTCCTTTGGGTCAGAAACGCGAACATTACCGACCGTGAGAGCAATTGAAATCAAATAGCGTTATTCAGGTCGCGCTTACAAAGTGAGTAGGAAAATGTGGAATAGATTGCAAGAAGTGGAGTCGAAGTTTTCTGCCAATGTAGACTTTAAGCTCAAGAGGTTTTTTGTCTTAGACACTGCCAGACAAAGTTACATATTGTTTGGTGTTGTCCGAGGGCGTTCTAAGGCAACATTTTTTGTTTGCAACAGAATAAACGGTGATATTCCATGAAAATTGGAAGTTTTAGGGTGGCAAAGCCTAAAGACTTGAGCATTTGGCAACAACAATGGCTCATTTCAACCATAGACCGGGATTTAAAAAAGTTGCAGGTATTTCAAAGCATGGGTCGATATAGACCCGTAACTGCAGAGCGTGACGGAAATGAGTTAAAGTGCCTGTAACCCCACATAATGTTTTTGGCTTAAATAAATATTTGTATATACGTGACAAACATACCGCAAAAAGTTTTGCCTTTGGTTGAAACCGCGATTTTTTATGATTTTTTCAAGAGTGGGAAAGTAGCGCTTTTTGAAAACACGACCGAGCAGTAGAATCATTGAAAAGGGTCTGGGAATAGTGTAATTTGTGACATCATTCCAGTCCATTGATTGCTTTCTTGTTCGGAACTGTTATTGCTTCGTAAATGCCAGATAAATGCGTTGTTTACGGTTGTAGCAACAGGTTAAGGGTATATCACTGCACCTAATACCTTTTGAAGGGGCTTTTGACTTGCAGAAAAGCAAGAGAAGAAAAAATTGGGTCGACTTTGTCAAAATCAAAGCGTATTCATGTGCAGTGTGTGGACACGTTTCTTTCACGTCTTTCATTCACTTTGTATTTGTAAAATTTTGCTAGTTTTCAGGAGTGCGTTCCTCTAAAATTTCTTTCTGTCTCATTTTATTCAGAGGAGGACAGACGCGCTGGTCCGCTTGTGTCCGCTCGCGAGTCGAACCCGAGCAAAATGCAAGGAATCAGCATATTCATCTATCACCTTTAGTCGCTTTTGCAATTTCATTTCAAGTTCTTCCTCCAGTTTCCTTTCTGCTTCATTCTGAGCCAGCCATTCCTCATCTGCTATCGCCCCATTGGCATAGACATCTCCTGGTTCCTCGTCATCTGAGGTTTCTTGTTCGCTCATCAAATTTTGATGAACCCTCAACTTCTAAGTTGTACTCGACATCCGTTTCTGCGGCCTGGGAATCCGAGCTAGAGTCAAAGCCAGCAGCGCTGGACGACATTATGAATAGATTTAATAACGAGAACGCTTGATCCCATACAGTATACACCTTATTCCAAAATGGCGGCCAATTTATTATTCTTTTGTTTGTATGTTAAGTAGCCCTCTTTGCCTCATTTTCACTTCAAAATCCTTTTGTATTTTGTACATGTTAACGAGGCAAAGACGGTTAATTAACATACAAACCAAGGAATAATAAATTGGCCGCCATTTTGGAATAAGGTGAATGAACAAAGCGACGCGAGCAATGGCCTGAAATGACGTCACTAGTCCCATTTTCCCATTTGCTCGCTCATGGCTTAAATGACGCTCACATAAAAAATTCATTAAAAAAAATTGGGTTTTAACCGAATTCAAAAAATTTTGCAGCATTTTTCTCAGTTCCATACAAAGATTTAATTGAGCGAAAAGGAATTTTTGGGGTTATAGGCACTTTAATCTATTTTGTAAACAAAACCGAGCATGCTATACCATTATTCAAAAGTGACAATATTCTCCCTGTGGACATCGGCTTTATTACAAAGCTATATCAATTTTAATGCACGATATCCATTCCAAATCCGCATCTCCAAACTTGCTAGAGCTCTTTACCTACACCCACCTTTCACCCACTCCTGTAACACTAGATCTGCAGCCGCTGGTAAATTTATCACAACAGAGCCACTCCTTTTCTCGCATTGGATGTAAAATATGAAATGCATTCCGCGAATACCGAATACCGTGTCTTTATTAGATATAAAGACACTCATTAAAAATTAATTTCTTTTGTATTTCCTTCATGAATTATTAATGAGTACTTTAAAATAATGATAAAATAGCGTTAATTTATCAATTTTGAAACTTTCAGTTTTAATGACATGGTTCAGTTGCTGGACATGACCTGGGAAACCAAACAGATTGCAAATTAATTCTTCAAATTTAATAAAATCATCCTTTCATGAGCTTAACAACCCGCGTATAGCATCAGCCAATCAAGGCGGGTATCACTGAGTAATAAACAACCACTAAACTTTATAAGCTAAAAGATTACCGCCATTACTACTACAGCATTACTATATTATTATTACATTATAAGCTAAAAAATACAGTTATCATGTACGTAGTTACAAGTAAAAAACAATTAAGTTAAATTCAGCAACACGTAATAATCAAGTACAAGCAAGGCAACCTGGAAAGTACAGAGGAGAGAATTGTGATATACGTACGTCTGTAAGTGAGGTATATAGCTTTAAGGTACAATAATTACTGGTGTTGAATTTCAATACTACAGAATACGCGTCAAACAACTTATGAATTTTTCTTTTACTCCTCTTTTCGTGAGCGTACGCCAGTCAGGGTGAAAACAGTTCTATAATCACGTACCAAACGCAGAGAAAGATTTAAGTTTCACATGCAATCTAGATTTCTGTACATAAATTTCTCTGCGGAAGAGAAACGCGTATTATATGCATTTATTATATCTCTCAATTAGTACGCGCGCTGTGATTGGTCAATTTTGCGGCCCGCTTGACTTCAAATAGTTTTCTTTCCCGCGCGCCGGGTTAACCTCAGAGATATAATAAATATGTTACTAACCTCGTTTTCTCGGTCTGTACTGTAAGTTACGGATCCTCGTTTTTTCCCATTAATTTATTTCGCGCTTGGGCCATTAATCAACGGCAAAAAACGGACCTCGAACTAGTAGCAGGTATGAGCATCAGATGAAAAATAAAAAGTTCACGAATATTCCTAGGTGTAGAACTAATAAAAACATGTATTATGGTGGAAAACGTTTCAAAGTAGAGCATATTTATAGATAGAATGTTCGAAGCAATAAAAAGAGGGATGGCATGAGATCTTTTGCTGGAAAAGAAAATCAGACTGCGTGCACGCTTTTGCAAGATGAGAATCCTTTTTAAATCACACTGAGCTCCCTGACCCCAAACAAGTATACCGTAGAGCGTGTAGGAAAACGTCAGCGAACGATAAATTTGAAGAAGGGTATTTATGGTATTTAAAGGTGCATGGTGTCTCAGCCTGACAATAAATGCCTCTTCAGTACTAACCTCGTTTTCTTGGTCCGTAATGTAAGTTACTGACCGAGTTTTTTCCCGTTCATTTATGGCCCAAGCGCGAATCGAGCGGGCCATAAATTAATGGGAAAAAACGAGGATCCGTAACTTACAGTACGGACCGAGAAAACAAGGTTAGTGAGATGTTTATTCTATCTCTGAGGTTAATCCGGCGCGCGGGAAAGAAAACTAGTTGAAGTCAAGCGGGCCGTACTGTAGAATACGGCCCGCAAAATTGGCCAATCACAGCGCGCGTACTAAGTGAGAGATATAATAATGCCGACTATTTCCCTAATTTTCGAATCAATATGATCAATATGAGGTCTCCAGGTAAAGTCTTGTCAATTAGCACTTCTAAGAATTTTACATAATCTTTACATCCAAGCAGCGCGAATCCATTGTTGTTATTATCCGGAATTCTGATACATGGCTGATGATTAATTCTTTTTTGTGCTGGCCTAAAGACGACAACATTTGATTTCGAACCGCAAAACTCAGACTCAGTCTTAAATAATGAGTATTTCGGTGATTCGGTCATACAGAAAAAGGCAAATTCAGAGTTAAATAAGTTCTAAAGTGTTTGATGTTGTGGAAAGCATGGAAAGTTGTGGGAAAGAAATCTTCATGGTCGATCGGTGGTCCAGAAAGTGGGAACTTGGTCCCTTAGATATAATCAATGGCAAAACTAATAATGATAATAAAAAAAGAATAAAACAATGAAAAAAAAATAGAAAGAAGTATAGACGGAAAACAAAATAAGAAATACAACAACAACAACCGAAAAATTAAAGAAAATTTCGGTGTATTCCTGAAACGATTCGCATCATTTTCCCATTGTTCACGTCTAATAATTTTAGATGTTACATCGAGAATTATCAGTTCTGTGCTGCTTGAGAAAGCCGTGATACAGATTTTACACTGAGTGTGTTCACTGTTACTCTGCTTGTTAGCGCATCAAATCCGAGACACAGAGTGTTTGTTTGTCTTACAGAATCCATTACGAAATGATCTCTTTCTCCACAAGACTCTGTGGAACAATGAGGGGCGTCTTCCGAAACTTTAGCTAAACCGGCGACAATGGCCACTTTAGGAAGTAACAGTCCCAAGAGATTCACACAGCCAATAGTGATGTAGAGAAAACAATGAACGAAATCTCTCCATGTAGCGGTTTTTGCGTTAAAATACGTTGGTAGAAATATGATCCAGATGGAGCACGTTACGTACATTGTAATGCCAATTTGCTTTGCTTCGTTGAAATTTCTTGGAAAGTTGCGCGTTTTGAAGGCAAATATTGTACAGAGGAACATTAGAAGAAGATTGTAACTCATGTTTACAGCAACGGAGACTGGACTGACTGAACAAAGAAGGACTGGTTTGTTCCCAGATGGGTACTCTACAATGGCCTTTGGTGCGTCTGAGAATGTCCAGGCAGTGGTGATCAATAGCTGTACCGATACGAGCCCCATGGTAATGAGGACCTGTGACGTTGGCATTATTAAGGATGGCCTTGCAGCTGAGTGTTGTGCATGCGTGAAAATGCGGTAGATGCGATTGGTTTTGATGAGCAACGGCGCGTAACAAAACGTAAAGCAGACACTTCCAAAATATCGGCGAAGTATGCAGACTAAGTCAGTCGGTTTAGCCAAACAGATAAACGAAGATACAAAGCACAAGATGATACCCATAAATATGAGAAGGGAAAGCTCCCTGCCAGCGGCTTTTATCACACTGTGATTTCGTTTTATGCCGCAAAAAACCAACGTTCCCATAGCAACGAGGACCCAGAATCCTACAACCACGGCGAGTGAAGTTGACGTAGGATCAGTCCACTTGGGAAAAGAGAGATGGAGCCTTAAACATGTAGATAAGTTTGTATCAGGAGTGTAACCAAGGCCACACTTATGACAAGTGTTGTTCTTTATTATGTCATTAACTTCACAGTCTTTACAAACCCAACAGCACATCGACTTGCCTTTGTACTTTCTGATTTGATTCGACTCGCAAGCCTCGCTGCAATAGGATCGTGGAGGTATGCTCCGTGAGTTTCCCCATGACACTGAAGTCTCGTTGATTTTCAATTCACCCCCTTTTACTTCACTTGCGTTTGGAAATGCCGTCCACGAACCCACGACAACATATTTCCACGTTCCACGTTTCCCTTGCTGAAAATTAATAATACTATAATCGCCATCTATTTCTTGGTTCTCGTTAAATTTCACGCTTGAGTTAAGAGCCGAATCAGGAAAAGTTACGTTTTTTAAATAACCGATTAAATCGCTGCTTTTAAGTTTTCTCTTCATTAGTTCGCAAATTCCACTCTGCCCGGGGCAGTTATGTGTTTGCATGTCATGAAGAGCGTATGCCATTGCGTACACCGCATTCACCACAACGCGAACGGGTGCAAGTTCCACATTACGCGGAAGCGATGCGTGATTGCTGCACACCCGCTGTGGGATTGACCGAGACATATCATTTGCAATTCTGCAGTTTAGAACCGATTGCAAGACCTCATCAAACCATGGATTCTTTGAATGGTTTGCTACAGAAAAAGGTGGCATTGTTCTATCAAGATTTGTCAAGAAATCCAAAAAACCATTGACGGTTTTTTCATGATGACCAACTGTCAACGAACCGTCGGCAACCTCCTCGTTACCTGCAGTGACGTCAACGCGATTGCTCCAACCACTGCTTCCAAGCCAAGTGAAATTTCGTGCACCAGTCTCCTTAGCTGCGCGGAGCAAGGCGGCGGAGTCGGTCTGGGTAGTGAAAAGGACAACGACACGCACTTTACCTACCATATTGTTTATTAAAGTTTCGAGAGCCTTTCTGTAAGTGATTTCGCTTGGGAGGCTTGGAAGACTAAAAGGTTTGGCGACACATATACCGGCTTCTTTGGCCCTTTTAAGGAACAGTTCAATGCCTTTTTTACCATAGTTCCCATGCGAGTTTATTGTATAAATATAATTCCAGCCATAATGTAAGATGACATCTACAAGAGCCTGGCCTTGAAATGAATCCGGTGGTACCGTTCTGAAAAAGTTTCCGTAAAGTTCCTTGTTACTCAGTTCTGCACTCGATGAACCGTAGCTTATTTGAGGAATTTCAAACAACCGTAAAAGATTCGCCATCGCGATGGTCACATCGCTCGTAAATGGACCAATGACACCCACGAGAGGTTTCTTGTGATCCATCAATGTATATTTTAATATGTCTCTTGCGCGGTCGGCTCCGATCGTCTGACTTCGGCATGTGTCGTAAATCGTCGCGCCGAGGGTTATGTTCGGAAGAACCTCGGCGTTGTTGTTGATTTGTTGAATTGCAAACAACATGGCTGCTAGGTATTGAAAGCCCGGTTGAGGGTCAATTTCCCCGCACGCATTTTCGGTAAATTTGCTTTTCTTGTGAACAGGAAATAATCCGCCAAAGATTATATCTCCATCGATTTGAAGCTGCTGAACTCCCTGATTACCTAACAATGAAAAAAATGGAACACACTTATTTAAAAGCGAGGAAAACAACCTTGATTATAGCTGCAGGGGTTTTTGTTGCCCCAAGTGACACCCTTCCCGATGGATTGTTCGTTGTTTGCTCGTAAGAAGTTTGGAAAGAAGAGACTTTTGACATGCGACGTAAGCAAAAAAGGCCCTGTTGCAAACAGAAACATTCTCGAGAACCATGTCTAGCATTAAATACATTAGATTTGTAAATTTCAAACTGAAGTTTTGCTTCCTTTTGTCAAGTTTCAAAAAGATGAATCGATTGCAATCCTCTCCTAGTTAAAAGCAAATGCACAGGCAACTTGCATTTGCTTGTTTTAGGGGAGGATTTGTGGAGCAGATTATTCGTTATTTTGCATCTTTATTTCCGTTTTTCAAGACTACATTAGTAGGCCAGTGTATAGCGTTTAAAATATTTTCGGTTGACTGAATTGCACCAAATAATGATAATGTACTCGAATAGGGCCACTAAAGCCATCAACTAACCATCGAATTTCATGAATTTCAAACTTCGATTTTTTTTCCTTTTTTGCGAGATTTTGTGGCGTATAGGACATAACACGCCCCATGTGAGTGTATACTTATATGTTAACTCGATATCATGCAAGCGAGGCACGCGATTCGTTAACTCGCGCACGATTCACTGGAATATATATCGATGAATGTCTAACGTGGAACTCCCACACCGATAAACTGTGTAAAAAGATCGCTTCCGCATCGAAGCCATAAAGCGAGTTAAGCCACTTCTGCCTCAATCCACCCTACTCAGCATATACAACTCACTAGTTCAATCTCACTTTGATTAGTGCAGCCCAGTCTGGGGTGATTGTGACAAAACATTATCTAGTAAGCTACAAAAACTACAAAACCGTGCTGCACGAGTAATAACTTCATCGAGCTATGACCTTGATGTCGATTCCTTGTTTCACAAACTCAGCTGGAAGAACTTGCAATCTCAACGTCAAATTCAGAAAGCCCTAATGGTTTTCAAATCTTTAAAGGTCTGGTCCCTGAATATCTCAGGCCTAAATTTTCATCGCGAATTGAATCAAACTATGCTCCGAGGGACTCGGTTAACAAACCTGTTGTCCCCTTTTCGAGAACTAATTATATGAAAAAAAAAGGTATAGTTTCAGCGGCGCAAACCTCTGGAACAGCTTACCCTGTAACATTAGAGAGTCTGACTCATTAAATCAATTTAAACGCCTTCTATATCTTAATTTTTAAACACGGCATTCATGGAAAACAGGTTTATAAGTAGTATATTGCTGTAAGTTAAGGTAATATCAGGATTAGGATTCAGTTTAGGTTTTAGGATACCTGACGAATTTTTTACCGTGTATAAATAATGATTAAAGATTAAGATTAAAGATTAAAGATTATCAGAAGCGTATCTGATACGCTTCTGAGATTATTTTATTATTCCGTAAAAAAAAAACCAAAGCGTGGTTCCTTAATAGGTTAGCCTGTAAAGACGACGTTTTAGGGGAAGTATGACCCCCTTAAAACCAACTGCGTGGGAAGCTTCTAATAAGTCAGTTTGTCCGCAGGCTAGTTCCCAGATTTTATTATTCCGTAAAAAAAAAAACATTATCCATTAAGAATAAAGAAACCTAAGGTTACACTAAAAAAAAAACATCGTGGCAAGATTCGCTGGTACTAATGGCAATAAATTGCCTTGGTAAGTATCGTCAAGACTTCCTTCCGAACGGATGACGCAGCATGCAAAACGACAGTTAATCTTTGGCTTGTTTACCCGGAGGCTGTTATATGTACAGTTGCAGTATTAAGAGAACAAAACCATTGAACAAAAATGCGATTCAGATTTCATTCAAGCAAATGCACGTACACTCAGTGAATCTTTAGAATTGCAATTCGCTTCTGTTTACTTTGATCTAAGATCCACTGCAAACAAGAGGCACGTGACTTGACAGCATCTCGGGCAAGAATCTTTGCAGTGAAAGCACTTGGCTGAGAAGACGGTCATTCTAATTAAAACTCAGTGACCGGTGGCTTCAAATTAATTAACAGGAACACTGTGATTAACTGAATAGAAAATTGCTTCCTAAGATTGAGTTTTTAATATTTTTACCAGAATGTCATGGTTTCCCCGCAAAATCTTAGAAGGGGCTATTTGAGCGTACTAGAGGAAAGGACTTTAAAGAATTTAAAACAACTCATTTGATAAATTTTATAGAGAGACACAGTGCTAAGAAGAAGATATCAAGCGCTGAAACTCTTGAGAAAGACCCCGGGAACAGAGTAGACTTTCAATGCTGGAAGATGCTCGCTAATGGCAATTTTCAAGTCATTTAAATTTAATATTTTTAAAGAACAACTTCTTAAGGGTCATCTGTGTAAGGCGTTAGATCTATTCACTAGACGAAAAGGTTTTGGCGGCACTAAGGAAGAAACAAGCTTCTTATCTTTCCATGTTTCTCTCGAGGCCAGGCCAATCGTAAACTTAGAACAAACAGCGGCGCTCGCTATGCAGATTTTAAGTCACCGGATTGGCGCGCGAGAACTTGTACACAGGTATATTTTATAGTGTAATTATGTATAACTTACCTCCAACCCCACTGAACCGATGTAGAAGCCAAAACAGCACGGCATATCCAAGAAGCTTTCCAAACCATTTATCCATGCCGAATTTCGTATTCGTCTGTGGATACACAACAAAAAAGGTAAGACACAACACGAGAAGGAAATATTATATTATCATGCAAACGGTGCCTTTACAATTGGCAGTAGATCCGTCGTTTGGCTTAGAATAACTGCAGCTTGGTTGTTTTACTATGTGTCTGTTATCTTCGGCACATAAAAAGTTACCCAATACCATCGTATCTTACGCTTTTGACTTTCTCGTGCGCCAGATGACGAGTAGATAGTGGGAAATTGACGTATACGTCTTTGAGAGATCTTTTTCCGTTTTGAAACAGATATTGACTTTTCTGATGGATTTCAGAAAGTGATATTTCAATCTAATTTCCCATATCACGACATTTATCTACCACCTGCTACCCACTTTACATAGCCAACCAAAAAGGTCTGACATTTGAACCATTAACTTTTGAACCATTAGCTTCATTTTAGGCCTTCATTTGCATTAGCTTTCTAGGTTTCAATTTGAGCCTCCTCGGCAGGAAAATACCTTTAATTCATTTACTTACAATTTAAATCTCTTTATCTTTATCTTTTTGTAATATATCGAATGTCTGTATGTGTGTACTTATTATTGTTTTTTTCTGGTATACGGAAAAGAAGTGACTTTGAAAAACATTTCACTATAAAACATTGCGATGAGATATTACTAAAAAACATGATAAAAAGATAAAAAAAGGTAAAAAGGTAATTCGACGACGTTTCGACGTTAACTTAACGCCATTATCAAGTCAAAAGAATGATAAAATTTTTGGGCGTATAAATACTAAAAGAACAATAGTTGATTAAGAAGTGTAACAGAAATAAATATCTTAAACTTAAAAGGCCCTGTTGCAAACAGAAACATTCTCGAGAACCATCTCTAGCATTAAATACATTAGATTTGTAAATTTCAAACTGAAGTTTTGCTTCCTTTTGTCAAGTTTCAAAAAGATGAATCGATTGCAATCCTCTCCTAGTTAAAAGCAAATGCACAGGCAACTTGCATTTGCTTGTTTTAGGGGAGGATTTGTGGAGCAGATTATTCGTTATTTTGCATCTTTATTTCCGTTTTTCAAGACTACATTAGTAGGCAAGTGTATAGCGTTTAAAATATTTTCGGTTGACTGAATTGCACCAAATAATGATAATGTACTCGAATAGGGCCACTAAAGCCATCAACTAACCATCGAATTTCATGAATTTCAAACTTCGATTTTTTTTCCTTTTTTGCGAGATTTTGTGGCGTATAGGACATAACACGCCCCATGTGAGTGTATACGTATATGTTAACTCGATATCATGCAAGCGAGGCACGCGATTCGTTAATTCGCGCACGATTCACTGGAATATATATCGATGAATGTCTAACGTGGAACTCCCACACCGATAAACTGTGTAAAAAGATCGCTTCCGCATCGAAGCCATAAAGCGAGTTAAGCCACTTCTGCCTCAATCCACCCTACTCAGCATATACAACTCACTAGTTCAATCTCACTTTGATTAGTGCAGCCCAGTCTGGGGTGATTGTGACAAAACATTATCTAGTAAGCTACAAAAACTACAAAACCGTGCTGCACGAGTAATAACTTCATCGAGCTATGACCTTGATATCGATTCCTTGTTTCACAAACTCAGCTGGAAGAACTTGCAATCTCAACGTCAAATTCAGAAAGCCCTAATGGTTTTCAAATCTTTAAAGGTCTGGTCCCTGAATATCTCAGGCCTAAATTTTCATCGCGAATTGAATCAAACTATGCTCTGAGGGACTCGGTTAACAAACCTGTTGTCCCCTTTTCGAGAACTAATTATATGAAAAAAAAGGTATAGTTTCAGCGGCGCAAACCTCTGGAACAGCTTACCCTGTAACATTAGAGAGTCTGACTCATTAAATCAATTTAAACGCCTTCTATATCTTAATTTTTAAACACGGCATTCATGGAAAACAGGTTTATAAGTAGTATATTGCTGTGAGTTAAGGTAATATCAGGATTAGGATTCAGTTTAGGTTTTAGGATACCTGATGAACTTTTTACCGTGTATAAATAATGATTAAAGATTAAGATTAAAGATTAAAGATTATCAGAAGCGTATCTGATACGCTTCTGAGATTATTTTATTATTCCGTAAAAAAAAAAAGCATTTGCGTGGTTCCTTAATAGGTTAGCCTGTAAAGACGACGTTTTAGGGGAAGTATGACCCCCTTAAAACCAACTGCGTGGGAAGCTTCTAATAAGTCAGTTTGTCCGCAGGCTAGTTCCCAGATTTTATTATTCCGTAAAAAAAAAAAAACATTTGCGTGGTTCCTTAATAGGTTAGCCTGTAAAGACGACGTTTTAGGGGAAATATGACCCCCTTAAAACCAACTGCGTGGGAAGCTTTTAATAAGTCAGTTTGTCCGCAGGCTAGTTCCCAGATTTTATTATTCCGTAAAAAAAAAAAAAACATTTGCGTGGTTCCTTAATAGGTTAGCCTGTAAAGCGACGTTTTAGGGAATATGACCCCCTTAAAACCAACTGCGTGGGAAGCTTTTAATAAGTCAGTTTGTCCGCAGGCTAGTTCCCAGATTTTATTATTCCGTAAAAAAAAAAAAACATTTGCGTGGTTCCTTAATAGGTTAGCCTGTAAAGACGACGTTTTAGGGGAAGTATGACCCCCTTAAAACCAACTGCGTGGGAAGCTTTTAATAAGTCAGTTTGTCCGCAGGCTAGTTCCCAGAGGGAACCTTGGCCAGCTTGTCAGTTCACTTGACACGAACACCGCATGTGCTCTGCCCTCATCGCACCGTGGAAATTCAAAATCACTTCTGCCGGTCTGGAATTGCCTTAAAATAAGGCCACAAAATCACCGACGATATCCATTAAGAATAAAGAAACCTAAGGTTACACTAAAAAAAAACACATCGTGGCAAGATTCGCTGGTACTAATAGCAATAAATTGCCTTGGTAAGTATCGTCAAGACTTCCTTCCGAACGGATGACGCAGCATGCAAAACGACCGTTAATCTTTGGCTTGTTTACCCGGAGGCTGTTATATGTACAGTTGCAGTATTAAGAGAACAAAACCATTGAACAAAAATGAGATTCAGATTTCATTCAAGCAAATGCACGTACACTCAGTGAATCTTTAGAATTGCAATTCGCTTCTGTTTACTTTGATCTAAGATCCACTGCAAACAAGAGGCACGTGACTTGACAGCATCTCGGGCAAGAATCTTTGCAGTGAAAGCACTTGGCTGAGAAGACGGTCGTTCTAATTAAAACTCAGTGACCGGTGGCTTCAAATTAATTAACAGGAACACTGTGATTAACTGAATAGAAAATTGCTTCCTAAGATTGAGTTTTTAATATTTTTACCAGAATGTCATGGTTTCCCGCAAAATCTTAGAAGGGGCTATTTGAGCGTACTAGGAAAGGACTTTAAAGAATTTAAAACAACTCATTTGATAAATTTTATAGAGAGACACAGTGCTAAGAAGAAGATATCAAGCGCTGAAACTCTTGAGAAAGACCCCGGGAACAGAGTACACTTTCACTGCTGGAAGATGCTCGCTAATGGCAATTTTCAAGTCATTTAAATTTAATATTTTTAAAGAACAACTTCTTAAGGGTCATCTGTGTAAGGCGTTAGATCTATTCACTAGACGAAAAGGTTTTGGCGGCACTAAGGAAGAAACAAGCTTCTTATCTTTCCATATTTCTCTCGAGGCCAGGCCAATCGTAAACTTAGAACAAACAGCGGCGCTCGCTATGCAGATTTTAAGTCACCGGATGGGCGCGCGAGAACTTGTACACAGGTATATTTTATAGTGTAATTATATATAACTTACCTCCAACCCCACTGAACCGATGTAGAAGCCAAAACAGCACGGCATATCCAAGAAGCTTTCCAAACCATTTATCCATGCCGAATTTCGTATTCGTCTGTGGATACACAACAAAAAAGGTAAGACACAACACGAGAAGGAAATATTATATTATCATGCAAACGGTGCCTTTACAATTGGCAGTAGATCCGTCGTTTGGCTTAGAATAACTGCAGCTTGGTTGTTTTACTATGTGTCTGTTATCTTCGGCACATAAAAAGTTACCCAATACCATCGTATCTTACGCTTTTGACTTTATCGTGCGCCAGATGACGAGTAGATAGTGGGAAATTGACGTATACGTCTTTGAGAGATCTTTTTCCGTTTTGAAACAGA
>JAEMWC010000152.1:0-47500 GCA_016490735.1 Pachyseris speciosa
TTGAGCACTTCTGGAAATCCACCTTGAAAAACCTTTACAAGTTTGAATGTTAATTTGTACTGTGCTTTTATATCCTTAATCGTCGTTTTAATATTTCCAAACAACTTAACAGCGAAGCTTGCTTGTAAAAATCTTGGTTGGTTCGAGGGAATTCATTTGCATTTCTTTCACGTAGCATTAGGCTGCATTCATTATGTATACTACATGGGGGGCAGAGGATTTTGAGGGGGGATCTCAAAGTTTAGGAATTGGAAAAGGGGGGATGTCAAGTTTTTTTCATAACATGAGGGGGATGCTAATAATTATGTGTATATTGTCAATCATTATCATTATAAATGTAATCATCCTGATCATCATCATTCTCTTCCTGATCATCATTGTCATCTTGTTCATCATATAAATTGTCATCCTGATCATCATTTTCATTGCCACCACTGCCAGAATTATGGTCATGGTCATCATCATCATCCTTATCAACAACAGCAGTAGCAGCAGCATGGCGTACAGAAGTGCAGCATGGCGTACAGAATGGATTGCAAGGTGAACAGGGACAAGAGCATCACCAGAAAATATGTTAAACAATTTCAGGCGCTTCAATACCTCAAGATGAAATTTGGGCTTGAGCTTATTCAGTTCCTCTAACTTCAGCTCCTGGCATTGTACTTGTTTTTCAACTGGAATGTTTTCTTCTTTCCATCACCAGCTGACAAAGCTGTGATGACTTTGATTTGTCAGGGATCAACTTGGTCAATATTTCTGTACATCTTTTATGTGGCTTTTTTTGTTTTTACTTTTCTTTTGTTCTCTTTTTTCTTCTCATTCTTCGTGCATTTTCCTTAGAAGTTTGATCTAGTTGAACTCTAGATCTTGAAAGCAAAAGAAGTGATTTATTTAAATCATTCTCCACAGTCAAAAGTCTCTTGATGTTTTCTTGAAGTTCAGTGCCCAAGTTTGATTCACAGCCGTTTTTATTCCCGAAATGTTGCTGGACTGTAACAGCCTTTCTCTCCTTTGGTTTAACTCTCCATCTTTGACACTTGCTTCCACTTTGCATAACAGTGAAGTGCAAACGTTTCGGTCACACTTTGTCATATTGTCCTTGGTTATGTTGTAATACTTAGGAATATCACTGGCAGAGTTGTTATAGAACTCAACTTTTTAGGACAGCTTCTCAAGCCGTACATGGACATCCCCTGTAGTATACATAATGAATGCAGCCTTATCAAACGCCTTTGCTTTTCAACAGAAAATGGAGTCTTATCTGAATAAAATTTTGGTGGGATCAAGGGATGAACCAACTCAAGCAAGGAAATGCGGGTGTGGGCAGTAAAGCTGGTTGATAAGAAACTTCACGGCCCGTTTTGCTATGCTTGCTTTTTAAAACATTAAAGTGACAATACAAATGTAAATATTACAGTGCAATGTTATGCAATATTAGGCAGTGTAATCCATCTAAAGCAACTGAAAATCCAAGCAATATTTATACTTTATGTCAAAGGTTACAATGAATCAGGTCCCTCGATTTTCGGGCAGATCACTGACAGTATTTATGAGTTGGTTTTCAAGTTAAATTACATGTAAATTAACTCCGATACGCCACCGCATTAACAAGAAAGATTGTATCAAAATTTCTCGTAAAATCATGAATTTTTTGTGATGTAGAACACAGAAATAAGTCAATCAAATGTCGGCTTCCGTTCAACATATCTTTTCCCAGGCTTTTGAAGGAAAAAAAAAAACGTGCTTCAGTAAAACATAAATGCTTTTGTGACATGAGATCCTTATGGCTTCGGTTTTGTGTATTGATCAGTGAAGTTGATGCGTGCGAGTGAATAATGGGAGACTGTGCCTCAAACGTGCGCGTTTTTTCAACGATCGAACCAACAAGTTTACCAATCGAATCAGTAAGTTCACTTTTCATTTATTTGCTTTGGTTCGGCGTGTACTTGAATCCGTAGCCTTTGATTGACAGCAAAAGGATTGCGTTGCGCGTTATCGTTTTCCCTTCATGCCTGCGTTACTCTACCGTGAGTTTTGTTTATACACATTCTGACCATTGGCAGCCATAAAGCGAGAATCACATCCCACGGCAACGCCTCTAGGCGTCTTGTTGCTATTCGATTGTAATCAAAACTCCAAGTGACTCAGTCACTTTAAGTGACTCAGACGAGGACACGTTTGGGCTAAACAAAACTTTATTGATTACAAGTTCAAGTAATTGTCCCCAAAATTATTAAAACGAATTGGCCCAAACGTGTCATAGTGAAAAAAAAATATTGAAATTGGAAAGGAAGAAAATGAATATGTTGGAATAAACCGGCGGACTAGTACGACGAGAAGAGTAAAGAGACTTTTAAGTGTTAGTGAAAAGACCCACGGCCAGAATGTCAGCCAGCTGTGAACGAGTGGACAGGGGCAATGATAAATAAGCTTGATATGCATCTGAACGCCAATCCCCGTGAAGCTTGATTAAATGCTCTGGAACACCAGCTTGATAGGCGTAAGTAGCCCCGCCTCGCCTGAAACTGTGCGGGGAGTAGTTGGCGGAATCCATGCCGAGGCGAATGATAAGACGCTTGAGATGGTGCAGTTAGGTCTAAAGAACGATGGATGTAAACCAAAATGTCTGACGTGATGGGATGTTTCTGGCGCGAAGAGGTACCCAGCATACGCCTAAACCCTCTCTGGTGAGATTCAAAGCAAAGGTGTTAAAGGACTCGGTAGGAAAACCCTTGTAAAGGTGTAGAGGGCGAACAGCGTTCAAGTGGTTCATGATGTAGTTAAAGGAGGAAGTTGCACGACAAGAAAGAAGCATACGCAGAAAGTGTTTGTGGTGACGCTGGTAGAGGATCTAAAGTGAAGTGATCGCAGAAGTGGATAAAAGATTTCCATTGAGAACGTAAGTTCCGCAATGTTCCTGGCGCGTTGGCGTTGGCTTGAATCGTGGCCACAAGATTGTCTAGTGCGAGCAAAGGCGAGGTGACGAAACCCGTGGGCTGTCTTGGAGGGCATTCCTGTGAAGGGAAGGCAGAAAAACAGGGTAGAAGCAGCTGACTTGAAAGTCAAATAACTCAGGTGGACAGTAGACCTGAGTTGTGGTTAGCCTTGACGTTAGCGCGGAAAACCTCTGCTGATGACAAATGCCAGCGGCTAAGATTGTCAACGATGGTGTTCGTTACACCAGGAATGTGGGTGGCGGTGACTTCCAAGTCGCAGGCCGCGGAGAGAAACCATATTTCACGCAAACATCGTTGCATTCCCGGGGAGCGCGAGCGGCCAGAGTTGATTGCGAGGACGCTGTTTTCATTGTCACATTGGAAAACAAGACGCTGGTCTCTGAGTGAAGGAGTCCATATCTTAAGAGCTGCCAGATGGTTAGCAATTCCACGATATTGATGTCGTGGCCAAAACGATGAAGAACTGAACGTGGGAAAGGCGTGTGAAAATATTGACCGTTGAAGAAACCGCCAGCGCCAGTGTTGCATGCGTCAGTGGAGAGATGGACAGGATCGTTAATCCAAGGAGAAGTTTTGATGATTGAGACGCCATTGTAAAAGGGCAGGAAATGGCACCACCAGCGTTGATCGGCTTTGTCCTTGGACGAGAGGGAACAGACCCCTGACAGACAGCAGATGTCTTATGTACGTGTAGAGTGTGCAAGAGGGTGCACATGAAGACGCGTACAGGGCGAACACATGCATTGACGTAAGACATAACTCCGAGCGGAGACTGCAACTCGCGCCGAGAAACGTGATCGGCCGATAGGATGAGCAGCGGCAAAAAGGTTCGTGGACGCGTTTGGGGTAGGGGGGGGGGGGGGGGGTGAAGAGAGTGTTAACCAAGACCCCTAGGAAAACCATAGCGGTGGCTAGTGGGGACGCTTTGTCAGGGGAGGTATCGAGCTTCAAGTCCGCCAGAAGGGAAGCTGATTTAATATTTAATGTTTATATTGCGCTTTTTTTCTACAAAAATAATCAAAAGCGCATTACAGTTAAAACCGGCTAAAATCCTAACATAATTTAAAATATTAAAAACCTTAAAACTAAGCATTCAATTAAAAAAAGGCCTTAGAAAATAAAAAAAGATACATGCAATTAAATACAATTGTCATTAAAATAATAAGAACAAAAATAAAAGCAAAAGCAAGCTAAGTCAGTCCAGTAGTCCGACTAAGGTGTTGAAAATGCCTTGATAAAAAATACGCTTTAAGGTGGCGTTTAAAATCATTGACATCACTCTTGCTTCGCAGCTCTTATGGGAGGGAGTTCCATACTCTAGGAGCTGCGACTGAGTCCTGTGATTCCTTTCGGCATGCAAAGCAGAAGTTGATTTGACGATCTTAAGCGGTACCGATTCTCTTTGACCACTACTAACTCCCTAAGGTAGCTTGGTGCAGACCCATGTTTGCTTTGAAGGTCAAGAAAAGCGGAAAGCGGCGGCTGACTTCTCCTGGATTTCCCGCCAACTCTCGCTAACTCTAACTCTCGGAACATGAAGATGACGGCGTTAGTAGAGCGTTGGCACATCATGGCAGAAGAGCGAAGACCGAAGGGAGGGGCGATATCGAAATACAAAGAGTCGCGATGGCGAAAACCAAGAAGATGGTAGTTTCGTGGGTCGATGCGTAGTTGTCTACAAGCTCGGCTGAGGTCCATTTTGAACAAGTGGCAATGGCGACCTGTAAGACGAATTATGCCCAACACAGCATCGACGCCGGGTAGGCGTAGTTTGAATTCGTCGCCAAGATAAGTAGCGGCGGGAATTCCAGTGTTGACTGAATATCCCGAGGGAAACTGAGGTCGACGACCACACGTGGTTTGCCCGTTCGACTGTACGCAATTTGAAGAGGGGAAGTCGTTGGAACGTTCGAGAGTGGATTCGACGAGAAATATCCGAAAGTTGCACCAAGTTCGCACTCGCGGGCGACGTAAGAGTCGATAACGTCTGGTCGGGATAGCACGGAGCCATGATTACTTGCCGACGAAACAGGAGTTTCGTCGCTAGAGTAGCCAACTGGCCAGCCAAATTCGAGAAAGTCACAAAGATGCGTGTCTGTCTAGGTTGCTAAGCGACTACGCCATGCGGGAATATGAGTTGAGAGGGCACCGGAAGACGTAAGGTAAAGGCGTTGGTACCAGACCAGCGCTTTTTGCAGTTGAGCGTGGAGAGTAATTAGGTGCAAAGTTAGAGATTTCAAGGGAAGCCGTTGTGCAGGATAAGATGAACAGGAGCCAGTTAAATTGGAGATGGGAGAGTCTTGACGTTGATCGGAGGTCGGACTTGTGGCGGGAACTAGAGAATTCAGCTAGAGAGGCGTCTAGTCAATCCTTCGAAACTGTTTCGCTGCGGCGAGGTGGAACCGGAAACTTTCGTTTTGGACAGCTTAGCGCTTGGTGATCCGTACGCTTACAGACGACGCAGATGTGTCACTGATTTGGAACAATCTGATGTTGAGCAGTCATCGTACCAGCTCCATCCGTCGCAAATTTGGTGGTGTGCAACATTAGACTGAGAAACCATGGGAATGGTGGGTGCTTTGGAAGCAGGTTTGGCTGCCTTGTGTTGAGCCTCAGTCAGAAGACAGTTAGGGAGTAAAAAGGACTGTTTAAAAGGCTCGAAGCTGTCTCTTCATTTCGTTTAGCCTAGCTCGATGGAGCGGAGAACTTGTAGCGGTACGACCTAACCGCAGACCATTGATAAGTCGACGCAAGTACCATCAGCTCATGGAAATGAGTGATAATGGCTTCTCAAACAGGCTGATCCGTGAGCTGCTTGATTATAACAAGGTAGCCGGCGCAAAATTCGGCGAGAGAAAGATCAGCGTTAAGTTTAGGCTCACCTGGGGCGAAGATATGTGGCCATTGTTGTAAGTTTACAATCTTCTGACGGGCTTTCATGTCGCCCAGAGATGTCTTTATAGAATGTCTGAACCCACTGAATCACTTACGTACCAAAATTGTAAGCAGATAGAGCATTGTACGTAAAGTTACAATTTATCGAATCAAAAGCTTTTTAGAAGTCGATAGCAACTAGTACTCCATTGATATTCCAAAATATCGTCCACTGTACACACATCCTCAAAAATGGTTCTACCTTTAAATATACGCACTTTGATTATGTATGATGTCTGGAAGGAGTTTCTGAAGCCGAGTGGCAATTGCCTTTGATCCAATGTTTGCATCAATATTGATCAGAGGTATTGGTCTCCAGTGACAAATTTTTCTCTTATCTTTCCCCTTCTTTTCTATTAACATGGCAATGGCTTGCTTATGAGAATTGGACAGCTCGCCTCGATCATATTGCGCAGTTAAGACTATCGACTATCAGAGGGCCTACAGAGCCCCAGAAAGTTTTATAAAATTCAGCAGGTAGCCCATCGTTGCCTGGTTAATTATTATTTGCAAATGACTGAAGGGAGTCAAAACAATCTTTAACAGACAGTTTTCCCCACAGATGTTCTGCATTTCAGTAGTAAGTTTTGGAATTGCTGGATTAAGTAGGAAAGAATGGCTTTCATTCGAAGGCGCAGCGTTGGCAGAGTACTATTCAGAATAAAATTGTTCTAATCCAGTCATGATTTTCTTAGGGTCTGAAGTAAGATGACCGCTACTTGTAAAGATCTTCCGTGTGTAACTGTTCTTTCCTTTATGAGATTCTAAACTTAGAAAATATTTGTTGCTTTTTCACCCTTCTCATACGAAGTTGCCCTCGAGCGAGCGATGGCGCCTTTCGAGAGATAATCAAAATGAAGGTCGTATTTTATCTTAAGCTCTTCTAACGTTTCTAGATTTGAGACAGATGGATTATTCGCACACGCATCTTCACATTGTTTAAGTTCTCTTTCGGTTGCTGACCAGTCTGCTCTTCTTTGACGAGCCTTTTCTTTGCAATATTTCAACTGTCTCACACGATATGTGTGATCCCACAGCACCCTTTTGTCGTTAACCTCTTTAAATTCCTCAACCCATTCTGGTTATTAATAAGTGTCACATAATTATCATCTTCAATTAGGCTCGCATTGAATTTTCAGTATGAAGGGCCGTGTTTTTGTGTCTCGATGCTGTTGAATGAAATTGTAATTGCAGAACGGTGAGTGGCCCGCGCAAAATAATAAATCAAGTAAAAGATATATCCAAACAAAGTACTTTCACGGGATAATAGTGCTTGGATTAAAGGTGGTGGACCTTGCGGGAAAACATCCAAATTTATGATTGGTTCCTTTTCATCTTGTCTGATAGAATAAATTTTAACACCCACCACTATCTTTACAATTCATGCACTTAGTTGTGGTCTTCTGTTGGTGATTAAAATTGGGTTGACAGACCAACGCGACTCCTGCTGTGTGCCCATTGTGTAAAACAAGCATATCTTTAATCAAGGGAGGTTCCTTGAACATCGCTCTGAGCAATGGTTGTTCTTATATTAGATGCCATTTGTCCATTAGTATGTTTTTCAAACATGGTAGCGATGGCTGAAATTGTAACACGAAGGGTAGAAGCTTCTTGTGCATTCTCTGTTTCTGTGTTAGAGCTGTCCCGGCGCATGGTTAACTACTGAGAGTATCTGTTTCACCATTTTCTTAGGGAAAACGTCTAGAGATAGGGCACGTTTTAAATTTTTCTATGTTGTCTGTGAAGTAACTCTTAAAGAGTTACTCAAGAAAGGCTCAAAGAAAAGACTCAAGAAAGGTTCAGTAATCTTACAGTACTTAACACTCACAAAGACAGAATAGACAGACATTGCCTTGCTGAAGTGGCAAAAGAATTTGTTGGTCGTAACGACAATCGAAAAAGGAATTTTGGTACATTCAGAGAATCCGATTTTGTGACAGTAAGAGAATTAATGAACGAAAGTTATGATTACTCTACCTTCGTTTAAAGACTGTGTAAAGTGTGATTACTGTACAAAGTTTATTTTGTCACTAGCCCCTTTCTCTAACGGCTTGAATTGAATTGAAAAGGATAGAAAAGATATCACTTGATTTTTTTAGTTAATAAAATATGTTAATTGCTGGACAAAGGTTATGAATTTAAACGGAATTATATGCGTTTTAATTATTAATAGTCCCCTCCCTCACTTGAAAACGCGAGAGCCCCTTCCCCACTTGTATGTGTTTCTTCACTGTCATCGTGGCAGGAGTCACTTATCAGCCAAAAATATACTCTTCTCTGAATAATGGGATTTTTTTGCCTCCACGTGAATCGTTTACATTCCGGGTTACGAATTATCCATATGTCAATTAGATCACAATTTAGGCAAATGTCTTTGACACGCTTAGCGGATTCTTTCTCTGTAGGAGAACCCCAAAGCAATCAAGATCCAAATCAGAAACAACATCAAAATCGCCACCAATTATTATTTTCTGTTCAGATTTGGATATAATATTGTCCAAATCATTCGTTGTTATTCATCAAAAAAGGAGCACTGTTGTTGCACCTTAATTGGCGCATAGATATCCCCCAGAATATATTCAGTACCTTGTATGATTGCATTTAACAGAATGTATCGACCATTACGGTCTACAAGAGATGATTTCATTTCAAACTCTAAGAGCTGTCTTACAATTACCAGCATTCTACAACTGTGATTTGAGCCGTGTCCGAAAAATATCGGCCCTTTCCACTGACACCTCCAGACATTCTCTATGTCTTTAGTGCTGTAGGTGTATTGTAAAAATATGATATCTGCGTTCTGTTTGTTGAGCCAAATTAGGAGAGCTTTTCTTTTTTCAAGAGAGCGAATGCCGGGAACATTTAAGGAAAGCATTTTAAAATTAAAATTTGGTTTTACGAATCGATGCCGTATCTAAAGCTTGGTTTTGCTGAAATCATTCCCATAGCGGCGTCCCAAACAAAGTCACAGTTTTAGGAATTGTAAGGAAAACTGTCAAAGCAGGTATGGTATCTTGTTATTAGTAGTATCAATGTTGATGTAAGAAGTGGAAAATGAGTGATCAATGTGTAATTAGTGCATTATCAGTGACATCAATGCATCGTGAATGATTAATAAATGGTCCACAGCATGTTTTGTGGTCAATTTGCAATTGATTACCCATTATATTGGGTATTTGGTGTAATCAATGAATGGTCAACTGATTTCTCATTGATTACCCATTGATTATCATTGGATAGTTGCGTCTAGAAGCTAGCACAACAATTAATTACAGTTAAGACTTATTAACAGTTAAGACTTATATTATGAAAGGTGTTCGTCATCGTGGTTTCAATTGATAGCGAAGTCAATCTTTTGTCTCACGATTGAGTCACAAACATGTGGATCGCGACGTTTCGACCGCTATACTGCTGGTCTTCTTCAGTCGATGGTGTCGACTGGCTGCGTGTGAGTATAAGAAGGCACCGTGGCTGGTGGTGATTGGTGCGTTTCGGTCCTCGCTTAGGCTGTTGTTGATTGGAGGATTTCGATCCTTGTCGTTCAGACTAGAAATTGTTCCCTCAGCGGTCCGCTTTTTGTACTGATCGGCTGTTGTGTTGTTTGATCGTGGACATCCACGCTTCAGGAATTTCAATTCCACTGTCCCTGTTGATGTTGTTAGGGTGAAGTCTTATGTGAATAGCCTCTTTAACCCTACGGGTGTACCAATGTGGGTCTCGGTCAATTAATTTAACTTCCTCCCAGAGTGGATAATGTCCGGTCGCGTTGCTATGTTCTGAAACGCGGAGGATTGGGTTCGAGCAAGCCGTATGTCTCTATCGTGTTCCTTAATCCGTTCATGCATAGATCTTCCCGTCTCTCCAATATAAACCTTACCACATTCGCAGGGAATCTTGTAGACTACTCCGTCTTGTTTTACTGGATCGACAATGTCCTTAGGTCGCACTAGGTGTGATCTAAGAGTTGTGTCTGATCTGAAAACAGTCCGTATATGCCTTGCTGTTGTATGCAACGGCGAAGAGCCTCCGATGTGCCTATGACGTATGGCAGAACCACATTAGATTTAATTTAGACTTATTAACCCATTGGTACCCGTGCCGGCCAAAACCGGCCGTAAAAAACTCCCATGCTTCAAAACGTTGCAACTTTCTCAATCGCACGAATATTGCCTTAACTGTTAGTTGTGAGCACGAAATGGAATGCCCTTTAAATTTGGATAAAACCAAACTTCAACCATCATAAAAAAATTCAGTCCTTTTTCTAGCTTAGAAATGACTTTTTTTGTTCATATTCTTCTCCCGAGCGTAGATACAGCCTTTTGTTCCAGTGCATTCGGGCCTTTCCACCATTTTCAACATCTAGACCACATTGCATGCTGGGAAATGACGAGAATTTTTGACAGCACCCGTTCCTTCCCCCAATTCTTTCACAGCCACTCCGACCTACTGCCAAAAACTCCTGCTTGTGGTCATCTTCAGTACTGAGAAATTCCAAAATATGTGGCGGTAGGTCGACAAATTCATCAATAGTCGAGTCCCAAAGGTACTAAGTGTTCGACCGGCCAAATTCCCAGTTCGTCGAGTGACAAGCCAAATACAACAACAAAGTACATCACCTTGCTCGGTTCTTTGAGAAAGTGGACTCTTAGCTACCGTCACGCTTAATGATGCTCATCAGCTAAAGATGAAAAATGGCTGTAAATTTAGCAGAAATCGCAAGCAAACCGAACTTGGGCCATTGTTGTCGCTTCACGGATAAAACATAGCTACGTCAAAATGACCTTTTCAGAAACCTTGAGCCTCCAGTGCCTTAGGACAGCACCACTTTTCCCTGGTAGTTCAAATAAAGAGTCACGAATTGCTATTCATCGTTTATAGGTGGAAAATCACTCCGAAAATGTAAAAACCGCCGGTAGTCAATGGGTTAACTGAATTGAAGCCTAAATGCATATTATATGTTTTTGGATAATACAGATGGTGGGCGCGATCCATTTAGGCAAAAATTTCGGTTTGAATTTCCGAAATACTCAAGTATCAAATGGAACGGTTTTTTCCACTACAACACGAGATATACAGCTAAGAAAAATCTTTATAAGCCGAGTGTACGAACTAACGTAGGTAAACAATCAATCTCTTTTATGACTACGGACATTTGGAAAGACATCCCGACTCATTTAAAAAACTCAAGTGTGTTCACATTTCCTAAGAAAATTAAACGCTATCTACTCTCTGAACAACAAATAAAATAAAGTTTCGTTTTACTGATGAAGCAACATAATTCATGTAAATAAGTTCACCCTTCTTTGCATTTCTTTTTATTTTACTTTTCTTTTATTTTATTTTACCTGCCACTTCGAACCTAAATTGCTCAGGGAGCTAACAAGAAAACCTACTGGTTTATTTAGCTTCCTAGCTTATCCATTGTTTTTTTTTAGTTTACATTAACATATTTTGTAAATTTTGTAGATTGTAATTAAAAAAAAAAGTATACATTGATAAAAGCAAATAAAGATTATTATTATTATTCCACTTCAGCGAACCGGTTTCGTCCCATTGGCATAACGCAGGTTCCGCCATCTTGCCTTCGACATCTGACAGCAAAGGAAACTGGGGGAGCCGAGAGTCTCGCTGAAATGAAATGCCAAATGGAACAGAAAATTTCCGGTAATTCCGATATTTCGGGAAAATGGACAACCTCGAGAGGTTGACCAAAATTTTCGAGATGAACTTTCCGGAAATTACCGTTCCATTTACCTCAGAACCGAAAATTCCGGAATTTTTGACCAAATGGATCGCGCCCGGTATCTTCTAAAAACGTCTTTCTAACATTAGAAGGAGTTCTTTTCATGATATCAGAGACTAAACAAAAATATGAAATACCAAAGTTATGGTTGCCTCTTTAGACACTTGTAAACTCAAGGGTTTGGTGTGTTTTCTTCCTTTTAGCCTTGGAGCAGATCTGAGCAACCATGAAAAGTTGACAGTTGGGAAAATGAGCCATGGATGTAAACAAATGCATCAACAAATCCAAGGAAGACAATTCTAGCAAACATAAAAGAGTCACTACTGGAGAAAAGCCCCACGAATGCAAACACTGTGGAAAGTGTTTTAGTCAAGCAGGAGATCTGAAGAAACATGAAAGGATCCATACTGGAGAGAAGCCTTATGAATGCAAACACTGTAGAAAATGTTTCAGTCAAGCAGTACAACTAAAAAGACACGAAAGAGTTCATACTGGAGAGAAGCCTTATGAATGCAAACAGTGTGACAAGTGTTTCAGTACGTCAGGACAACTACGATCACATCAAAGGATCCATACTGGAGAGAAGCCGTATGAATGCAAACAGTGTGGAAAGTGTTTTAGTCATGCAGGAAATCTGAAGAAACATGAAAGGGTCCATACTGGAGAGAAGCCTTATCAATGCAAACAGTGTGACAAGTGTTTTAGTGAAACAGGACCTCTAAGATCACATGAAAGGATCCATACTGGAGAGAAGCCTTATAAATGCAAACAGTGTGGGAAGTGTTTTAGTTTAGCAGGATCTCTTAAAAGACATAAAAGAGTCCATACTGGAGAGAAGCCTTATCAATGCAAACAGTGTGGCAAGTGTTTTAGTGTAGCAGGGACTCTGAGGAATCATGGAAGAGTCCATACTGGAAAGAGGCCTTATCAATGCAAACAGTGTGGCAAGTGTTTTCGTGTAGCAGGAACTCTGAGGAATCATGGAAGAGTTCACACTGGAGAGAGGCCTTATGAATGCAAACAGTGTGGCAAGTGTTTTAGTGAAGCAGGAAATATGAGGAACCATGGAAGAGTCCATATTGGAGAGAAGCCTTTAAAATGCAAACAGTGTGACAAGTGTTTTAGTGAAGCATGAAATCTGAAAACACATAGAAATATGCATAGTGGAGAGTAGCTTTATGGATGAAGACAGTATAGGAAGCGTTTCAGTGAAGCTGGAAGTCCGCAAAAACCTGAAAGAGTCCATACTGGAGAAGCGCCCTATAAAGGCAGGCACTGCTGCGAAATTGTATTCGTCGAAGCTAAGAAAGTACTACTTAGCATCATTTTTTATCAGGAAAAAGCCTCATTTGCACATACTCTCAATACACAAATTTGCATATGCGACTACAAAACTAGTTTCGTCTAAAGACCTCGTCAGTCGGTCACCAACAAATTGCAATAGAAAAAAATAATAATGGCGACCAACTGACGAGGTCTTTAGACGAAACTAGTTTTGTAGTCGCATATGCAAATTTGTGTGTTGAGAGTATATGCAAATGGGGCTTTTTCCTGATAAAAAATGATGCTAAGTAATACTTTCTTAGCTTGCTTAGCTTTTAACGAAAGTTCGTAAAACACGAGGAATACCTTTGGTGAAAAATACTCAAACATCTCAGTCTCTTCCTTCATATCTCATTATTTCAAGTATATATCTCTGTCAGTCTTCAAAACATCTTCACAAATCGATCAATGCTAAAATAAGAAAACTACGCAAGAAAAACGTGTTGACATTAGTTCATGCAAACTGCACAGCGTTGCGATGTGTTTGTTTGACCATTTTCTGGCTACGAATCATATTTTCCTGAATTAAGCAAAATGGAACGAGATTAGAAAATAGAACTCCAAAGAAAATAACGGATGTCAACCGAAAAACTGAGCTCAAAAGACTGCTCTTAAGTCAACGGCATGTCAACAATTCAAGAAAAGCAACAACCCGTAAAACAGCAAACCAGCTCAGTGTTGTCAACAAAATCAAGTGAATACTCGCCTTTTTTAGGAATAACCAGGGCTTTTACTCCATTGTTGATGTTTTCCTTTTGCTTTGCAAAGTTTTGTAGGCGAAAAGTTGTATTTTAAAAGGAAAAATCCAACGTTTCGCCGCGCTATAGTAAAACAGTTTTTCACAAGGTTTCCCGCCAATTCCGGACCGGGCAAACCGGTCCGGACGGAAAAAAGCTGGACCGGCTAAGAGCACATTATTAGCCAATCAGATTCAAGAATTTAGGATTCCGGCCCGCTGAGATGCTTCAGAAAACACATACCATACTCTACTCTAAGTTACATGAATCATTACGCTAACTAACTAGTACTGTTGAGAAAAGGAGTTCGGGAGACGTTAAAATTGTTTCGGTACCGGCTACTGCTCTATTATTGGAAGCAGTGTCTTCCATTTTTTATCATGGAAGTTTAACCCACTGGCACCCGTGCCGGCCAGAACCGGCCGCAAAAAAACTCCCATACTTCAAAACATTGCAACTTTCTCAATCGCACGAATATTGCCTTAACTGTCAGTTGTGAGCACGAAATGGAATGTCCTTAAATTTGGATATCCAATAAACGCAAGAAACGTAGCGAGTTTTACCAAATATGGCCTTTTCAGTTTGGACAAGAACGAAACTGATCGTTTTTAACGTCCAAGACAAAGACGAAAATGCCCCTTTTTGCCTTTATGTTTTTTAAAGAAATCATCATCGAAAAACCAAACTTCAACCATCATAACAAAATTCAGTCCTTGTTCTAGCTTAGAAATGACTTTTTTTGTTCATATTCTTCTCCCGAGCAGCCTTTCGTTCCAGTGCATTCGGGCCTTTCCGCCATTTTCAACATCTCGACCGCATTGCATGCTTGGAAATAACGAGAATTTTTGACAGCGCCCGTTCATTCCTCCAATTCTTTAACATATAAACTAAGTCTACAACCACTCCGACCTATCGCGTGCTTGTGGTCATCTTCAGTGCTCACAAATTCCAAAATATGCGGCGGTAGGTCGAGAAATTCATCAATAGTCGAGTCCCAAAGGTACTAAGTGTCCGACTGGCCAAATTGGACAACAAAGTACATCACCTTGCTCGATTCTTTGAGAAAGTGGACTCTTAGCTACCGTTACGCTTAATGATGCTTATCAGGCAGCCACTAAAGATGAAAAAATGGCTGTAAACTTAGCAAAAATCGCAAGCAAACCGAACTTGGGCCGTTCTTGTTTCTTCAAGTTAGTAATTTTCCCCTTAATATGCAAATAAAAGTCACCTGGAATTATATACCTCGTATTTAAGGGGACAGAGAGTTAATTCGTTTTTAAAGTTTTCCGCCATTCTTATGGAATTGCACTAAAATACTAAAAAGTAAGAAATGTTCTATTGGCGAAAGTATTGAATGAAATGGCTCCTTGTTAGACTTTAATTCTCCCCTTGAGTCGCATAAGTCGCCAACTTTTATTAACACTTACAAATCAGTATCTTACAGCATTGATCTTCTTTCTACAGTAAACATAACCAGCACCATCATCATCGTTGTTGTTGTCATCAGCATTTAATCATCATCATCATTGTCATCATCATTACCATTGTTGTCATCATCACCATTGTCATCATTGTCTGCATCATCATCAAAATCATCGTTGTCTTTATCATCATCATCATCATCATCATCTTCATTACTGTCATCATCATGGGCATTGTCTGGTTCTAGGTTAGTGTTTTCTTTTCTCGGAAAATTGTCTACATATTCAATAATGAAGTTTACAGCTTCAGTAGATAGTTGTCTATCTTCATATATAAGTTGCAGATATTTTACTTGAGACGATGATAATGTAGATAGAGCTTCCAATTTTAGGTTTTGGATTTGAATTACTTCAGACGCAGAAGCATTTGAAAAAAACTCTCGCACTTTCTGTATGTTGGCAGCTTTTCTCGAAACTTTCCTTCTTTTGGCTTTCCTTCGGTTCTCTTTCTGAGAACGCTCTTTGGGTTTTGCATTCACATGGGGGGCATATTGGGACATATTTGATTTCTTCTCTAACTTTTCCTTAATGCTTTATTCTATTTCTATCACACTATCTTTAACTTTTATAAGTTTGTCAATAAGTTTTTCATCAAATGTTTTTGGATTGTTGTACCCTGGCAGCAGTTTCCCTGCTTTGGAGCAATGAGTACAAACAGGGTTCGCACGCACCTTGAAATTCCTTGAAAGTGCTTGAATTTGAAAATCAAAATTCAAGGCCTTCAAAGTCAGTGAAAAGTACATTAGGTCCTTGAAAAACCTTGAAATTTGCTGTTTTACTGTTTCCACTTAGTGGAAGAGCTAGAAAAGACTTTGACTTGAACAAATCTGGCAGTTATCCCTTAAACCCGATCATCTAGTATCACATTCTAAAGGCATTTTTTTTTACGGCATGGAGTGCTTGAAAAATTGGAATTGTGCCCTGGAATGTCCTTGAAAAGTCCTTGAATTTTTAGTCCAACAAAGAGTACGAACCCTGTACAAAGATGTTTTTTGCATCTTCCTCCTGCTTCTGAGTGGACGTCTTAATATCTTGAACCTGATGTTCAAGTTGTTTTCCAATATAGGTAGGTCAGAGCGTGTAAATACGTAATCTTCACTGAAATATTTGCCTGCAACAGCAGGATTGTTAGGGTCCATAACAACATCAATTCTCTTCTCAAGCCTCTCAACCCCACATTCCGCATCATATTCATGCCTTCCCTCGTCGTGAAACTGTTTAACAAACTCACGTGCGTTCTTACAGAATGGGTACAGTGTACATCGACTTATAAAACAAAGGTAAAATGTTGTTCATAAATCTGGCACGTTTTGTTGTCGCATTTGGGATACATACTTTTTGTTTCATGCATGCTGGAGGACAAGGGGGGATGGGGGGGGGGGGGCGGTCAGCAAAAATCATGTTAAAGTAGAATGGGGGGGGGGTCAGCAATAATCAAGCATGGCATATTTTACATTGCACCAGCCCCCAACCTCCCGATAAATAATGACCAGTCCCTTATGTTTCAGGTTTAGTCAGAGCAGTGGCATTTGTCAGGTTATAGGATATGAAAAGACACAGGGTAGAATGCGTCAAAATCGGAAACTGTAATTATTTATTTATGGTTAACCTTCCAAGAACAGCTCTTTCAGAAATCCATCAAAGGAGAAACAAAGATTTTTGACCCCCAGTCGAAATTTTCGTGCAGTTAGAATGACCCCAGTAAGGGGCATTTTCAAGCATCTACTATGGTGACCACCTGGTGGCAAATTTTGAGCGGGAGTCAAAAGTCTTAATTTACCAGAGAAGAAGAACAGAGAACTGTTCTTAACACCTAACATCAGCAGCATATGCTTCTCACTGTTCTCTGTGTATATTTTTCGTTCCCTTTTTGAGAGAGTTAAACATCAACACATTTTTTTCCACTTAGATTTTCCACTGCTACTCAAGGGGGCAGTATACCTGTGATTTTATGAAGAAATTTAAAAGGGGAAAGAAAACAAAAACAAACACCCAGACAGTCCACTGCAGCGCGAGTGCATAAACAGTTGTTTTGTCAACTGATGGTGTGAAACTCAAAGGAGTAATTGAAGGGTGTTCCGCAAAGGGGCGTATGTCATGTTTTTGCCTTAAAATCCAAATCTCTCTAAATTCACTCTACTTTGGCATACAGACTGGTTGTGGTGTCAGAAATGAGGTTCTGCAATTATTTTGTGATTTAAAGGCCTTGATTCAGCAAATTAGCAAACGACTTTTGCCTACAACCGGAGCAACTCAAAACAAAAGAACTCAACCATGCCCTGATCAGATCTTTTTGTTTCTGTTTCTTGAGTTTTTGGGAAAAGTCATGAGCTAATCCTTCGGATCCTAGCTTTCTAATCGCAAAATAAGTAATAGAGCTTCAATTCTCACACCAATTCTAGTTTATATGCAAAAGCAAAGTGAGTTTAGAGATATTTTGGATTTTAAGGCAAAAAAGCGATATACGCCCCTTTTGCAGAACACCCTTCAATTAGATTCTGCTGACCGTTGGGTTCAGATGCACTGTAATTAGATTGAAGTCGTTTTAAATAATTGTCGATTATTTTGAAATGATGTGAAAGAACCAGGTTATAGTTACTTGTTGTTGTTTGCTTTTGCTGCCAAAATAAAACTACCAACTGAGACAACGGATTCATTTCAGATTAGTAAACCACTGTACTCTCTTGGCCATAAATTGCTTTGTTTATATCAACACTAATTAACACAGCGCCCCTATAGGAACATCCAAACACAATAGAACGGCTACAGATCATCATTCTTCCCATGCACTGTATCAGAGTGGAAACATCTACCCTTTTATATTCAGAATGCCACATCTTTTGCTTGCTATGAGTCCTACTTTACAGTGTACATGGGACCTAGACTGTAACAAGCAAAAGGCACCACTATGACGGAAACTGCTGACCGCATCCCTTTACACGTATATCCCATTTAGGAACGTTCCGTCTATTGTACGAATTTAGATTTACCGTAAAAGCTCTATTAAGCCCCCTGGGGGAGGGGGTTTACTTAATTTCAGGCCTCATTAGCGGGGGCTTATCATTCGCCGTTTCGCCTTTTGGTACAGAACTCTAAGAAATGCAGCGAAACGTTATCATTTAATACCGAGCAGCAAACAGTATTATGTGTTTGAGTGTATACTAGTTTTAAAACAAACCGACTGAGCCACATGAAATGAATTTTTAAAGAGGGGATAGGGGGTCTAATTACAAAATCTCATGTCCCAAAAGGGGAGGGGGCCCTATTAGAAAAAAACCGACTTCCAAAGGCAGGGGAGGTGGGGGACTTATTAGAGACGTGGTCTTGTTATAGAGCATTTATAATAGATAAAGATTTAAAAGCGAGTCTTATCAGAAGACGGAACCCAGACAACCTTCTCAGAAACAGAAAACTGGCCTTGTGGCTATTTAGTAAATAACCCCCTTTCGGCGGCTGGTATATCGGAGGATAAAGTCCGCGGCTGTTAGATTGTCCGGCCAACAGTTGGCCGAAAATCGAAGCTTCGCGGGAAACTTTGATTTTTTGAAGACAATCTATCACCCAAGAACATTATCCTCTGATATACCAGTAAGCCAGAAAGGGGTTTATTGCGACCGAAAAATCGGAGGATAAATATCAACGTGGACGGGGTATATCGCCTGATATTCGTCGTCCTATTTGCACCACTCGATCCAAAATAGCCAATAAAATCGCGCAAAAAATAATCAGTGGGTTATAATACTCAATAACGTAGATCCGCGCCCGGCTTAAAGGAAATTCTAATATAAAAGTGACATTTAATTCCACTGCAACAACCGTCACTTAACATAATGTTCAAAGATCTCCCTTACGTTTCAGTATTAAAAGGGGACAGATACTTGAATATATACCCGTTCGAGCCAAACTGTAAGCTGGCTATTACGCTTGGATAAGAATTTTGTAGACCTGTCATCCCACCTGATCCCATTGTGTTCAAAGTCACGATCACAACCATGTTAGCCTGTTCCAGGCGTTCAGATTGCGGGGAGCGGCGAAAATCGTCCCGAGAATGAAAGATGTTGCGCGGAAGGGTGGGGGGGGGGGGGGGGGAGACTGAGTAGAGGGGGCGAGAGAGCGCCTGTAAACATTTTTTAATCCGGTTGCAGACCAGCAAGTTTTGACTTGACAAACTTTATTTGCTGGCGTGTAAAGAAAAACTTGTCCAGTTTTTCCTTGACAGGTGCACTTGTTCAAAAACTAGCATGCTAGTTTTTAAACAAGTGGACTTGTCAAGGAAAAACTTGACACATCGCAGAACTTGCTCGCCTGTACGGGTCAACAAGGAAAACTTGTCAAAATATTTGTCGTCCGCTGTGTACCTGAATTGCTGGCTACAGTGAATATTTGTCAAAGAAAACTTGTCGTTCACAAACATGAGCAAATAAAAATTGTCAGTGACGCTTTTCAAGGAAAACTTGCTCGTCTGTAACCGGCTTAACAGAAGGTCATTCCGGTCACTAACTAGCTTCATTAACTATGTTCCTGGTATACTCTCTGATTAGTCAAATTTGACACTTGATGTCAACATGCCTGTGAGCTCAGCGTCGGATGACGCCGACAAGAAATGAGAACGGATATTTCGCATGTCTGGGCTCGAGTCTCGCAGTCACGCAGTCAGTTCGACTACACTTAATTAGTGGTCTCCTTCGCAGTCGTCGTTTGGGGTCGTCACGCAACGCGCTCCCGCGTTGCGTGACGAGCCCATGATGAATGATGAAGGTGATGAAAATGATGATGATGATGACGATGACGATGATGATGATGATGATGTCGATAACGCTGATAGCGGTGAATATGGTGGGGTGGAGGAGGAGGATGGTGATAATGACGGCGATGATGACCGGATTCTATAGGGTCGATAAATCAGAACATTGCCAGCAACACCTGGTGGACACAGTACTGAGGGTGCCTTACCTTCTCAAATAATCTTTAATTATCAATCGAAAAAGAACCTAAAACAGCTCAAAATTCCAATTTCATTTCTAAGGAATGTGAAATTGTAATATTGAAACCGAAACTACATATGGACATTACTAATGGTATTCTTGGTTTGCAACCACGTGACAGGGCGGCCATGTTGGAGTTCAAAATAATTCGAATAATTTATATAAAAATAGAATTTAGTTCCCAGCGGAGAGAAAGGCCATTGTTCTTGACCTCCAACATGGCTGCCGTGACATCATGACTTGCAAACCAGCAATTTTTCAAAAAAAAATATTACTTGCTTTTAAGACGCATTGTCCGTTGGCCAACTTTGAAACCTACTGATAAATGTCTTCTTGTCAGATCGAAAAACGTAATTAATTCGGTAGTATCCGAATAGCTAGATCCCCTGAAAATTATCTGACGGCGAACGTTTTCATAACGCGAGGTAAGGGAACCAGAAACCTTGAAGGAAGTCCAAATTTCCAGACCAAGATGCGTCAAAATTATATTATTTAGTGTCTTACTCGTAACCGCTTCTTTACATTTCTTTGTATTTCCGTAGTTGTCACAGGTCAACACACTCATAGGGTGGTTGGCCTGTGTACACACTATGTTACTTGCATGCGCCAAACCCAATAACATCTATTACATGAACTGCTAACACCTTTCAAATGCAATACCCAACCATACTAAACGCTTTTCTTGTTGTCAGTGACAAGGGAATCTTTAAACAGCCATGATTAAACATTCTCATATCCCATGAAGAACGAACGGAAAAGATGCTTCATTCCGTTAAGATCACATACATTTGCGCCTAGAATTCCTCGAAATGTTCACCTTCACCCCTACTATAAAACTAACCATAACCCTCAACCCTATATATAACCCTAACCCGACTCCTAACAAACCCAACCTACCTTCAAAGTGAATTGATACTTACAGGTAAAAAAAAGCACCGACGATTTTGTAAGTTTGTAAATTTACTCCCAACATTCTGGTCCCTATCATCCACCATTGCTGCCGCCGACATTCTTTTGGTCGATAATAAGGAAGGTAACATGAATGTCATTGATATCGCTGAGCTGCGAGATGCTAACATCGCCGAGAAGTACCTTGGGATTGATCTCTATAAATCTTCCGTCTGTGAATGAAATAAGCTACAATTGTCCCCTCATTAATTGTCTTGTTGTAAGGCAGGGGTGAATGAAGGGTAATCCGGATAAAATCCTTAAAAGTCTGGACACTGAGAATTATTTCTGTAGTGACAGTATCCAGAAGAGGGTAGTATCAAAAACGAAGACCCACTCGAAAACACAGCGGTTGTATAGACGCAAACATTATTTGTGCAAAATAAAACGTCAAAAAATTCTGGCTCTATATTTTATTGAGTAAAATAAGAGTATAAGGATTTATGTGGCTTATTCCATCCCTAAATTGGGCCATTGCTTGCAGTGACTAGCACAATACTGATACCGGGGTTTTGAGTTTATTTTTTTCATTGCATTTTTAGCTTTCTGATTATCAGAGGTCACAGTTACCGTAAAAGTTCTATGAAGCCCCGGAAGGCTTGTTTAATTCCAGGCCTCATTGATGGGGGGCTTATTAGAGAGGGAGTGGGGGTTAATATAGAGGGGGGATTATTTCAAATCTTAAACACTTTGTTCTCGTCTTAAAATAGTTTTTGTACAAAACTCAATACAGCTGCAGTGAAACTTTATCACTTAATACAGAGCAGCAAACAGTATTATGTGCTTGAGTGTATATTTGTCTAAAATGAAACCAACTGGGCCTCATAAAGTGTATTTTGTAAGCGGGAATAGGAGGGACTAATTGCAAAATCTCGTGTCCCAAAGGGGAGGGAAGGGGCTTATTAGAGAGGGGGGCTTATTACAAAAACCGACTTCCAAACGGGGAACTTATTAGAGAGGGTGGAGGGGGTTAATAGAGCTTTTACGGTAACTTGTATATAATGACGAAACAAAGAAGCAACATAAACAATATTTTATTAACTGAAACAATAAAAACAAGCATGTATGAATAACCAGGTAACACAAACACAACTTTTACTTAACAACCCAGCCGAAAGGGAATAGCCATAGCTGCCATATATGCACACAGGTAGTATCAACTGACGAAGACCGAAGACCATATATGGACACCGACGAATGCCATCGTTTCCATTACTTAGTGATAAAGGATAACCCCTTCTGTGATGTGACAGAAGCAGATTTCTCAATTTCAAGACTCGGTGAAACTTATTGGCTTCCATAGGATTACTGATTTTCTTTGTTAAGTTTGATTTTGTAATTTTGCTTCTGTCACATTACAATAGAGCTATGTTTTAGTTCCTGAAGTTCTATACGATCCGTGATGAAAACTCGGACACAAAATTGTAGTATTTTCCGTCTCCGAAGATCGAACGCGTCCGCGAATATATTAAAAAATATGCGAGAAGTTCATCTTCAATAATTCAATCACACGAGCAATTACGTGTTGAATAAATTTAGTATAAATTCAGAGTGTAAAGCCTCTACTCATGAATATATTATATATTCATGAATTTAAATAAATATCGTGTAGCAAAAACAGCACAATTAAAAACCGCTAAAATTTACTCCCGTTAAATTATAACAACAACAACAATTATATATCATGCACTAACCTTTACTTTGGTATTTGCATTGAGAAAAAGTAATCGGAGCTTGCTACAAACAGAAGTATAGACTGTATAGACTTAGAAGTATAGACTGTTGTTTTACCTAAAAAATGAAATAACAGTTGAAAATATTACATTTTCTTTCTTGTTGATGCCTTGCTACTTAAAAAGAAAACCTCAAAAATTAGTTCCCAGTGGAAATTTCAGTCAATTCGAGCCACGATTATAAATCATGTAAAACCTGCAAGATGTGCCGCAAGATGTGCCGCCATTTTGGGCAATCCATCTTGGTCGCTACTTAAGGCCTATAGAGTGTTTTCACATGACGTCTATGGAGGCCATGTTGGTGTCCCAAATTAAACCTCTGGGAATTGAGCTCTATTTTTATGCAAATACTTGCAAATACTTTCTTTTGTTTCAGTAAACCAATATGGCTGGTAGTCACGTGAATGAAAACGTGAATGAAAACTTCCTCCTGTTGTTTGCGGTGTACCTCTTCGAAAACATGTTTTGTAAATTCTAGCTTTGAGAGCTTTGCGGTTTCTGGTTTATTGGTAGTCCGAAGATAGCTCTCCTTCGTTTGTAGCATAACATTGTTGATGGCCTCTAATGCGTTGGTGTATGGTCTAACGGGTTTGCAATTTGTGTCAATACGCATTCCCGCCTTTCTCCTTGCTTTTAAAGACATTGTTTGGCCGTTCGTTGATGTACTCTGGTTGGTACTCGGTTGTATTCTGTAGTCAAATCTCAGTTTCTTTTTTGTCCATTAACTTTAATGTTTCGAGAATTTGTCCAGTTATTTCGATTTTTGATCCACAATTACATCACTCTTTTCTGGAACTCCAGGAACGGGACAAAGAAACCAGATGACTTCAATCTGTTTACAGTTGCCTTTGAAG
Organism: Pachyseris speciosa; assembly: GCA_016490735.1. Taxonomy (NCBI): domain Eukaryota; kingdom Metazoa; phylum Cnidaria; class Anthozoa; order Scleractinia; family Pachyseridae; genus Pachyseris; species Pachyseris speciosa. The sequence continues at coordinate 23,696 of JAEMWC010000152.1, forward strand.
TGCCGTAAATGCATGGATTTGGGAAGCTCTATTTTTCCAGGTACGGACCAGTTCTTTCTCTCCATCTGTGATGTAATATATCAAAAACGAGTGCGAGTGTTTCATCAGGGGTTCCAAACACCGAGAAACAGATGAAAGCACGAGGCCGCAGGCCGAGTGCTTTTATTGTTTCGAGGTGTTTGGAACCCCTGATGAAACACGAAGCACGAGTTTTTGGTATAGCTTCTTAAACGAGTTGCCGATTATTGTTTGTAAACAATAGCTAGAGAATGTGATAAAAATGGTTTCGTTGGAATGTTGTATTTGGGAGTTAGCCAACTTATTACAATTTATCATATTCAGTTTACTGTGCGAGATGGATGAGTCAAGTTCAAGGTTTCGGATTCCCAAAACTTCCGACGAGGAAAACGCGTCTATTATCAATTCTGTTCCAAAATCTACGGTTTACAAGAACAAATGGGCGATACAGATTTTTCGTGAATGGCAAGGCCAAAGAGCAAACAAGTTTTGCTCCATTGAGCCAGGCGGAGTGTTCAAAGGTGAAGACATTGGTTTGGATGTGCAAGAGTTGACTGAAAGCATTGAAAACATGAATGCCAAAAAACTTAACTACTGGCTATGCAAGTTCGTTCAGGAGGTTGCAAATAAGTCGGGTGGACGATATCCCTCTCGGACGCTTTACAATATTGTCTGCGGCTTAAAACGTTTCTTGGTGGAGAAAAATGGCGAGGGCGCATTAATTTATTGATGTCATATGATTTTCCGAGAATCAGTGGACATTTGGATATTGTATCCAAATCTCTAAAGATTTGGATATAATATCCAAATCTTTAAAGATTTTCATCCAGTTTATAATTGGGTATCCAAACACATGCACGTGATGTGGTATACATGCAGTGACTTGTAGTTGACTTTATGAATTATTAATGAGTTTGAGAATACTCTCCCTTTAGAGTTGCTTACGCATGTGGACGCCAGAACTCGTCAGTGCTTACAGCACTGTTCTGCGGTTCATTTCTCCTTTCTATGTTTTTACTGAATTTCAGTCAAAAAGACGGCCAAAATTATACTATTCCGTTCCTGGTGGTATCGAAAACAATGGCCCAATTTAGGAATGGAATAAGCCACATAAATCTTTATACTCTTATTTTACTTAATAAAATATAGAGCCATCCAGAAATTTCTGACGTTTTTAGTTTGCACAAATAATATTTGCGTTTATACAAAACAACAGCTCTTTTTGCGAGTGGGTCTTCGTTTTCGAGCAGGTCTACGTTTTCCAGTGGGTCTTCGTCTTCGAGTCGGTCTTCGGTCTTCGAATCATATCCAATGTCTAGCTTGTGGTGTGAAACCATGAATATCATTGCAAGAAAATTATTTTGTACATTATCAGCCCATAAATTTATTCGCTCGACAAATATGTGTGACTAAAATATTGAAATGAAGCAACTGAGTCGGGCAGTGTCGGTTAGGATGCCTTTCGTCTAGAGATCTATGAATTTTTGAGCTCCCTCTCTTATTGCGTATAAAGTCCAGTCCGATCTGTTCCGTACAAACCCTGCTGAGTAACCACCCAGCCCAGCCGAGTGACTGTTTACGTTTGTGATGAGTTTTACGTGAAAAGGCAGCAAAACATCCTCTGTTGAAGGTAAGACATGCTGTTCAGTGTATTGTAAAACATATGAATGTTCTGAAGAGGACAAATTTCCCCCAGAGAAACGACCCGAGAGCTCATGACAAGTAAAAGGCTTCAACTCGTGACCGCCATTTTGTAAGCAATAGGGAGCTTTAGCAGCTACGACGGCGACGGCAAAGAAAACGTTGTTTCAAAAGCTAACTTTTCGTTTTTGCAACTCTTTCGCGATTATTCCGATTTGTTTAACTTGGAAAATGCTGGAGAACTATTCAGGGACTGTATTAATACGAACGACGTTAAAATAAGGAAAAGAAAGAAAAATTTACCGCCATGTGCACACGTTCTCGAGAAAACCTAAAATTTGATCATTTCACGTTGTTATTTTGCCAAGGACGGCAAAGAAATGTACCAAAATGTAAAACGCACGTGCACAGCGATTTGTCTTGCTCATTAAGCCTATTGTTTTGTGGCGTTCTCGTTGCCGCTGCCGTCCTCGTTCCTAAAGCTCCCTAATGTCCCGCCTGATGAAGTGTTGATTAACCCCGTGGGAGTAGGGTAACTCAGAAGCTTCGTGCTAGTAATTAATATTTAACAATTAGATTATGAGCTCGAGATTTATATCGCGTGATAGCTGATGAGGGTGCAGCCCAAATCAGCTATTGCGCATAGAAATCGAGAGCGAATTATCTAATTGTTTTAGTATAAATCTACTAGTCGTTCAAAACTAAACAAGTAAATTATCTAATTCCTCCTCGCAGACACTTTGAAAACCTGAAGAAGCGGCCGCCATTTCGTTGGCAACCGCTACTCACTATCTATCACAGAATAGATAGCGAGTAGCGTTAAGCCAATCAGAGAACAGCATGCGTGATAGAACGCTAGTAGATTTATACTAATTGTTATTATAAATCTACTAGTGTTCTATCACGAATACCGTTCTCTGATTGGCTATGCTAAGGCCGGAGTAACTGCAGAATACCCTACCACTATTGTTTACCTTGGTCGGCGTTCTTTGAAGAATGAAGCAGAACACAATAGATTGTTTACACGTGACGTCACTTTCTAAAATCTGAAGCTAAAGATCCACCAAAGTTTTTATCCTCATCAGGCATAAGAGGCAGCTTATTTATATCTGTTTTCAATTTTACAGCTCAAAGGGTGCTTCGTTTGTAAACCAGAGCATTGTGAATTTCTGGGTTATGGAGGTGCGTGGCACCACAGGTAACCCAGGCTCTGTATCTGCTACAATTATAGAGTATATGGGAAAATTCAGGGTACATATGGGGTAAAGTTCAAGTCTGGAAATTTGTAAGAAATAGGAAATAAAAATCGATGTCACTCAGAGTGCAAACTCGCCGATTGCAGAGTATCCTCGGAACTATTTATCAGTCTATTCTTCTCCATAAGACAACCCCCACGAAGCGAGAAGCACTGAAGCACACCAAGTTTTGGCGGGGTTTTCTTTCAGCTTCTTTGCTGTTCGAGTTTGCTCTCAGTTCCCCTCCCTGAGTGGGGGACTTATTTTACTTGTCACCAGGCACGCTGAGTTAAACCGTTGGTTTTATCCCTCTCGTGTGTACGTCAGCTTCAGAAAGACGTTTTGGAAAGTTGATGTTGAGCCTGCTGGCTTCGCTTAGCTAACTGGAGATGCTTTAGTGGCTTCAGGGTTTCAAGCATTTCCTATTCCATGAGCCTGGCATGTTCATTTACCAACTGGATTGATTTTCGTGAAAAAAGTCGGCTGGAGTGCAGTCGATTGGAGCTAAGATGGCAGCCATCTTCCAACCTTTCTATTTTTCTCAGTGTGGAGGATGAAGTGGACTTTATTTTCCGAAACTCCTTGTGAGTATTAAGGACAACCACAACTACACATATGCTAAGTGACATCGATTTTTATTCCTATTTCTTACAAATTTTCAGACTTGAACTTTGTCCCATATGTGCCCTGTATTTTCCCATATACTCTATAATTATAGCGGATACAGAGCCTGGGTTACCTGTGGTGGCACAATGCTACGATCAAGTTTGTTGAAAAATATATACTTATCTCATGATTTTGAGCCCTTCTAGAAGTTAAAGTATTCAGAAAATTGCTTATATGTAAATGCTTGTATTTTCAGTACTGATAATGAGTCGCCTTGATAGCCAAAGTAAGTTCCAGATGTTTACACTATTTTCGGGCCGCCATATTGGTGTACCATGGGGGTAAACCAACATGGCGTTTTCATACTGGGCTCTGTAAATTTCTGTGACACATTTCGACGAATATCTGAAGTTTGAGGAGATGTACAGGCCTAACACTTAGTTTATTTATCTTCTTTAACATCACAATTTCTTAGCTTTTTCCACTGGATGGTTTTTGATTTATTTTTTTATTGCGTGACAGTGAAAATGATCTATACACTCTATTCTTATTCAATGACATGCAAATAAGTGGCCGGGTATTCTGTAGTTAAGCTCTGATCTTAATGCCAATTGCTATCTATTCTATTAGATTATGAGTTCGAGATTTCTATCGCGCAAGAGCTGATGAGGGCACAGCTTGAATCAACTATTGCGCATAAAAATCGGGAGCGAATAATCTTATTATTTTAGTATAAATCCACTAGTCGTTCAAAACTAAACATAAATTATCTAAATCCTCCTCGCAGACACTTCAAAAACACCAAGAAGCAGCTGCCATTTTGTTGGCAACCGCTACTCACTATTTATCACAGAATAAATAGTGAATATCGTAGCCAATCAGAGAACAGCATTCGAACACTAGTAGCTAAATAGACAGTGAGTAGCGGTTGTCAACAAAATGGCAGCCACTTCTTCGTGTTTTTGAAGGGGTGTTCACAAAACCTGGGCTAGGGCAGGCCATGGCCTACCCTATGGCCCACCATACTTTTCAATGTTTTTTGCTGGTTTGTTTGTTTTTTGTTATGAAAAGAATCAGAAGTTGTCAAGGTCACGATAATATAGCAAAACAAAGAAAATTAAAGAAACAAGTTTCATTTGAGTGGGTTTTCGGTGAATATTTCAAGGCAACTGATGCGATTGCAAAGAGAAAGCTTGGTAACCAGGCATGGATTGGATTGGACTCATTACAGCTGTATTTAAGAAAAGCAAGAATCTGTTCCCTTATTTTGAAATTTTAGCACCTCTTTCATGTTAATTTTCTTTTTTTTGAAAGTGATTTTTCCTTCAATTCATGTTAATTTAAGTTGCGTAAATTTTGAATACCTTAATTAACACGAGCATTAATTTCCTATAATGAGGTATGCTATGTATTCGTAGCATGTGCATGAAGCACATGCAACACAATATTCTCTACACGCATAAGCCACAGTTGTGATTCCTACTTTTCTTTGGCCCAGGTTTTGTGTACACCCTTTTCGAACTGTCTACGGGGAGGATTTAGATAATTTACTTGTTAAGTTTTGAACGACGTAGATTTATACTAAAACAATTAGATTATTTGCTATTGGTTTATATGCGTGATACATGTAGCTGATGAGGACAACAGAAATCTTGAGCTCATAATCTAATTGTTAATTATAAGATTGCACACTTGTAAATTTCAGGTTAGTTTAAAGTTTGTTCGTTGTTTAGTAAAGTTCGTTCCTTGTTTTCCTTCACTGTGTCATTCTGCATCTCAAAAACACAATACCACCAACAGCGCTTGTCCAGGGCTTTGCCTGTAAACCTCAGAAATCTGAGAGAAAACAGAGATTGATCAATACTAATGGATGTAAAGTTGAACCATTCTAAGTTTTTGCAGGTGTATACAAAACCTGGGCTAGGCCATGGCCTACCCTATGGCCCACCCTATGGCCCACCATATTTTTCATTGCTTTTTACTCAGGATACTGTAGGTATACCAAGTTATAAAATGTGTCAGATTTCAGTCTTTTTTTCTTTTTTTTTTCTGTGCAGCAAAATGCACAATATAATTACATTCCAGTGTTTGGATTGGCCAATGCACAATAGCAGGCAGGTGGTGGTGTGTTCATTGGTTAAAGCAAACCACATAGTCCAGAGGTCAAAAGGCTAACATCACGCGATGGTTGTTTTCATTAGTTATGCAAATTCATTGTGTTTGAGTTGTGAAGCTAGATATTTTAATACAGCACAGTCTGTCCCCGTGAAAAGGTTTGCTGAGTGTTAAGAAAAAGTTGGAAGCCTCATGTGTAGTGCTTATCGGGTAATCGATATCAAAAGTCGAATTCAAATGCTGTGACAGAAAAATTACAGATTTACACAAAGTTGTTTTCGTAATGTGATACAGTACCTTCCATTTAATACGTGACCACAAGTGAACACTCAAGGTTAAATAATCCACTTCGACTGCTGGATCAAATTTTCATGCACATACATGTATCTTTGTAAAGTCGTGAATACAGCACAGACTGTCCGCATGAAAAGGTTTGCCGAATTTAAGACAAGGTTGGAAGCCTCGCACATGCTGTGAGGATTGACTCGAATTATAACGTTGTGACAGTTCTATATTTAGAAAGTTGCAAAGTTGTTTTGATGTAATTTGATCCGGATTATACCACAACTCAATGGCTGTGACAGTTCTATATTATAGGACAAGTTTGCGAATTTTTGGTTTTCACGTGACGTCAGAAAAAAAAACTAAAATTAAACATTTAGATTTTTTACCTTCATCAGGTAAATGACATTTTAAGCCAAGTAACAAGCTTTGTTTTGAAAATAGAGCAGTTTGAATTTCGAGTTCTTTTTACAATGCGTGACATCTGGATTGCTTCTGAGAAACAGAAAACAGAAACAATTCGCCTTGTGTTTTGAATATCCAATATGTTAAGAGAAGTGTCTATGCGAATGTTTTCAAGCTTCGCAAAGAGAAAAAATGTTTTGAGAGAGCCAAAATAGTGTTAAAATAAATTTGCTCCTTTTGTCTCAACAAATTCTGTCCTTTACTGGAAAGCAGGCGTTAGTTGAGTTAGTTAGAAAGTAATTTTTCTTTCAATTGGCGTACATTTAAGTCTCGTTAATTTCGAACACCTTAATAATACTATATAAGGGTAATAAGGTATGCTGTATATTCGAAGCATGAGTATGAGGTACATGCAACATTTTTGTGAATTACTTTTTGAACACAGGGATCTGTATCTTTTCACATTACCCATGTACCTCTTGTGATAATAATTTAAAAACACAGCACATAAGTCACAATAATATTGTGATTCCTGCTTTTCTTAAATAACGAGTCTAATCCCAATTCTTTGCCTGGCTACCAAGCTTTTCTTGGGGATTGCATCAGTTGCCTTCAAATATTCACCAAAAACCCACTTAATCGAACTGTCTTTCGTTAATTTGCTTTGTTTTGCTATAATGTCATGACCTTGACAACTTCTGATACTTTTAATAACAAAAATCAAGCAAACCAGCAAAAACATTGAAGAATATGGTGGGCCATAGGGTGGGCCATGGCCTAGCCCAGGTTTTGTATACACCCAGTTTTTGCTGGTGTATTAGCTGTAAATAAGCTCAATGGGACCCAATCTCTTTGTGCTCATTTTTGGGTTCAATTCCTGCTCTGATGACTAGCTGCAGTTGTTTCAAGTTGTAGTCATGAGTTCAACTCCTTGGCAATGCTTATAAATTGGCAACTGGTCTGCCTCCTGCCAATTGGGTCTCTTGACCTGTCATGTTTTGTTTGAAGTATAGTCTTATTTTTCTTTTGCGTCACCGTAAAAAGCGCGAGGAGCAAGCGGCGAAGCCATGAGGAACAAGGGCGGAGCCTGAGCGAAGAAAAATAAGAGACTGCGGTGTGATCTTTGATCTGGCGATTTGCCACTTTTCACGCCTTTTTAATTGACAGCCCCGCTTTGACAAGTGATACCATGTTGTGTGGTGTCTCGTTTCTGTAACAAACATGTCTGTTCGTCCACTACTCGTTGGGTAAGGATTTCAATTTTTGCTGCCATTGGAATTGTCGGTATTAGAACGATGGTGTCCTATTGAGTCTGGAAACACCGAAAAAGAAGGTCGCTCAAAATAAGTGAGGAAGGAAGTGAAAGGGTGAAGAAGCGTCCCAGTATGGTAGAATTTGTCACCGACCTTTCGCACGTAAAATGGGGTTGGAAGGCCTACACGACTCCTGTTCGTATGTTTGCCGCTTCTATTTCGGGCTTTTGACCGATTTGGCTTCTTGTATGTTTTCACCAGGTTAACAGGATGATATAGAGGATTTGCATGTTAGTAACTAAAAAGAGCCATGTGCTTAACTGTCGCATACATTGTATTTTGACCTCAAAGGTCGTCATTTCTTGATTATCAATGACTGTTTGTTGGAACCCTTGTTGTTTCTTGTTCGCTACTGTGGTTTTCATGCCCCTTGAGGCATTTTATCTCGGTTTGATTTGGCTCATTTCAGTGCATCCATTAACTATACAGCCTGTCTTCTTTATATCTTTGTAAGGACAGGGTTTTGAGCCATGTAATAATCTTTATCTTGCAAACATACGAGCAGGAGTCGTGTAGGCTGTAATGTAATGACAACAGTCAAAATGGCTGACAAGCTGAGAGCGCTTTATTCCTCGTGCACGTCACATGATACACAGTAACAAATAAGAACTTGCTAGGGTGGTGAAAGTCAACTTGTCATTTAAGCATTTATGTCACATCCTTCCCTTTTACTAAAGAAAACTTAATAATAAAAATATAAAATAAAACAAAATCTGAGCTTGAAATAAATGTTACTGTCTTTGAATTCCAAAGTAAATCAAAAGCTGAAAACAGTTCTCAGTCTCTAGTCTGGCTTAAAGGTCAAGCCGATCGGGTTTAACTACTCGTCTGCCACTTCGAGTGGGTAGGCCTGCACCTCTTTGAAACCTCTAATTTCACTGGATCTTTATCAGTTTCACCTCTATTGTTTTATGGCTAGGTTCCATTGTTTTAATTCTTTGTTTATTGTTGTTTTGAACCAATCTTGTGAGGTGTTGCAAATGGTGCAGGTCGCCCCCTTCGAGTAACATAAGGCTCTGGACTGTTTGCCTTTGGTGGTTCAAGGGGTGGAATGGCTGAGGACACTGCTGGGGCTGCGGCTTGGTCAGGTTTGTCCTTGGGTAGGTTTCTCTGGTCTGCACTACTATCAAAGGACAGTTCTGCACTTAAATTCCCATATCCTGCAGCTGGGCAAACCCGTAGATGCTGTCTGTTGCAGCGATACTTTCGGCCGTCTTCTGCTTGCACTACATAGGACCTTGGTGTGTGGTGATGTCTAACAACCGTTGCTGGCCTCCATTGTTTAGAGTCTGTCCAGGGTTGCATTCGCACCATCGTTCCAGGTTGTAGTTCTTTCTTTTCTTTGCTAGCATGTCGGTCATGGTACTTCTTCTGATCTTCTTTGGTCTTCTTCAGGTACTTGGAGACATCTTCTTGGTTGGCACTGGCTGGTTGGAGCAAGCTTTCCATCATAGGTAACTCGTTTCTCAGTCGACGTCCCATCAACAGTTGCGCTGGAGACAGTTCAATGCCAGGTAGTGGTGTTGTCCGATAATCTAGCAAGGCTAGGTGTTTGTCATTGTTCTTTCGCCATAGATTCTTGACAGTTTGAATGGCTCTCTCTGCCTCTCCATTGGCCTTTGGGTAATGGGGTGAACTGGTTATGTGCTTAAACCCATACTCTTTTGCAAATTCTTGGAATTCACTGCTGCTGAATTGGGGGCCATTGTCTGAAACTACTTCTGCTGGGATCCCATGGATTCCAAATTGCCTCTTCAGCTCTTCTACTATAGCACTACTTCTCAACGATTCCATCTTTGTAACTTCTGGGAACTTGCTACGGTAGCACACCGAGAGTAAATAATGTTCTCCGCGAAATTCAAACAAATCAGTTCCTATCTTCTTTCAAGGAAGTGATGGTGGAATAGTAGGTTTCAATGGCTCCGAAGGCTGTTTCTTGGCATAATCTGCACATACGCTACAGTTAATGACCATTTGCTCCACATCTACTGACATTCCTGGCCAAAATAGAACTTCTCTGGCTCTCTGTCTACATTTGGCTATTCCTAGGTGACTCTTGTGGATCTGGCGCAGCATTTCAGGTCTCATAACCTTTGGGACAATTAAGCGTGTTCCTTTGAAGAGGAGGCAATCTGCTGTTGCGACTTCATCTCGGAATGCCCAGTAGGGTCTTGCCTCTATAGGAACTTGCTGCTTCGTGTCTGGCCATCCATTTGTCACCATGGTAAGAACTGCTTGCAGCTCTGGGTCTACTTTGGTCTCTTTCTGAAATTCTTCATATCGTTCCTCTGATACTGACAGGACCATGTTAATTTCCTGGAATTCTTCATAAGCTTCACTGTCAGCATTCGTTACAGATGCTCTACTCAGGGTGTCTGCAAGGACTTGTTTAACACCAGGAATGTATCGAATCTCCACATCATACCCACGCACATTGAGGACCATCTTCTGAAGTCTCAGTGGAACTTGAGACAATGGTTTGGTGCTGATCACCTGTAAGGGTTTGTGGTCTGTCTCTACGACAACACTTCTGCCATAGATGTACTGGTGGAACTTGCGGCAAGCGAAGACAACTGCAAGCATTTCAACTTTAATTGGCGCATACCTTGTCTCGGTATCTGTGAGTGCTCGAGAAGCATAGCAGACAGGTTTGTCATCTTGTAATAGCACGGCTCCAAGCCCTTTCCCACTTGCATCGCACTGGATTTTCACTGGCTTCCTGACATCATAGTATTGCAGTATTGGTGCTTCCGATACAAGCTGTTTAATCTTCTCAAAGCTCTCTTTCTGTGGGTGGTCCCAGTGAAACAATACATCTGCTTTCTCCAACTCTCTTAGTGGGGCATCCACAGTTGACAGGCTGGGCAGGTACCGACTCAGGAATTGTACGAATCCGAGAAGGCGTTTCACATCTTCTTTGCTTTGCGGCTCGGGCATTTCTTGAATTGCCTTGACCTTTTGGGGATCAATCTTCAAACCCTCTGCAGTTAGCAAATGTCCAACATAAGGAACTTGCGTCTGACGAATCTTGCATTTGTCCTTGTTGAGCTTCAAACCTTGCTTCAATGCTCTTTCCAGGAATGTCTTCAAGCGTTCGTCGTGTGTTGTCTCATCTCCAGCCACTATGACATCATCCATAATGACCTCCACGCCATCCAAATCTTCAACCATTTGATCCATAGTTCTTTGGAAGATTTCTGGGGCGCATTTCACTCCAAAGGGTAGTCTTCTAAACCTGTAACGACCAATAGGAGTGTTGAAGGTACAGAGACGTGAAGACTCTTCGTCTAACTTTAGCTGCCAGAAACCGCTTTTGGCATCCAGGATACTGAAAGTGTTGGCACCTTGAAGACGGCTGGCCACCTCGTCAACTGTCGATCGGTTAGCTCAGTGGTAGAGCACCGGACTAGCGTGCGGGAGGTCGGTGGTTCAAACCCCGGTCGGACCAACACTCAGGGTCTTTAAATAATTGAGGAGATAGTGCTGCCTTTGTAATAACATCTGCAAATGGTTAGACTTTCTAGTCTTCTCGGATAAGGACGATAAACCGTAGGGCCCGTCTCACAACTCTTCATAATTGATTCTGTGGGACGTAAAAGAACCCACACACTGATCGAAAAGAGTAGGGGACGTAGTTCCCGGTGTGATGGCCTATCTCTCATCTGATGATTAAATGCTCGGAGATATTAGCTGCACAAGCTACTCTAAAATACGAGGGTAAATAATGTGATGTATGATGTATGATGTATTCATAGGGTAATGGGATCTCTTCATAGCTGCATTTAAATCTCTAGGATCAATGCACAGTCTCACTGCACCTGTAGGCTTCTGTACTACCACAAGTGAGTTGACCCATTCTGTTGGTTCTTCCTGACGTACAATCACTCCTAGCTTTTCCATCCGTTTTAGTTCCTCAATAACTTTTGCTCTCAGTGGAACTGGTACCTTCCTTGGGGGATGGATGACAGGCACAGCTCCTTCTGCCAGTTCTATGTGATATGAACCGGGTAAACATCCTAATCCTGTGAACAGTTCTGGATAGTCCTCCAACTCTACTCGCCTTGATGGTAGTTCTTGACTTGCCATCTGATAAACTCTTTTTAACAGACCCAGCTTAATACAAGTGTTTCCACTAAGCACAGACTCCACTTCAGGTTCCACAACAAAGAACTTGACATTTTCAACCTTATCTTTGTATCGAGTGGTCAACACTACTTCCCCATGGGGTTTGAGCTTGTGCTTGGAGAAGGAAATCAACACAGTTCTTGTCTTTTTCAGGGGTGGCAAGGGTCCATGCTTGAGTTTGGTGTAGGTCTTCAGTGACATGACATTGGCTTTTGCACCACTATCCAGCTGGAAACGAACTCGGGTATCCTGTACCTCGACAGTCTCGTAAAATTGCTCATCCTCAGGTCCACAGTCTGATCCAACCAAGTAAACAAAGAGAGGTGAATCATCTTCACTGTCATCTGGATCATCCACTTCTTGTAAGTTGTGTACTTCTTTTGATCTACAGAGCTTGGAATAATGATTCATCTTTTTGCAGAATCCGCACTGTTGTCCCATTGCTGGACATTTCTTGTGGGTTCTGTCGTAACCACACCTCCCGCACTTTTCGTTTGGTTTCTTTCGGTTTTGTTTGCTGCTCTTTGCATCCGTAGCAGTCTTTGCTGAATCTTGCTTGTTTGTGCCTTTATTTGACTGCTGACGACGATTCCGAGTTTGACGTTTTTCCTTGTTTAGGGCATTCACAGTCGGATCTTCATCTTTTGCGAGCTTCTTAAGGCTGGTTAGATTCGTTTCATGGTTGCGACCGATTTCAACAGCTTTCTCCAAGGTCAACGTGTCGGCTAAATCGAGGCACTTTTCACGAACTTTAGTGTGCTTGCAAAGGAAAACGATCGCGTCGCGAACCATTCGTTCTTCCTCTTGATAGCCACAGTCCTTCACGAGAATCTTTAAATCAGTCACGAAGGAGTCGAAACTCTCACTGTCGGCTTGTCGGCGTTCACTAAACTTCAAAGCAGCCATGATGTGGTTTTTTCGCGGAGCGCAGTATGCTTCGAACTTTTTCATGACGATCATTAATTTCGCTGCATCTTCAGGCTTTGCGAACTGAAATCCTTCAAAAACGTCAAGTCCTTTGTCTCCTACCCACATCTTCAAGTAGCTAACTTTAACGCTGTCCTCTTTGTCGTGCAAGGGACCGTCTAAGATACAACTTGCTTGTCTGCAGAAGCGACGCCATTCTTGGTTCAAATCTTGTGAGGTCCAAACCATCTCCGGAGTTTTGTATTTCGCCATCTTGAATCAGTGATTCTTTACGAACGATAGGAAACTGAGATTGAAACTCGATGGCTTCACTCGGCGCAGATTTTCGCTGCACTCTGACACCATGTAATGTAATGACAACAGTCAAAATGGCTGACAAGCTGAGAGCGCTTTATTCCTCGTGCACGTCACGTGATACACAGTAACAAATAAGAACTTGCTAGGGTGGTGAAAGTCAACTTGTCATTTAAGCATTTATGTCACATAGGCCTTCCAACCCCATTTTACGTGATTAAATTCATTGCTTGCCAACTGTTCTTGCCATTACTTCAAAGTGGAATAACTGCGATGATCGAGTACTTCTCTTGCAAAAACAAAGCTTTGGTAGATAAGACTTTTACACAATCCGGTTGCCAACACAGCAAATATGTCCTTTCCACTCAAAAGTGACAAAACAGCTTCTTCTTAAAAATTATTCTGCCTAACTTTTCCTCGCAAGAACGTTTCAAAACATATCTTCTGTCCCCCATCTTATCTCAAGGCTACATGCGAAAAGTGGACTCCCTACAGACTGAGACCTTTTTTGTTCACAGAATTGTTGACAGATTGACAAGTAGCCGACCAATCGGAATTTCCGTTTCGCTGAAACAGGTCATTCAAAAGACAATGAAACCTTCACAGTCATCCTTTTTCCTCTCTCACCCCTGAAAAGCCCCTGATGGGGAGAGGATGATTAAATATCATTATCATTATTTAGTTTGATGGAAGAATTAATTAAATTCCTTTTTAAAAGGGAAAGCCTAGAAACTTAGGGAAATATTCGCTTTTGATAATTTGATTGCCATAAAACACCACTTCTTCAATTTTAGAGGAATCAATTTTTCCTTGAATGTTGTCACTACCCCACAAAGCTTTCCTGTCATCTTGATTGGATTGAGGGCTCTTATTTTAACTCAAAAATTTTTCACACATAGAATGGTAACATTCTGAGGAAGTGATTTGATGTGATCTCAATCCTGGATTAATTGTTTTGATCAGGATATTATTTATTTCTTTATATATTGTAGTTTGAAAAGTTTGAATTTGTTACATGAAAAGTACTTTGTGAGTTGTTCTTGTTCAATTGTGGCCTTCAGCATCTGTCAGAGCAAAAAGTGGATCTGTTCACCTCCAGTGCAGGTATTTATTAGATATACAACCACAACTGGTGAAATATGAAGCAAGCCAAATGATCATTCCTGGTAATTGTTTCATTCTGAGGAAAAATTATTTTCAACTTGTAAAGCCAACTTCTCAACATGATTCAATTTGTTGCCCAAATGTAACTATATCCTACAAAAATTAGAAGATGAAATCTTGAGCATTTTGACGTATCCCCTGCTTATGTTTTAAACCAGTCTCCTTTATTTTTTAAATAGAAAATTGGATTCAGAGATAAAAAAAAATCATAATTAGTGCGGAATAGAAGTGATGTTGACTACAAATCTTGGCCCATTGCTAAGTTGTGATAAGTGCAGTTATTTAATTTATGACTTTTTCCAAACTGATTTATTAGGTTCAATAAAATTTTAGCATTGCATGTTCAGGTTGTTACTAGTAATTCAAACTGAAAAAGGGCTGCAAAAACTGACTGCAAAATGTGTAATCAATAAGGAGAAAATAATTTAAGAAAATACTTAAGCCTAAATTTTTATTCACAAATTTTAGGAAGGTGGATTCCCAGAAGCGCTGAAAATTTTCAAAGAAAGTCAAATTCTAGCGATGATTTGAAATGACTCGTGAAGGCACATGCTTGTCAGCCTAAGTTTGCAAAACCAAAATCTGTCCTCGAAGAGAGATTTCTTTGCTATGAACTGACTGATTTCCACTGTTTAAGCTGTCAATTTTTCTTATAACTTTTTCTTTTGAGTTTTTTAAGCTGTATCTCCCCTCTGAGAACGGCACACTGCTACCTTGAAAATTCATGCGGGGAAGAAGCAGCCGCCATTTTGATGTGAATGCAGGTGACTTAAAACCTTTCTCTCTACCACTCCCTAAGACTCTTAAATATATGCGTAGTCAGTGGATTCTAATTGGTTTATCTTTCTTGAAGACAATAATTGTCTTCAAGAAAGATTTATTGGAACTAAAGGAGAGAAAAAATCCTCTCTGGGGGAGGCAGGGAAGGAACGTGAATCCGTGTGAGGCCTGGGCTGGTTTTAGCTGCCATGGGAATTTAATGGGTTTTAAGGCAGCACGGGACACTTAAACTTGCTACTTATGTATTTATGCACAAACTGTGACGACGGATTCACGGAATATTCACGAGAAGAGTTTTTACATTCTAAATTTATTCAATACATTGTGTGTTCGACATTATTCTTATTGCACATGTGATTGAAATCTTGAGGTACAAACCTCTTGTACATTTCAAAAACTCATGAAGTTCTAGTGTTTTTTTTTTCAGTTTTTGTTAAAAGTAACATTACTTTTGATGTTAAACTGAAATTAAAAACTATCTCCTACCCTTGGTAATAAAGTACTTTACCCCATCGCTAATGCTTGAACTGAAAAAGGTGTATATTTTTGTGAGGTTGACTTCTGTTTCGATGTAAGCTTTTTGAGAAGAAATTGCAATGCAAATTGCAATAGCGTTTTACACACACTTGGTGATTATGGCCACAAAACAGAGGGGACACTGCAACTTTATCAAAAGTTTGGAAGAAATATCCAACAGTGCCATTATAAACACCAAGCTGCAACTGCAAGGGCGTGATAAATTACAATATTATTTGCAGCTCTTTGACACGAGGACTGTTAAACCAAATTATCATAATTCACAGCTTTAAAAGGCGCACATTTACGGATGTGTTCTTTCTTTGGAGGCGGAAAATACTGCAATTTTGTGTCCTAATTTTCATCATGTATCAGGAACTGATACAGCAGGGAGATAAACTAAGCAAGCTAAACTGTGATGTGACAGAAGCAAAATAAACTTCACAAAGAAGAGCAAACTCTTCAAAATGTAAGTTTCACGGTTTTACTTCTATGGAAGCCAATATCTTTCAACGAGTTTTGAAACTGAGACATGATCTTCTGTCACATCACAGAAGTGGTTATCCTTTGTCACTAAGTGATAAAGCGCTTCTCGTCAATCAGAAAACTCGGACACAGACATTGCTTTTCCCAGTTCTAAGTTTAGCAGCTTAAAATATCACCGTAAATTGCGAATTTGCCTGTAAAAGGACAATCATGATGTAATTCCATCATCCGCCAAGATCCCTGTCAGATTTCAGGGCAATCGATCAACAAAATTCAGAGATTTGAAGCTTGAATATTAAACACCTATCCCCAAAATTTGGCTCATGAATTTATTCATAGGCGAGTGTCCTGCGCAACCTTAAGCAGCAGAGTGAAAATAAAGCTTGAAAAAAATCAGTCTTGCACAGGAATCAAATCCACGACCTCTGCTAGAACGTAATACAAGGGCATAGCTATGAGGGTCCTGGGGTTCCCATGACACCCACTATGACACCCAATATGTAAGAATGAATATATGAAAATCATATATCTGAATGGCGGATTAAAGAAATGAATATGTGAATGATCATCTCAGTTTGATACAAGCACTACTTAAGCAGTAGTAAAAATAAAGCCTGAAAAAATTCAGGCTTGTACCAGTGACCAGCTCCAAGCTGGCTTGTTAGCTCAGTTAGTAGAGCGCTGCACCCGTATCACAGGGGTCGTGGGTTCAATTCTCGTAAAAGCCTGAATTTTTTTCAGGCTTTATTTTCACTCTACTGCTTAAGTCCCGGCATAGTCAATGGAACAAAACTGAACCAAAAATCAATCAAACTCAATTGAGCCCAATCATTGGATTGTGTTTGATTGGCAAAATTTTTGGGTGAGTTCGATTATGTTCTATTACCAAACCCAATCGAAGGAAATCGAACAATTGAGTTTGATTACCGAACGTTCGATTGTCTCACCAGGTTAAGTAGTGCTCGTAACTGGGTTGATCATTCACATACTCATTCTATGATCTGCAGTTCAAATATTTGATTTTCATATATTCATTCTTACATGTTCATCACTCACTGGTATATTATAGGCATGTGAGCTGCCAGTTGGCTTGGTAGCTCAGTTGGTAGAGTGCTACACCAATATCGCAGAGGTTGTGGGTTCGATCCCCATAGAAGCCTAACTTCTTTTAGGTTTTATTTTCACGATACTGCTTACTTACTTTCACCGTATCTTAATATTTTTGTCATAACCTTTGCTTACTTTATGTATTATTTTTTAACTCTAGTTTTCTCCTATCTATTTTATAGGATTTTCTCACTCCATAATCTTATTTTTGCTCATGGTTTGTTACATGTTTGTGTATGTGTGTTTGTATCTGTTTGTGTACCGACCTAAATTAGTATGATCAATTTTGTTAAACTGGCTGCCTGCCCTCTTTACCTTTATGGTTATTTCAGGTAGCCTGAGTCCCCTCTTTTTTTCTTTTTATTTAAATGATTAAATGTCTGTAATGTCACTAAATGGGGAAATAAAGCATGTTGTTGTTGTTGTTGTGCTCGTGACTACGATAATCAATCACATATTCATTTGTTGATCCGCAGTTCAAATA
Source organism: Pachyseris speciosa (assembly GCA_016490735.1). NCBI lineage: Eukaryota > Metazoa > Cnidaria > Anthozoa > Scleractinia > Pachyseridae > Pachyseris > Pachyseris speciosa. The sequence goes on from JAEMWC010000152.1 coordinate 41,194, forward strand.
TATGATTTTCATGTATTCATTCTTACAAAAAGGAATATAGAACCAATTAGAGCTACGTGTGTTATAACCATGTACCTGATTGGTATGTAAAATAAAATTGAAAAAACTGGGAGGGAGCAAATGGTTTTCATAAGAATACATAAATTTACTAAGGATCAAAAAATAAATGTCACTAAATTTCAGAATCTTAAGAGGCTTGAATAATGGTTCAATGTGTGCATCAAATACTTTAAGTGCAAAAATAGAGCAAAAACAAATAGAAACACCAAGATTGTTGTTGCCTCTTACAACAACTGTAAGTAGCATGTTTTCTTTTTTGGTTTTAGAGTTACTGGAGATTTGTGCAACCATGATTAAGTCCACTCAGAGGAAAAGAAACCATGAATGTGAAAAGCACAGCAAGAAATCCAAGGATGGAAATTCAAGAAAACATCAAAGACCCCACACTAGAGAGAAGCCTTATGAATGCAAACAGTGTGGCAAGTGTTTTAGCCAAGCAGGACATCTAAGAGGTCATGAAAGAATTCATACTGGAGAGAAGCCTTATAAATGCAAACAGTGCGGCAAGTGTTTCATTACAATATCAAGTCTGAGGATGCATAAAAGAGTCCATACTGGAGAGAAGCCTTATGAATGCAATCAGTGTGGCAAGTGTTTCAGACAAGCAGGAACTTTATGGAAACATAAAAGAGTCCATACTGGAGAGAAGCCTTATGAATGCAAACAGTGTGGCAAGTGTTTTAGTGAAGCAGGACGTCTGAAAAAACATGAAAGGATTCATACTGGAGAGAAGCCTTATGAATGCAATCAGTGTGGCAAGTGTTTTAGCCAAGCAGAACATCTAAGAGATCATGAAAGAGTTCATACTGGAGAGAAGCCTTATAAATGCAAACAGTGTGGCAAGTGTTTCATTACAATATCAAGTCTGAGGATGCATAAAAGAGTCCATACTGGAGAGAAGCCTTATGAATGCAATCAGTGTGACAAGTGTTTCAGACAAGCAGGAACTTTATGGAAACATAAAAGAGTCCATACTGGAGAGAAGCCTTATGAATGCAAACAGTGTGGCAAGTGTTTTAGTCAAGGAGGAAATCTAAGGAAACATGAAAGGGTTCATACTGGAGAGAAGCCTTATGAATGCAAACAGTGTGGCAAGTGTTTCAGTCAAGCAGGAAATCTGAAAACACATGAAAGAGTTCATACTGGAGAGAAGCCTTATGAATGCAAACAGTGTGGCAAGTGTTTTAGTGAAGCAGGAAGTCTGAAAACACATGAAAGAGTTCATATTGGAGAGAAGCCTTATGAATGCAAACAGTGTGGAAAATGCTTTAGTGAAGCAGGAAGTCTGAAAACACATGAAAGGGTTCATGGCAAGTGGTTTAGTGGAACAGACAAACTGAAGGAACATAAAATGATCCATAATGGAGAGAAGCCTTATGAATGCCAACAGTGTGGCAAGTGTTTTACTAAGACATCAAGTCTGAGGAGTCATAGAAGAGTCCATACTGGAGAGAAGCCTTATGTATGCAATCAGTGTGACAAGTGTTTCAGTCAAGCAGGAAATCTGAAAACACATGAAAGGGTTCATACTGGAGAGAAGCCTTATGAATGCAAACAGTGTGGCAAGTGTTTCAGTCAAGCAGGAAATCTGAAAACACATGAAAGAGTTCATACTGGAGAGAAGCCTTATGAATGCAAACAGTGTGGCAAGTGTTTTAGTGAAGCAGGAAGTCTGAAAACACATGAAAGAGTTCATATTGGAGAGAAGTCTTGTGAATGCAAACAGTGTGGAAAATGCTTTAGTGAAGCAGGAAATCTGAAAACACATGAAAGGGTTCATATTGAAGAGAAGCCTTATGAATGCAAGCAGTGTGGAAAATGCTTTAGTGAAGCAGGAAATCTGAAAACACATGAAAGGGTTCATACTGGAGAGAAGTCTTATGAATGCAATCAGTGTGACAAGTGTTTCAGTCAAGTAGGACATCTAAGGCAACATGAAAAAGTCCATATTGGAGAGACGCTCTATAAATGCCAGCACTGTGGAAAGTGCTATACTCGTATGGGTTATGTCAGGAAACATGAAGGAGCCCACAACATTGCTGAAAATTTTATGGAGATAACACAGCCTCAGTTTCCCCTACTTTGGAAAACTCTCGTTCAGACTGCCCTCAAAAGTACAGCTGCTGGATTTGCCAAGAGGAGTTGAGCAGTGAGGTGTTGCTTCTTGAACACTATGAACATCATATGTTACCTCTCGAGCACGATGATGATACATGAGAAACTATTAGGCTTTGTGTAGTTTAAACTAATACATATAAAATTGGTCGACATATTAACATTTTTACTCCAGCTTCATGATATGCCCGAGTCTAAAACTGTTGTTCATTCTTCTTCTCCGTCGTCTTAGTCGTCATGTTTTATCCACAAAGCTCACTTCCAGCATTTCTGCGCAAGCGCTAAGTAAAATCTTTCCTCATTAGCTGTGCTAAATGACAGTGGCCTAGTGGTCATCGTCACAGCTTGAGATGAAAATGTTAGATGGGTTCAACTCCTGCTATTAGCACCTTTTTGTGTTTCTCTTTTTCTTCTTTTTTAAATGTTTTTTACAAGTGTTATAATTATATTATGGTGGAGTATGCTAATTAACAATGCCCAAGGGTATTCTTTGAGTGAAAGACTAAGCGCCAAATGCTCGTAACCGATTTAAGAGAACACAGAACGTTTCTGTTCAGTTAGACGTAATGCGCAATGTGTCGTTTTTGCTTAATCATAACACTCGACAAGCTCGCTTGGCACGAAAACAGTGCACAATATTCGTGGTTGACTTAAAAAAAAACAGCACACAGTAGCCTTGGTTAATCTCAGGTCAGCGCGCAAAGATTTTGTCCGACCTGAAAACAGCACTCACTCCGAAGAGATTCAGGGTTATTGTTGGGTTTAGGTTGGACTTAACATTAGGGTTAGAGCGTCGGCTAGGGCTAGGGATAGGGTTAGGGACATGGTTAGGGTTAGTGTTGATGTTAACGTCAACGCTAGCGTTAAAGCGCGGTTGTTTGAGTCCGAATCAGCTTGACTTAAGGGTTCGTCCGAGTCAAAAACAGCGCCTAGTTGCCTTGGTTGACTCTAAGTTCTTTCGGAAAGGCTTTGGCCTATATAACACAGCGCTAAAGTCGGTTGTTTGTCTTAAATACAGCGTACATCTTAAATCCAGCGTACAAAAACCTCGGTTGATTCTAAATCAGTGCGCAAAAAGCTTGCCGATGGCTGAAAAATCACAAAATATTAAAGACGGCTCTTTTGACTTGAAGAAACTTTTTGCCAAGACAACTCCTATTGGTGACCTACACCAAAAATTTGAGTTAATCAGATGTTCTAGGGCAAAAATTAAGAGTCCTAAGAGTACGCTGTTTTCCGTCATGTTTCGTTTACTCAGAACGTTGTGTTGCGTAGTAAATTAAATCTTGCGCGTGGTTTCGTCACTTGAAACGTTTTTGATGGATTCATTTTCATCGTCAAGTGGAAAACAATGGAATGAAAATCTTATAAAAATTAACGTAAATGAAGACAGTGAAAGAATTTGACAGAAATACTTAACTCTTTTGTGAAATTAACTTGGCTCCAAAACGTAAAAAAAAATGTATGAAATTCAATCCCTTTATCACGCGTGATGGATTGTCTCATCACAATGACTGTAGTCGCGCACAAATGTTTATCTCGCGTGAGAATACTTTTTGCTGTAGTTTATTAGCCTCCATAAGAGCAAAAAACCAAGGCGATCAACGCAAAAGTGATTTATGTGTTAAAATTCGGCAGCGTGTTTACCAAATATTCATTCTCACTTGTTCATCAGTCACGGATATGTTACGAACCAACAAGCGCGGATGTTACGGCAATTCACCGGTTTCGCAGAGGTTGTGCGTTCGAATCCCGTACAAGCGGTTTTTTTTTCCGTTTTGTTTTGTTTTGTTTTGTTTTTGTTTGTTTGTTTTTTTTTGGTTTCACTACTGCTTAAGTTGTGTTCATAACTGCGGCGATCGTTCACGTTATCATCCGTTGTTTACGTACAGGGTTCGTACGCGTCTTGAAAACCCTTGAATTTCAGGAGTCCGATTTCAAGGCCTTGAAAGTACTTGAATTTCGTTTTCGGTCCTTGAAAATCCTTGATATTTTATTGACCAATATCGAAAAATATTGAAAAATATCTGCACTGTCTGTAAACCCAAAACATAGATGTTAACGCAAACATTTTTCTTGGTTTTGAGGTAAAATTGTCATTAAAAAAAGTCCTTGAAATTTCTAAGTAGGGTCCTGGAAAGTCCTTGAATAGTCCTTGAATTTTTGGCCTGAAAAAGTGTACGAACCCTGTACGTAGTCTGATTCACACAAACGAATCGCGAGGAGAACCGCTTAATATTGCTTTGAATGTTTGCCGTGCGCGCCAATGCAACTTTTCCATGGATTGTGTTCAAGATACTCATCGAAAACGGGCAGACTTCACTTCGTGCCGAATGAATTCTCGGTAGCGTTTCCGAAGTTCGACCAACTATTTCACGGCTAACAGTAAAAGCAAGCCGGGATTTCATGTCACGAGTGGTTTCAAAAAATGCGCTCTTCAAAATTAATGAACAATGGAAACCTCGGTGCAGCAGCTAGACAGTTTTCAAAGTCATTTTATAAGGTAGAGTTTTTACTGAAAACAAGTAATAATCTGCCCCAACCCACCGCCCCCCCCGCGAGAGGTTTTGACTTCAGACAGCGCCCAGTTTGACCGCAATGAATTCTGGGATCATTGTCTGCTCCAAGCGCGAAGAACAAGAACTCTCCAAACATACACTTTTCGCCTATAAGTCCAAAAACCACTCTCGCTTTCCCAGCTTTTAGCACCGCAACCTTAGAGAAATGGAACAAGACTAGCAACGACGCGCCGCTTTTGAGACGAGAGTTGTTTTCAGACTTTTTCCGCCTGGCTTCTACTCTGTCCTCCAAAACGCTAATATCTCATCGTGATTTGGTAAGCACAGAGAAAACGCTAACTGGATTCTTTCAGAAGCGTTAAGAACTTGCGGATCTCCGGACTTTTCATGACGTCTTTCGATCACCAGGCGGGAAGGCAAACCGATAATGCAGTTAATACGTAGCGATCCGCAGCTCCAGCACTCACGTAAGTTTCGTATCCGATGAGCTTAATCGATGTTTTAACCGCCAAATTTATAGTCTACGTCACACTATCAAACAATCCTTTCTACCCGTCAATCATTTCACGTCCAGCTTTAGTTGTACTCTTCACAAATGTTCACATAATTCACGTATGAATATTAATACGGTACGCATACAAATGAGCTTAACTTCAATTGAAGGCCTCGGAGCATAACCATCCTATGTCGAATTTTGGGTTGTTTTTCGATTTTGCCTGGATTTGCCCGAATTGTTGCATGTAAACTGCAATTCGATTGAAAGAAGATGTAATGCAACTTGCAAACCACTCCCATGGAAGGTTGGTTTCTTGGTGTACGTAAGAAAAAAATGCATTTCTGTATTCTGGATGAATCAGTCAAAAAAATACCATACAATGTTTTTCCATCGAATTGCAGTTCACATGCAGAAATTCAGACAAATCCAAGCAAAATCGAAAAACGACTCAAAATTCGACATAGGATGGTTATGCTCCGAGGCCTTCAATTATTGTTATGAATGATTGAGCTGTAAAGTAATTTTACAATGTTACAGGGATATATGTTAAAAGGAGTCTATGGATATATACACTACAAAGAAAATGTAAGAAGGACTGACTTTTCTCTTTTCTTTTATTTAGCGCTAAATTAGGTATTTTTACAGGCCCGAGTTTAGGCTAATTGTAGCCTCTTGTTGATATTTTTATGTCAAAAGAGAAGAGAACCAATTTTCTGTACAAAACATCGCTGTATAAACACTTCCTTTGCAAGGTTGTGACGGGTTAAAAATTTTGCAGAAATGTTGTGTGTTTCTTATGTATGCAGAATATCCCTTAGTGCGAGTGTCAAAACCACATTAAGGTGGCTCAAAATGGTTTTGTTATTCTTTGATGGATCGATACACCAACAGTTTTTATTTCCAATTATTTCTCAGCAAGTTCTGATCAATATTTTGACATATAAGGTTACCATCAAAAACGAGTTGGTTGACCCCCATTTTTGTTATTGAATTGCAATCAGCGTATGAAGATTCATCTTTCTGCAAAGTTTTAAAAGAATCGGTACACAGGGTCCAGACCAACTTTAAATTATCGAACAATTAAGGTGGCTCTGAACCCTTTGAACCGTTTTTGAGT
>JAEMWC010000152.1:57500-147500 GCA_016490735.1 Pachyseris speciosa
TTGCTACGCATTTCGATCACTTGATTTTGAAGTTATTCGAGGGCTAGTTCGGGACTGCTTGGGCGGATTTTTAATTGAGAGGCAAGAGAAGAAGCATGAACGTTTCGGCCTTTATGTTGTGTGGTTTGGAAGCTGAGCGATGCGATTTTCTGGCGAAAAATCGCCTCGGTGCTGGAGCCGTTCAAAGGTCTTTCCACCCTTTTCGTTTCTTATGAGGTACAGTCGGCGGTGGAGACAAAACCCGACAAAATCGCTTAAAATATCACTATTGAGGCAAAAGGACGACAGTACATTACAGGTAAAGCAATTTAACTTTTATTTAGCATTGTTCAATACATATATCTAGCGATTCGTCGCTAGAGCATGACACATATGGTAAATCCCATACATTTACTATAAAATAACAAAGGGTCACACAAACAGATTGTCTGGGTTCCCTGTGATTGGGCAACCACTCCTCACGCCATCGAGCTAATTGACTTACGGTATTCTGTGAAACAAAACAATAGTGGTCGATTGGTAATCGACAAAACTGAAAAGTAAAGCAAATACTGGCTTACAGATCACTGCCAGAGTTTTGCAGATGTGATTACAAAGACAACATTTTCTCCTCAGTTATTTATAGACCCTGAGTGTTGGTCTAACGAGTGTTTGAACCCACAGTTTTCTGCACAGTAGTCTGGTGCTCTTCCAACTGCACTAACCGGTCAGTGGTTTTTCGTTGAGAAGGTGTTAACATGTGCCTGGACATGTTAGTGTTGTGTTTGCTCGTCCAGAAGTACTTGTCAGTTGTAAGAAATTACAGAGAAATGTTGTTGTCAGATGTTTATAAAAAAAAGTGTGACTCCAGAAGTTACCTTTTGATGGGCTCTAATAGTTAATCAAATCTGGTTGCGAGTGTGTATTGTGAGACCTGTAGTGTCAATATTTGAACACAATCTGACACTCACAAAACGTTGAGAACAAGTGAGCGCATGTGAATGTTCTCTTAGCTAAGGATGCATGGTAGTTGCTAAACAAATGGGAAATATTCGGTGAAAAAAAAAAAAACCATTCAACAGTATGTACCTTATCATTAACTACAATATCTTATCATCTGTCTTATATATTGTGTACCCTGAATAAAACAATTCAGAGTCAGTATTTTCATGAATTTTACAAAAGTAAATAATATCATGTTGCTGTCATGTTTACTATAGAAAAGGAATGAAATTTCACACAGAGATGTTTGTTTTGGGGAAAGGAACCCAGGCCACTTGTGTTTACAGCATTTCTTAATAATTATGGATAGTCCAACCCATAAACATCAAAATCATGTGTTTTCTCAAAACAGGCTGATCTAGTGTTCAGTGCACAAGTCATATGGGGTACAAGAACATAGCACTTTTTTGTTTTCTCATTGATGTCTCATGCTTTTGAGGGATAAAAACAGTGTTAATTTATCAATAAAACTTGCATTCTTTCATGGCCACTGCTTGTCACTGGTAAATTTCATTTTGTAAACTAGGCTAGAAGATCTGTCCAAGCAGAGGTAAAGAGGAAGGCCTTTTTCTCAAGCAGATGGCTGTGTGGTGGAAAGGTCCGCTGACATGAAAGAACAGCTGACAGTACATGTATGAAGTGCTTAAAGGGAACCTCCACTCTTACAACAAATTCATGCTAAATTGTATGCAGTAATTACTAGATTCAAATTTTGCCTTAAAACATGGATATAACATTTAAGTGTACAAAAAAATGGATATCATCATTGGCTATTTTCTCTTTTAAATTTCCTGGGCATGGCCATTTTGGATTTCATGATGTGTAATGGTTGCCCTATTGTTTAACACAAAGGATTTTCTGCTTTATTTGCTTCCTGACAATAGCTGCAACCATTACACATTATCAAATCCAAAATTTCTGCACCTGGGAAATTTGAAAGCAAAAATAGGCAATAATGATGTTGATTTTTTCTACACTTAAATGTCATATCTGTGTTTCAAAACAAAATTTGGAAGCTAGTAATTATTTCCAACAATGAAGCGTGAATTTGTTGAGTGGAGTTCCCTTTAAAAAGCCTAGAGAGAGAGGAGAGGAGAGAAAAGCCTGCTTGCCTTTATTTCTCTATAACTGTTGGGAAGAAGTTAACTTGACTTCCTTTTTGTTAATGGAAGAATGAATTAAATTCTTTTCTTTAAGGGAGAACCTGGAAACTTAAGGAATATGTTCTCTTTTGACAATTTGATTGCAATAAAACAAATTCTTTTCTTTAAGGGAGAACCTGGAAACTTAAGGAATATGTTCTCTTTTGACAATTTGATTGCAATAAAACACTGCTTTGTCAATTTCAAAAAAGTAAAGCAAATTTGGCTTGAAAATTGTCACCATATGGCACAACGTTTTCCTGTCATTTTTGTTGGATTAATACAAACATTTTTCATTCATAGAATTGTCTGTTTTGTTAAATTCCTTGAAATCAAGTGGTTAAATTTTGGAGGACATTATTTGATGCAAACTCAACCCTGGACTGTTTTGTACAGGATATATATATTAAATTTGTTACATCAAAAGTACTTTGTGAGTCTTGCTTTCTAGCTCATGCATGATGTAATCATGCCATGAGGTATAGGAGGCAGTCTTATTGCACTCCTCACTCACTCACTCACTCACTCACTCACTCACTCGATTCTTATTAATTTATTCATAAAACTTGGATGAAACATTTATCCTGTCCCTCCTCTGGTAAGCATTGTCTTTATCCCTGCAGTCCTCTTGGATCAATGTTTGAAGTTTCAGGGGGTAGTAGAAATGCACAGATTCTTGCTTGACTGTTTATGTACATGTATCATGAAGTGAATATGAATGCAGATGGTTTTTCTTTCAATCCCCAGATATATCGTTGTGGAGTTGGAAAGTGGAAAGCTGATATGATTAAGCCACAAGCTGCGAGAATTGAACATGGAACTCTTCAGAACAACAAAAATTGCAAGCCGAAAACTTAAAATTGGCGATGACCTTGCTTTTGATATTATTACCTTTTGAAGATTTTTCTTGTCACCCAAAGGAAGAATGCAGCAGGGAGGAATAAATGCCTTAATAATCAAAACAAGTTATTTCGATGCCAGTAGCACTGAAGGGCATGGTTGAAGTTTAAGACAAGAGAAAACAATGGGAAAAGTATATGTTTATAAAAAAGGCATGCTATGGCCACCAAGTTTTTGAAAGTAAAATTTCCTATGATGTAAGCAAGGAAATAAATATTCAGCAACACATTTAACTTGCAATATAGCTGGTAATGTCAATTCTCTCATGATACAGTCTGAACATCCTATAAGCCTATCAGAGGAAGATTTGCTACCATATGTTTCTTTTAGAAGATCCCTGGAGTTGATATTTTTTTTCTATGATGTACTCATTTTGTATACTAACTATTGAATGTAATAAGATGGCCATTGTTAAAGTTGACAGCAATTTATTGAAAAATGCATGTATATTTGATTCTCATAGTAGAGATAAATCAGGTGGATTTAACAAGTCAGGAGCAGCAGTGCTTTTACAATTTGCATCAGTTCGAAGTTCCTTGCAAGTCAAGCTTGTCCATTTTTGATGCTCTGGTTTAAATTTCAAACCATATCAATTTGACAATCTACTTGGTGCAATTGTTACATGTCCTACCACGTACGCATTGTGTGCCTATTTTTTTTACAATATTGTCAAGAGACAACTTCTGACTCTTCTGATTCAACCAAGCCAGCATTGAAAAATCTGGTGGGCCATTGGGTGGGCCATGGACTAACCTCAGGGTGTTCGTTAGGCATTGGAGATCGGAGAATTCTGCAGCTACAGTACTACGCAGAATTCTCCTGCTAAATTTCGCATGTTCCATGAAAGAACTTTGCCCTTTCATGATAATTCTCCTGTTACTTTACGCTATTCTCCTGTTACTACAATTCTTTATGAAAACCCTGTAGCCTATGCTTTGTATATGTTGTGGTTCAATTTTATCCTTGGTTTAATTTTTTTTCTCCCTTTGTTTTTGGGTATGGTAATATGTGATAATTAGTTTGAAACAAAAGGCAGAAAAATTTTCAACCAAGGGTAAAATGAACTACAATATATAAACTCACGGTTGTAATGATATCTCTTCAATAATACATGTAAATGTCCTTTTATTTGTCTGAACGACTCAATCCCACCCACCAATCCCAGAGGATTCTGTGTCTGATTAGTTTTCTATAAACTCTCCAGTCCCCCAAGATGATGGCCATGAGAGTTTCCTTCCTTGGAATATAGAAAAACTGTCAAAAATTAACTGTTCATATCAATTTCACATGGGGTTCATCAACGTTTTAAGTTGCATTAGCAAGACAAATTTAAAGGATATATTTCAGGGGTGATATTATAACTATGATGAGAATAATTAATTTAATTTAATTTAATTTTAATTAATTTTTTAATTTTAATTTTTTCCATTGTCACTGCATTAGTTGAAACAATGGTATCACATGTAGAGCATCACATATAAATATATAAAGAAGAAAACTTAGCTAAATTACATAAGAGAGAAAGAAAAAAAAAACAAAAAAAATATTTTTGCAGTGGGGAAGGACTAGAAGGGAACATACGAACCATTTGAGCTAGTCCAACCAAAAATTACAACAGACACTTAAATAACAACATCAGGTGTTGCCAGTTCAAGTGCTACTATGATCAAAATTTGACCCCTTGATTTTTTTAATTTTATCACAGAATTCCAGGAAAGATTAAAATTGCCGTTTTCCATTTGTAAATATGTGCATTGGTTCCGGAGATATTTAATTTTGGAAAATGTGTAAAATATGCAAATGAGATGACTGATGTCATAGTATCAATCCAAATATAACATCAAGTATACAAATAGAGCTATCTCGGTCAATTTGCAGCAGAGACCATTGAAACTTGGTAGGCTGATAGTTCTAAAGGCAACACACCTACTGGTATAAAAAATTCGGTTCCCATGGCAACTCACTCCTTAGGGGGCCTAAGAAGGCCAAAACAGCTGTCCGTGGCTGCTAATGCTTGAGCTCAATCTTTGCTTTGGTAGAATTAAGGGGTAATGCCCACTGCCTTGTGGCCTTAATGCCCTTGGAGTGGCTTCAGCTTACTTGATCACATTAATTTGTGAAGTATCCTTATCATATGAAGTTCTGTTTTTCTTGGAATTGCAGACAACACCAGTTTGGGGGACTAAGCAAGAAAAAAAGTGAAAACAGTGAAACTGAACACTAAGACTACTAACTAACACCACTAACACTAACAAGAACTGTAACTTGAAGGTTTAATTTGGCATGTTCTTTTTACTTTTGGCTTTGCAGGAGTTCCGTGCAACCATGACAAAGTCCAGTCAAAGGAAAATTAACCATGGATGCAAAAACCAGAGTGAGAAATCCAAGGACGAAAATTCAAGAAAACACAAAAGACTTGATACTGGAAAGAAGCCTTATGAATGCAAACAGTGTGGTAAGTGTTTTGGTCGAGCAGGTAGTCTAAAGAGACATGAAAGGGTTCACACTGGAGAGAAACTTTATGAATGCAAACAGTGTGGGAAGCGTTTTAGTAAAGCAGAAAATCTAAGGCTCCATGGAAGGATCCATACTGGAGAGAAGCCTTATGAATGCAAACAATGTGGGAAGCATTTTAGTCAAGCAGGAAATCTAAGGCACCATGAAATGATCCATACTGGAGAGAAGCCTTATGAATGCAAACAGTGTGGTAAGTGTTTTGGTCGAGCAGATAGTCTAAAGGGACATGAAAGGGTTCACACTGGAGAGAAACTTTATGAATGCAAACAGTGTGGCAAGTGTTTTAGTCAAGCTGGACATCTGAGGAAGCACAATAGAGTCCATACTGGAGAAAAGCCTTATGAATGTGAACATTGTGGCAAATGTTTTAGTGAAGCAGGAAGTCTGAGGACACATGAAAGGATCCATACTGGAGAGAAGCCTTATGAATGTAAACAGTGTGGCAAGTGTTTTAGTCAAGCAGGACATCTGAGGCGTCATGAAAGGGTTCACACTGGAGAGAAGCCTTATGAATGTAAACAGTGTGGCAAATGTTTTAGTGAAGCAGGAATTCTGAGGAAGCACAATAGAGTCCATACTGGAGAGAAGCCTCATGAATGCAAACAGTGTGGCAAGCGTTTTAGTGAAGCAGGAAATCTAAGGACACATGAAAGGGTCCATACAGGAGAGAAGCCTTATGAATGCAAACAGTGTGGGAAATGTTTTACTCAATTATCAGATCTAGGGCATCATGAAAGGATCCATACTGGAGAGAAACCTTATGAATGCAAACGTGTGGCAAGTGTTTTACCCGTATGACATATTGCAGGAAACACGAAAGAGCCCACAACATTGCTGAAAGTTTTAGTGGAGATAACACAGCCACACCTTCCCCCGCTTCGGAAATCTCTCTATCAGACCACGCTCAAACGCACAGCTGCTGGATTTGCCAAGAGGAGTTGAGCAGTGAGGTGTTGCTTCTTGAACACTATGAGCATCATATGTTAAATCTTGAAATCAATGACGATGTATGAGCAGCAATAAGGTTTTGGGTAGTTTTAACTGAAAAATTTACAATTGATCGACATTTTACGTTATCATATTGATGGGTCAAAAGTAAAAGCGGGAAGAAAACTAATTTTCTGTCCGAAACAACGTTGCTGTAGAAACTCCTCCTTTTGGATGGTTTACAAATGTTGTGTTGCTATGTGTAGTGCAGTGTAATTTGACTTACAAGTAATTTCTCTTTTTAGGCAATAGACCAAAAGGCATACCCGTGGGGGAGAATCTCTATTCCTCATAAGCTTTGCTTATCGAAGATTTCCCCGCCACAGTCACTCCTTCCAAGTTGTATGTTCACTTTAAATTTAATATTAATTGGCTATTTATTATCTCTTCTATTCTATTTGTTATTTATTCTGTGTGGCAAGAAGAAGAGGGTAATACCACTGTAGATGAATGTTTGTTATGTATGCAGAATATCCGTTAGAATGAGCGTCAAAACCATAGTAAGAAAGAAATTAAATAACGAGGGTAACACGAAATAGCACGTTAATACTAACAAACTAGTGGCCCTCATTACAAGTAATAAATAAATAAATATAAATAATTAAATAAAATTTATTAAAAATCTGCAAAACTATGGAGCAAACGGCAAAATGTTTATAATGTGAAATGAGTAGTATATGTTCATTGGAATTATCCGGATTTCTGTCTTCCCCTGTCTTCCTGCATACTAATTTGGATTTCCGCACTGTATTCCTGCATACTAATAAGTGGATAGGCTTACTAATGAGCGTGTCTCTCAGACAATAGGCACAATAGGCCTGCCTAGGCTTGTTGTAACTTAGTTGAAAGCATTAAAATATAGGAAATTATTTGCTGTGTGGCATTAAACCTCAGAAGAACTTAAACTGATCCGTCTATTCGAAAAACCGCTTGGTTCTGGCTGTTCTTTTATTAAGCGGTAGTTCCGTTCATACAATCAAACCACACACATGACATGAACCGAAAACTCTTTATTTCAATCCCGACTGGTTGTTACAAAACTGCGTTCTCTTCTATCTCAATACCGAAAATCGCGATGCTATCTGCCCTCTCAGCTTTGTCGATAAGCGAGAAAATAAATTCTTAGCTAACTTTTCTTGTTTTCCGCCCCGTTAATGACGCATGCGTTATGCAAAACGGATCTCAACTCTTCTCTCAACCCTATACTTGCATACAAACTCAAGAGAAGAAGCCCATGGGTACAGCTCTACCATCGAACAACAACAATGGAAGTTCGGAGCGCTTAATTTTCAACACGCGACTAATGAATGTTTTCAAACAACACGTTTCTTGAAACATTATTCCTTTTATTAGCGAATACAGAAAGATTAAAATACACAATGAATAAAAATCAATGAATCAAGTCTCTCTCTACTGCAAAAGCAATAAAACTTTCCCTCGCCGTATATTTTCTAGTAAAGTTATGTAAAAGTTTTCCTTTCTCCTCCACCTCCTCCTCAATTCTATTGTTTTCCCTCCTCCTCCTCCTCCTCGTCAATTCTATTGTTTTCCCTCCTCCTCCTCCTCAATTCTATAGTTTCCCTCCTCCTCCTCCTCCACCTCAATTCTATTGTTTTTCCTCCTCCTCCTCCTCCTCAATTCTATCTTTTTCCCTCCTCCTCCTCCACGACCACCGCCACCACCATCACCACCACCGCCACCACCACTACAAAGTTCTGCAGCCTTCCCCAGTCGTCAGAAATCGTGGAAAGGTCTATCGTCAAGTAGGCTTTCATAGTTTTCATAGTTAGAGCTTAGGCGATGTGGGATCGAAACAGATAAGTTAAGACATTGAAGTACAAATTTCCCTTTCGTTTATGTAGTGCCGAATAGACGACCAATTTTGCCCAAAGTTTATGATGATATAATTCCAATGAACATATACTACTAAAATGATTTAAAAGCTGCTGATCTCTAAAATCCTGTTCCAAGGAGAGTTTTTAAAAGTAGCGAGTAAGCTTTTCTCATTTGAAGAGGTAACTCATTTCATTCCTGGCAAGCGGTCAAAGTAAACGTTCTTCCATCTGGGAGTGTCTAATTTTTGCGGGTCGCCTGTCGCGGGTAAATTGTGGCGGGTCGCAGGTGAATTGTGGCGGGTCGCGGGTAAGTCTGCGTGTGGAAGACTAATTTGTTCAGGATCAGTCTTTGAAGTCAGTGAATTTTGTATAAACAGACGGTTATCACCGGTATAAAATAGTTTCGCAGAATACGACAAGCTCATTGAAGTTACAGTTACTGTAAACCTTCAGGGGTGCCTTTGGCCAATAGAATTTTTTCTATGCGTGTCACGCGCTTGGACGCCACGGGAAAAATGTTTCGAATTCGTAAGAGAGTTAAAATCTGTTAAATGTAGGTTTAGATTTCACTGATTGGTTCGGCTGGAGGAAATACACGCAAAAATAAATCCCGAGTTTTTGGCCTCCAAAGATTTGCACAGTTTTCACAACTCATTGGAGGTGCATGGTGCCAAAGCGGTAATACCGCCGACCAATAGAGGACTACTGAGGAACTCTCGGAAGAGGATAAGTGACAAACCAGCCTCATTCAATCGCGGGAAAGTTAATTCCACGTTCAGACGGAGTGTTCGTTTGGTTATTATCGGAAGGAATACGTTTGGTGAAAATAAAACCAAAACTACCGTCTGGAAATCGGTTCGAATGTTGATGCAAACAAAATATACATTTCGAGATCCCGAGTGAAGCTTCACGTGAAAAATGTCAAAAGGCTGCCAGACCCCTAACTAGTGGAATTACCGAATTTCGACACCTTTACCCATATATTAACTTCTCCAAAAAGCCAATCTTTTTAGCTTTTCTCGCCTTCTTTTACCCATTTTGTAATTTTTCTTTTGCCAATCGCAACATTAATTAATTATTCCTCTTACCAAACAGCGCAAAACTCAAATTTTGAAAAGTTTGTCCCCCAAAGGATTACAGTAACCTTATAACTTGCAACTTTTAATGACCTTAAGTTAAATATTGATGTGTATTTATTCTCCCCTGCAATTCTAATGTGAGGTAAGCAAAGCTTCTTTGCAACCTTTTAAACAGACTGAACGGTGACAATTCGAAGGCAAATTTATGAGTCTTATTTTCGGTCGAGTATCATTTGTAAAGTTATTTATAAATCAGGCTATGTCTTACAAATTTATTTACATATCATGAAGTTAGGCAAAGCAGTCGTAAATCTTTTATTTATAAATATTGAAGTTCGCCAGGTGTGCAAATTCATTATATATAAATTATGAAATTTCAGGCCATGAGCGTAATTCTGTGATTTATATATGTCTTTTGCGGTGCTGCATGAATGTCATGATTTATAAATGATGACTTTAGCGGCGCTTGGCAAATTCCAGGATTTATAAATCATGACTTAAGCGGCACTTGGCAAATTCCATGACTTATAAATCATGACTTAAGCGGCACTTGGCAAATTCCATGATTTATAAATCATGACTTAACCGGAACTTGGCAAATTCCATGATTTATAAATAATGACTTTAGCGGCGCTTGGCAAATTCTATGATTTATGAATAATGACTTTCGCGGCACTTGGCAAATTCTATGATTTATAAATAATGACTTAAGTGGCGCTTGGCAAATTCCATGATTTATAAATCATGGCTTTATCGGCGCTTGGCAAATTCCATGATTTATAAATCATGACTTTAGCGGCGGTTGGGCGCCAGGTGTAAAAATATGGCCGCCAAGTGTAATAATATTACTTACACAATATTTTGGTGCATGTTTTGTTATTTCGTATATTACAAATATACTGTAGTCGTTGAATAGTCGTTTGGTAATAATAAGGGAGCTTTAGCAACGACGACGGCCACGGCAACGAAAAGGTCGTTTTCAAAATTTAAGTTGTCGTTCTTGTAACTCTTTCGCGATTATCTCAATTTGTTTAGATTGTAAAATGCTGACAAACTATCCAGGAATTAAAGTACTATAAACGGTGTTAAAGTAAGAGAAAGAAAGTTAAATTTACCGTCACGTACTCACGTTCTCGAGAAAACCTTAAATTTGGTCATTTCACGTTGTTGTTTTGCAGAGGACGGTAAACACATGTACCAAAACGCACGTGCAGAGCCATTGTTTGTGGTCATTAACCTAATATTTTGTGGCGTTCTCGTTGCCGTTGCCGTCCTCGTTGCTAAAGCTCCCTATATATAAATTACCAATTGTACAACCTTTGTGTAACTTTGCGATTTATAAATCGCAGCAACACTTTAAAAAAACTTTTAAAGACGTATCTTTTTAGTAAGGCTTTTCATTCTTTGGTAGGTGACTATGTGATTTTTTCTTATTTACTTTTAGCGTGACTATCAAAGGTGTACCTTTTAGTAAGGCTTTTTATTCTTAGCTAGGTTTTTAATATTTTACACAACGCATGATGTAATTCGTATTTTATCATTTAGTTATTTCATCCATCGTTGTAATGCGCAGTTGATCATCTCGTCATGGAAACTGCGCAATATAAATTCGTAATTTATTATTATATTATTCTAACTTTGCCATTTACAAATCGCAAGGAAGATGACTTTACGATTTATAAATCACAAGCAACGTGACTTTGCGATTTATAAATCACAGCATTTTACCTTTTCCCTGCTAATGTGCGATATATAAATTACAATGGTGTGCTTTATAAATCGCAAGTGTGCGAATATAAATCGCAAATATGCGATATCAATCCTAATTGTGTGATTTATAAATCGCAAAAGGCAAACCATTGCGAGCCCTTAGTCAGTGGTAATTCAAAGGCAAGCAGCTCAGAAAATGTGCGGGAAGCAATTCCCTGGCAAGAAGGCTGTCTATTGCCGCATCCAGTGAGAGCCATTACAGAGGCTCTAGCTACTCAAGACGAAAGGCATGATGTCATGGTTAGGACGTACAGTGGAAGCTCTCGCAAGTACGCACCCTGGGGACGCGAAAAAGGTGTAAGCAGCCACTAGGGGTGTAAGGGATAGATGGCCGCTTACGGGAGCTTGCCCACCTTATGGGAACTTAAAAACAAAGGAAACGACCTAATCGTAACCCCTGAAAATGTCCGCGGCCGTTCACGGGAATGTCCGTTTACGGAATTTGTAAATACTGAGTTTGTATGGGAGTTCAATGAGATGTCTCTAAGAGCGACTTGTAGAACTTGAACTTCGTCCTCAACACCTGGGAGACCACAGTCTCGGAACGATACATACATTTTGATACATACATATTTAATAATCATAGAAGTTAAGAGACTAAACAAGACACTAAAACAGTCAGCGACGAAATAGATAAAGGGCAAAAAGGAATCATAACTAATTCACAACTAAAATAGATTAACATGTGAAAATAAATACCTAAACTAAATTATATGACAAATTAAAAATAGGTAGTCGAGGACTACATGTAGCTACTTCTGTACGAAGGAGATTGAAAAAAAAGAGAAAGAAAGGAAACTGAAATGGAAAGCAACTCAATTGTTTGGAGTGTCATGATCAACTAATGAAAAATAGGCATCTGAGAGGACTTGAGGTTACTGGTGGGAAATACAGAAGTGCAAAGTGAATGACAGTATACTAGCAGAGTTCTTATCTTTTTGCGGCTGGTATTTTCGCAGTATTGCATAGCTGTCTTAATTAGGGAACAGATAAGACGGCCATGAAAAGACCAGAAATACAAAGGACAAGATAAGAAACCTCTGCTAGCAGGGTTATGAGAGTAGGAAAAATCGATTGAAATTACTATTAAGTCTGTGGAACTGCGTATATCAATTTCACCTAACTTAAAAGCGTGTAGAAAGATTAACTTCGTGTCGTAATCTTTTTCTTTTTCTATGAATCATAGAACTGATCATGAAGTGACAAGGCAATGTTGTTGTACAAAATGTTTTCACTGTATAGCTAGAGAGTAAGTGAGAATGATGTCCATGATCCAACACGACAAGATCACAGGCCAATTATTTGATTTTAAACACAAAGTACAATAGTTCTTGAGTTTGAAAATAACAATTTAAAACTTGGTGTTTTATGAAAACCAACTTAACAAAACTACTTGATCCTCTATGGAAACTAACCTAACATAACAACTTGACCTAACATAACAAATCTTCTATGGAAACTAACTTGTCTGCAATCATTCTTGTTTCCCTGCTTTCAGTATTGGTTTTCCGAAGGAAATATTTGGTTCCCCGAAGGGAGTTAGTCAAATCCGTATATGGGTTCGCCAGATAATGTACGTGGACCAAATCGAGGTGTTTCGCTGCCAAAATCGTTCCATCATGGCCGCCCAACGAAGTCAAACATCTCGGTTCAGCGTTGGTTTTTCTGGTGGAAATTCTGAGCAGACCGTCAAACAACTTAGAGAAGTCTTTTCTAGAAAACACTGTGCACATTGGTTGAAAGCTGTGCCTGGTTACTGGTGCAAAGTAGCAAAACATTGCAAACAAATCCTCTCACCTGCAATCGCCAACTGTTCAATAGATGACTCGTCGCACACTGCTCCACATGGAAAGAAAACGACGTCACTAGAACGTTTCACTCGATAAGTAGTCGATCGTTCACGAGAGCGGACGAAAATGGGTCGGGTAACATCGAGATTGCCCTCGTCTATCGTCGACGTCTGCGTCGACGTGGAAGCGTTTTGTTGAGTTTGGGATCGTATAAAACCGATAATTCGAGATAAAATCGATAAATGTTCGGAACATAATCCGAAGATTGGACCACTCACGGACTTACACACTTGATACCATAGTAGCTATTTCTCTTCTACGAAGAGAAGTAGCTACAAAAATTGCCTTATGGTTGATCAGTTTGGAGGAAGACTATTGGTAAAGGTTCTCCACGTTCGAAGAGACACTCTAGCCCGGCAGACGGAAGCAAAGAGACAGAGGTGTAAGGTCCGAAGCCAGCTGGCAGGCAGGCCAGCATCTAACGTCACGTGTTCCAAGTGTGGAAGGGACTGTCACTCCCGCATTGGTTTGACCAGCCACAACCGACGCTGTACTAGCACCACCACCGCGAGTGCAACTCCATAGTCTCACCGCGAGAAGCAAGAACACGGATTTTTTCAGTAGCACACTTGCGATTTATAAATCACACCTTTGTAATTTATAGATCGCACATTTGCAGGGAAAAGGAAAGATGCTGTGATTTATAAATCGCAAAGTCACGTTGCTTGCGATTTATAAATCGCAAAGTTATGTTGCTGCGATTTATAAATCGCAAAGTCATCTTCCTTGCGATTTATAAATGTTATTTTCCTTGCGATTTATAAATCGCAAAGTCACGCTTGCAAAGGTTGTATACAGTAATTGGTAATTGATAGCGGAGCTCCGACGGCCCGAAGGGCCGTCAAGCGGAGCACCATACCTATAGAAACCCGTCAACTGCTTTTCTCATAGTAAAAAATGGCTAGCGGTATTGCTCGTGGGCGCGTACGCACGACGACGACGACGACGACGGAGTCGCCCAATAATTAATAATATCCTAATAATAATCATAATAATCCAACATGGCGGCCATACTCCACCTGGCCCAGCTGACCAGCGGCAGGGCGGAAAAACCGCTCATTGGCTGAAGTCCATCGTCAGAGAGCATGCTCGATGCGATATCCGCTGACGGCCTGCAGCCTATTTGCGAAGGCACATGGTTCGAATTCACGTTGTTTTATGCGTCCAAGTTGTTTTTGTTCTGCTTTCTTATTGTTTGTGAAAGTTCAGGTTGATCCATTTCGAACTGTTAGTCACGGAACAAGAAGAAGAGAAGCTACGGTGGGTAATAATGTCGCAATTCTTAATTCTCCGTCGCTTTTTCTGAACATGTTTTTAAATCACTTGCTTGTCAATTTCATTTGCAGTCCGTGAGCTTACGATTTTGTTAACTGATCTACAGTTTCTTTATCTCATAGATGGCTTAATATTCTGGTGTAAAAGCACTGAGAAAAGGTTAATGGTAAGTTGAAACAAAGTTTTCTTTACACAAATGTAGAATTTTCTCCACGGTGTTGACGTAAGCTGCTTAGAGAGTGGCAGGCATTTTGTGGCGCCATCGGCCGTTGGGCCACGCTTGTTTTCTCAATCGTCAGGCAAAAGTGGCATAAGCATTGGTTTTGAAAATTCGATGTCTGTCTTTAAGTTGTGTTTTATTACGTGTTTCCTTACCTGGTAGAAGGCAAACCTTGTTGATTTCGATTTTGCGGGCTCACCTGAAAAAGCTTTGTTCCCGCCACTGCGAACTCCTCTAAGATCGTCTTAAAAATTACAGTAAAACACTGAGCCTTCAATTATAATGTATTATGATTTTAGTTAAGAAGTTATAGTTCATCCATGATGTAATTAATGAACAAAAGTTTTCTTGAAGCCAAGCGAAACCTAAGTTAATTAGCTTTTTTGACGAATAATTTTATGACTGGATGAGGGACGTTGTACGCGCCTTGTTGTTACGTTACCGAGAAAACATAATAAACTGTATTACTCTTGTGACTTAAAGCATAATCGCTTTAAGAGTAGATGAAACTTACAGAAAGATCGTTGCCTTAGAGTTAAATGTTTTCTTTTTCTTTTCTGGTGTTGGTGTTGTGATTTGTCCTATCCTGCGACAATTTTATGTCCAGTTACTAGTCTCTACAGAATTTCAAAATCCTCATTATTTTACTTTTATGAGACTAAAACAGAAATTAAGAGCTAAGGTGTGACTAATTGCATAACATTTACAAACATTTCAAGCATTTATATTTTAGTTATCCATGCATTTTTGGTCTCAAACTCTATTCATGCCCACATTTGATTGTGAGGAATAGTATGAAAGAAACCCATTTAGAATTAACGAATAGTTCTCTGTGGAGGTTTATTCTTCTAAGTTTACTGTTTGTGTGAAACCTGGTGAAGGGTCCAGCCCCTCTTGGTCTTGTAAACCTTTTTGCAAGAAGCACAATGATATTGAGTCCCTGTTTCTACTGTGGTAGCTGCACTGTTGATAATTGTTGGCCTAGATTTTGTATTAGTGTATTTGAAAAGTGGTGACCAGGAGAGTTTTTGGAAACATTCTTGAGCTTTAAGGAGTAGCTTGCTTTTAGCAGTCTCACAGTTTTGGTCACCAGCAACATCTTTATCATCAGAATCATTCTCATTATCATCATTGTTGTCAGGGTCATCATCATCATCACTGTCAGGACCATCGCCATCATCTGTGTCAGGAGTGTTGGCCCTATCATCATCCACCCCAGCTAACAAACCCTGGTTGAAGCTTTTTGCAAGCTCTTCTATTCTGAGGGGCAGTTGCTCTGAGCAAATAAAGCACTTGATGCGACCTGCCAAGGAGTACCTGTGGTCACCAGGTTGAGCTGATTCAGTTACATGTAGGCACATTTTATGGTAACTGTGGCCACAGTTTAAACGGAGAACTGGCAGATTGAATTCATCATGCCCTGCATTACAGGCTGGTAAATCACAGGCCAACAAAGGATCTGGCTCCTGCCCACTCCAGGCATAACCTAATGGAAGGCTCCTTTGATCAACTGTTGCATCAAGCTAAGAGAGGGAAGGTAATATGACTATAAGTAAAAAAAGGCAACGTTTTAGTCTATAGAATATTGTTATCTTATTAGAGTTTGTATGAGAGGCAATAATTTATTTTTGTGCTGATATACAGCAAAATAAATGGAAAAACAAAACAAACCGGTGAACCAAGTGTACTGGTGAACACTAATGAAAAATCTCTTAAATTCGAAGTCTGGGGTTTGTTCTATAATATTATAACAGTTAACAACAGTTGTTTAGGGATGAGATTTACAATCAGCCATCATCATTCTGTTTTTGAATAAATTTATTGACTTTTTAAAATACCAAACAATATTAAACACTGCTTCTGTGAATTATGCCTTATTGTAGAGTAACATCAAAGTTGAGTTTTTCTGTTTGTACCTGATACTTGTGTGACCTTTTGGTATTTTAGAAGAACATCCTAGGTTTTGTTGCACCGACATGAACAAGTCAATTAGGAATTCTGCAGCTTTGTCTGAAAGTTGTTGCAGGTTTCTTGTACCTTTTCCCCTTCGGTTTGCTGGCAGAAACCAGGTGCAGAAGTCTTCAGCAAACCTGCTGCTATTGAGAGCCTTTGCAGCATCTTGTATCTGTGCAGGTGTCACATCAGGTGGTAGAGATCTGAAAGGTTGAAGAAATTGTAAGGCTTTAAACTGAGAATTTGCCAATATTCTGTTTTTCAGTCTTACCTAATAATTATAAAGTGACGCACTGCTTTATTTTAATAATCAGCCATCTATGTTAAAAACAATATCCGTAAGAGTGCATCTAATAGGAACTGGGGCCATTGGACCTCGACAAACTTTGCCTCTAACGATTGGAATAAATTAGACCTTTCAATCAGACAAAGCCCATCATTAGCCAGTTTTAAAAGAGTGTTAAGAAATGTAATTAGTTTTTAGTTTAATTTTTATATGTTCATATATTAGTCATTTTTTCCCTTTTTGTTCTTTTTTTTTTATCTTTTGAGGACTCTTGTAAATCACCTATCAGTGAAATTGATATCCTCAATAAAGATTATTATTAATTAATATGTTGCTGTCAATGACAGCCCACATTTAGTGATTTTTCTGCCTATCACACATCAACCCCTGGGTTTCTTTGATACAACACAAAAAAAAAACAATCACAGCAACAGTCATAAACTATTTTTAGTTCTTAGCATTGCTTGGGTCAAATTTTAGTTTGTAATCTCTTACCTTCGAAGTAGTGAATGGAAAACTTCAACTTTTTTCTCTGTTAATTCGTTTAGCCATTTTTCCAAGAGATTTTGAAGATCTGGAATGCCCAAGCTCATTTGGTGAATATGGTCGCTCAGCTGGCACAGGGTAGCCTTGTCGTAGTGTCGTCGTCGTTGTATTACGAACATCAGGGCCAGACGTACCATGGCCTCTAACCACATCTGATAATTTCCCCCTCTAAAGATAACTGAGTAGAAGTAGAAGACTAATGGGACCAACTCATCCAGGAGGAACACCAGCAACACATATTCAGGATCTTTGCACTGCCCAAAGGCAGAACACACGGCAGTTCTCACAGATAGCCATCCTCCTAATACTACTGTTATGAGCGTGGAAATTCTGTGTGGTTTGGGTTTCGTGGGTAGTACCTTTCTCTGGCCAAAAAGGTATTTGTAAAGCTTGTCAAAAAAGCAGTGGTAGTTGACAACAATATTTTCTTGTGAATTCAAGCATATGTGGAATGGGCCCTGCCATGGCACCAGGGACAACATGTAAACTGGATCAACATTGTGTTTCCACTGTGGGAAAAAAATTATAATTGTATACATCTTTTAATCATTGTCACATGGGCAGTACAGGCTTGGGAGAGTTGAAGTTGTTTCAATGGCTTTATCAGCATCATTTGTGCCAAACAGTTCCATTTTGTTTTTGCTTAATGCTTTTGTGGACACAGATTCAACTCAAACCATTTCAAGTTATTTTTTCAAGCCTATATTCTGGACTACTTTACAGTTTATCTTTTGTCTAAAATTATTTCTCTTAGCATCACACCTACAAATATACTGATTAATTTTTGTTAAGGAGTCTTGAGGCTTCTGCTGGTAACTCTTGAAGATATTGATGCTAGGTATTGTTGTAGTTGTTGGCTGATAGGATGTGCATATTTTACCAACCTGACATATTATTTTCTTATTGTAGTACCAAGTGGGCCAGTCACCAGCAAGAAACAAGACATTGTTTTCCATGTATCTGGTTATGGCAGGGCAGATGTCAAGCAAGTGGCCTGTAGCTTCTTTGTAGTCATTCATGCTCTTAAGGGCTTGCTCAAATTCATCCACCAGCCAGGTGTTGCTCAGCAGATCCATGTCATGCCTTGCTTCATCAGTGTACACTCTGACAGACATAAACCACATTTTTTGGGGGAGGGGTTATAGTACAAGTAACGTGTAGGTGTTTTTTGTGTAGTACTGCAGTGTATTTTCACCACCTGTGCTCATCCTCAGTCAATGTGTAACACCTACTTAAAAATACTGTGTTTGATTTTATGAACCCAAGGAGGAATAGCACATACATTGTAAGTTTAAAGAAGTTTGTTTTACTCCACAGGCTGTCATTTAGTGTATAGTGGCTCAATTTTGATTATGATCATCATGTTTTCTTAAGTATTTCTCGGAGTTTTTTTGGAAGTTTTTCTTGTTCCATTATGTGTCTTTAAAACAATTCATTGATAAACTTTTATGAGATGGCTAGAAGTTTGGAAAGAACCAGACTACATAGTTTGTGTACCTCAATTCAATAACACTCCTTTCCGTGTTTCGCATGTCAAAATGGCTGTATACTTCTGGAAGAAAATTTAGGTAGGTGTGTGTAAAGTAGTCTGGCAAATGGTCTTGTAAAAGGTCATTGACTTTTGGAGCATTCATTCCTCCACGACAGGTAACAATTTCACCTCCAGCCATTCTCACTGGTACATCTTGGTGTATGGTGTTGGCTTTTTGAATGGCTGGTATACATTTTTGGTGATCCACTACTCCAGTACACATGTGCAAGCAAGTGCTAAGTTTGCTCTGTTTGGGGTCTTTAATAGTGTGCACACAGTGGAAGTCATCAATGATGAGAAGGAGAAAGTTGTTGTTCTGTTGAGGAAGAATATGTAATATTAGCTTATTTTAACAAAGCATAGTAATACTGAGGTGTTTTAAACAAGTTCATCGTTGGCTGTTCAAAACACCATGTATGTTGGTTGGATGCTATTGTTTTCAAAAGAATAATCATTTCTATTGTAACAGAACCAATTACTCTTTGGTCACTGTATTGTGCCAATAATTTTTTCACATCAGAATATGGCTGACAATAAACCAGTGGAAGCCATGGCAATCTTTTTTTTTTTTTTTTTTCGATTAAGGTACATCTTGGACATTACCCTTAAGGAAGTATGCAGTGGTCTTAAACATTCACTGTAATTAGGCATAGGATTTTGTAATTTTTTACTGATGATTTTCACCGTGTTAAAATAAAGTTATCTTTTCTTATCTTATCTTACACAGTTTTGTCAGTTTGAAAGTGTTCCTCCAAGAATAGACAATGCTGACCACATTAACCAATTATTTTGTATTTAATCCTTGGATTCAATGATTGGTTTCTACCTTGATCGCACTCTCAATGATTGCTTGGGTTTTATGAATACTGGTGGCTGATCGCCCTTTTTTATGATTCAACACACTTCTGGGGTGAGTGCTGAATCCCAAAAGTGATCCAGCAGTAAGGGCGTCATCACTGGCACCATGGAAGGAGAGATGCACCCCACAGTCTTGTTGTAAAGCATTGTTTTTCTGTTAGGAGTAAATGACAAGAAAATCAAGAATTATTTCATTGGTTTATGTCAATTTGTTGTATGAAAAATACTAAATAGAGGAATAGATCATTTCATTTTATTACAAATACCCACTTGATTTCTGAAGTATGACAGCTGGTGCAGTATTGCTACAGCTCGAACTGCCTGTGTCTCCTTTCTCTTTTTTGAAGGTTTTTCTTTGTTGTCATTGCTTATAAAGGAAAGCACTTGCTCAAACAGACCAGGGGCATTTTCTTCAGCAAAACTTTCCATCTCTGCTGGATTATACAGCCTTTGTCCACCACCCATATAGTGTCTAGTGAGGCTCTGGTGAAAATGTTTTAACCTTTCAAGGAAGGATGTTTCTGAGAACCAAAAAAGGAAAAATGAATAATGGCAGTGTGATATGACATTCTCCATTGATTTGTACGATGTTTGCAGGTACCTTGAATCTTAGTGCATTTTTCTTTCAGTGCAGCATTTTCAAGTTGTAGTTCAGCAATAGTGACTTTTGCCTTGGCTAACTCATGGCAAGTTGCTTCATACTCCGTCTGGGAGGCCACACCCTGACTGGTTCTTTCCTTCATGGGGGTGGTGCATTTTCTCTACAAATAAAAAAAAGTGTGTCTATTGCTTGCTTTTGTAATTACAGATTTGTTAGAATTTCATTTGTCAAAAAAACACTTACCTTCCTTGTACCAGGGGGTGCACAGAGTTTGTGGCTCGTAAACCTGGGATCCAAATCCACCAGACAGAGATGTTTTTGGCACAGGAAAGTGCCACCCTTGTAGTTGTCCAGCTGGGTGGCCACACTAAGGATTTTTTCTGGACAAGGGACTAGGTTTTTCCCCTCCTTACATTTTCTTTCAGCTGGAAAGCAGCAGGTTTTCTGGGTTTCCATTTTTTTTCGTTTCGCGTGTTTTAAACAAAGCCAAACCGGTCTCGAGTAACCACAGAAAATAGCATCCCTTCCAGAGTAGTAGTTGGTTGCACCCCAACATGCCTCTGAACCGCTTCGTAGGCGAGGGCTGTATTCGCACACATTTTCCATATTGAATTTGGCGCTGTCTTAACCGGAAACGTAAGACAGAAAGGGCCGGAAATTTTAGTTCCACAGCTGTTTACAAAGCCAGCTTTTGGCGCCAGGACGGCTGTCAAATTGAGGCGGGAAAAATGAGCAGCAGCACCACTTTTCCCGCGCCTAGTTGCCGCAACAAGTTGGTGTATGACGAGCAATGTCACAACGTACACTTAGCGCTTAATGCAAACGGAAACAATTGATAGTTTGAAGGATGAAGGGAGTCTATTGCCCTTTATAAGTCGTATTTGCCTAATGGTGAGTGGTGTTTGGTCGTCTTCATGGCTGCATTTGATTAATTTGTCTGACATCGAAGAGGCGTCCTTCGTAATAATGTCCTTTAGCATGATGATTGCGAGCGTGACATCTGAAAGCCGAAATATTTTTATGTACGTATCCTTCGATTTTTTTACATATTTGACATTTTGTTTTTATACTATTGAGTACTTGATTTAGGCGCTTTTTGACCTTAAATAGTACAAGAGTTTCTTATTTTTTTTAATTTTGTGAGTGGCGGTGAACAGTCGATGTGTACTGCGACCTCGAAAATCTCCCAGACTTTGATGCAGAAATCGGAGCGTCATTCATAACCTTAGGCAACTATAACTTTGCAGACTGATTCTACAGGAGTTTTGTTTTGGAGAACAAGGGAATTTTTCGTCAAACTCGTAATAAAAACGGATTTTTAAGAAGTCAAACTTTGTTATTTTTGTTGCTTATGCGAGCCGTCGTAAACGAGTCAGCGGTTAACACTAAAACCCGCGAAAACGACAGCCAATGAGCGGTTTTTCCGCCCTGCCCTGACCAGCTACTTTACAGCGTACATCTTTGATACTGGACATCCATCTTATAGCCAATTGACACCTGTCAAAACAAGGTATCCGCTGACCAGTGTAACGTGACCATATCGC
This sequence comes from Pachyseris speciosa, assembly GCA_016490735.1. Classification (NCBI taxonomy): domain Eukaryota; kingdom Metazoa; phylum Cnidaria; class Anthozoa; order Scleractinia; family Pachyseridae; genus Pachyseris; species Pachyseris speciosa. The sequence continues at coordinate 79,376 of JAEMWC010000152.1, forward strand.
GGGCTCAAGTTAAGACCTCATCGAGGTCAGCTGTTTTTTTTTAAGTTGACCACTGACCAGGTACTTGCTTTCGATTGGATCGCAGGCTCAAGCCAAGTGTGGGACACCCAAACCAAATCGAGGCCGTTAAAATTTTTCGCGCGCTTTCTGCGGCTCGTAATTTCACATTCAGTTGGTTTCTTTATTTTGAGCAAAACAACTTCATCTTCTTCGATCGAAGTTTGTCTTTCGCGTAAAAAGCATAAAGATCAAGAACTTGTCAAAAGATACTCCGGAAGGTGAATTTTCAAGTGATGAAAGGAAGGACGGAAGATTTTTCTCAGGAAAAGCTGCAAAGATTGTGCGGTTGAAAACAGTATAATTCAACGCTTCAAGGGCTTTCACTTCACCGCGGCATCTTGCATCTCACCAAGAAAAGTCACTTAACAGTTCACCGGTATTAATGTGAGGAATGAGTAGCTCAAACTCTGTGGAAGAAGCTCTTTCTTTGGACAAACCGTTCGCTATTTTTGCGGATGCTTGTTTTTACTTTACTGAAGCTTACGCATTTTCAAGTGGTAGAAACCTCTACAACACAGGACAGTGAGGTAAATTAAATAAATAGAAGCTTAACATTTTGTTTAATCGTTGTTACTTTTGTTCAGGAATGAAACTTGTATTTTTCTCTCGAATGGATATAAATAACAATCATCTGTACTCGTTTTGGACGCAAAGAAGTAGTTGAATTGTTTGTTTGTTTTGTTACGTTGTTTTCTTTGCAAGCGAACGAGTGTTTTTACTCGGCTTGGCTGACTGTTTTTCGACCTTGGTTCCTCACAGTAGCGTTAAGAAACTTTTGCCCTTATCTTATCAACACGTAATCGCAATGAGTCCTCGTAAAATTAAGCATTAAAGGGGGAGACTCGAGCTCGAGTAAAAATAAAAAATCCGATCAAATGCATGTGCATGTGCACTTCTCAAAATCTGACAAAATGCTGCCAAAACAGTCAAAACCCAGCGCGCTTCACTTCGTCAAGTCTTTAAGAGATCTTCGTCGAAAGCAGCCTGTAAACAACAATTAAGTTTCGCAGTCTTTAAACATGTCGTTTGTTTGAACCGGTAAGAATCAGCGTTTGGATGTTAAAAACAGCGAAATGGGTTGACTGGCTGGCTGGTTTTGATAAATTTTAAAGTGGACGGGTCTGCGAGAGAAATGCTCGTTTGGTTTGGCAAGCGCTTTCTTCGTTATCTGGATGATGTTTTGCCACTGAGAATCATTAATTGAAGAAGGTTCTTCGGAAGACATGGGAAGTAACAGTAAAACCATCAAAGCACTTAAGTGTTTTGTGTAAGCCAAGGAAAGATTTTGTGGGAAATGGCTCTATTATTCAGCTCTGTCGCATTCCGAGTGATTGCTGTCTCAGTGATTCCTGTTGACTGCTCTAAACGATCAGGTACGGACCTCTTTTTTGTCTTTTCTACGGATATTTATGTCAAATCTGCTAAGGAAATTTTCTAGCTTAATACAAGATAGTTTTGTTACCTGTCCAATTTCTGCACCTTCTCCAAGAATCTTCGAAGAAATATTATTCATATTGTGCTTTGTTTCCTTGTAATAAGTCTTATGTTTGTTGTTATATTGTTTCTGAACCACTGTCAATTCCTGTTGACTGCTGTAAACGAAGAGTTTGTACCCTTTATTTTTTTTTCTAGGGGCATTTATGTCAAAATAAATACCGATCATTACAAGCTATTTTAATTACTAGCTAGTCTTGTTTAATTTCTCCACCTTCTCCTTCTTCGAGCAAACACTCGCCGGCATCGTACTTTGTTCGCTTGCAGTGTTTTTGTTTTGTTTTTGATCCGCTTTGAATCCCTTTACGCTTTCATCTCAAAGTAGTTAGACTCAAGAATGTCCGTCTTTTTATTTTTTTATTTTTTGCAAACGTTTATTATCGAGAACTCTTCGTTTTCCTTGCTGCTGCTCAATTGTTTTGGACACAAATTAAACTGGCCCAAATAAACTCTTGCGAAATTGCTCGGTGAGAGTGTGCAGCTCCGATTCTAGGCTTGGCATGGCTAAATATATATATGGCCTTCAGCTTTTCTTTTTTTAATCGCTACATAACAGACTGGAATGGTGTTCCATCGAACATCATGCATGCACCTTCTTTAAGCAGTTTTAAGTCCTATCTATTACATTATTAGTGTCAATTTTAAATCAGATGTAGCTTGTGAGTGACAAGTATGTAATTTAATTAGGTTTGCTTTGGATTACTTCATGATTTTTAGTCTCAATCTCAAATCAGGGGTGACTTGTAAGAGACAAGTATTTGATTTAATTTGATTAGGTTAGCTTTGGGCCACGTTTAAATTTCACCTCTTAGTTTTTAGAATGTGTAATATTAGATAATATTCTTTGTATGGGAATTTAGTTTCTCCCAATTATTCTCCAGTCATGCACTTTTTTGTATTCACATGACAAAGTATTATTAAACTTAAAACTTAAAATTAAACTTAAAGTAAGCTCTTTCTCATCAATGTACACATCCTTTGGACTTCCTCCTCCTGCATACAGTCTTTCAATTAATTTTATTAGTAGCTGGTCACACCAATCTTGTGGGATGTTTGGATGACATTTGGCATTAATGTTTAATGGAATCTCTGATGTTTGATGAAGTATGTTAAGATCAAGTTAAGATGGCTAACGGATTTCCAGCACTTTTGCTTTGATGAATCACCTTGATAGTGGTATCAACCAAATGCTCAATATATTAATATCAAGTTGTTTGGTCTGGCACTTAACTGGCCAGAAGAGCAGCTGGATTTCTTTTTGAAAACACTGTAGGTGCATTGAGTGATGAGCTTAATGTTAGCAAGCAGTTTTTTTTTGTGATAGTAAGGTCAAGAAGTAATTGATCAAAATAAATATTTTGGTCTTAATTCATGGCATCTAAATATTTTTATTGATTTCCATGTATCTTTCTTTCATAATTTTTGTGAGGCATACATATATCCAGAGGATACACAATTTCCGATTTCTGACTGTCTCATGGGAGGCTGTGGATAATTGAAATTGCATTCATTATGAAGTGATGATCTGAATCACTATATATCTGATGTGATACTGATTCCAAGGAGCAATCACCAGGCTTCTCCACCAATTTCTAGTGGCTCTAAACCATACCTAAGTAGCTAAGTATGTAACTAAGTTGCCTACAGTTGAACGGGGAAACAGACCTGTCCTTAGGTATTGCTCTAAGATGTTAAGAAATGTTTTGTTTTAAAAATTTATAGATGAAAACTAACTTTGCAGGTTCTTTTTTACACAAGGTATTAAAGATTATTTTTAAAAAAACCTACCTCAATATTTTTATTTTGCTTTTTAACATCTCCAAACTCAGTTTGGAAAGGAATTTTTATTACCTTACTCAATAGAACGCTTGTTTTTAGGAGGGGTGGGGGTCCAAATTCGTAAAAGGAGATTCATATCTGCTAGCAGTTCTGGACTAGGGGGTCCAAATCTGATCCACAAGCAGATCTGGACTGGAGGGTGCAAATCCACGTGGGGTCCAAATCCACTGTGCCACTGGCTCAGATCACCTTTCCATACTATTTTCTACAGCATTGGGTCTGTAGCTTGAGTGAGGTCAGATGGGTGATATGACAAGCAGACTATATGTAAATGCCAGTAGAAAAAGAATGCTTTTGGAGCTCCGCTTTTAGGCTTGGCTAAATTTATATATTATCTAGAGAGCTTCAGCAACGAGGACGGCAACGGCAAGGTTAATGAGCACAAACAATGGCTTTGCACGTACGTTTTGGACATTTCTATGCCGTCCTCTGCAAAACAACGACGTGAAATGAACAAATTTTAGGTTTTCTCGAGAACGTGAGTGCATGACGGTAAATTTAACTTTCTTTCTCTTATTTTAACGCTGTTCGTAGTAATTTTGTCCCTGGATAGTTCGTCAGCATTTTACAAGCGAAACAAATTGAAATGGGGAAGGCTATTCTGCGAGTCTGCAAGCCGGAGCCTCGAGCCTCGAGCCTCTTTTTGCGAGCCCCAAAATGATTCGGCGAAAACAATCCAAAAAAAGGTATTTGTTACTGGATTTGTGTGACGTACCGACATAGCCCTTTAAAAATTTTAACGTACCCTCTTCATTGCTGTATTTTCAGTCCAGTTTTCTCAGTGACTTCTAAAACGCTGCGTGGTGTTAAGCCTCAGGATAGTAAAAATCAGAGTTTGCATCCAAAAAGTCTGCCAAACTATCCAAATTGTTTTCGCCGGATCGCCTTTGGTTTGGAAGTCATCTTAGGCATTTTGAGGGGGATGGACGCTGAAAGGCTGTACTGCGGACCCCTACTTTTTCGAATAATTATTGCTGGCTATGACTGTATCACGAGCTCAATTTTCTTTGTCCTGTGTCTGACTACCAATCTGTTATGTATTTACTGACAAGTATATTCCTTCTTATTTGTATTTATTGCATTGATTTCCTGCCACAGGAAAAGATTTCTCTAACACACATTGCTTAAATGCTGTGCAAATTGATCAGCCCGATCAGCGACGCCATCATCTTGATGACCGCAAGCTAGAAATTGTTCAGTTGCTTTATCTAAAGAAGAAAAGGCTAAAAATGTAAGACAAACACACGAGGAAATATTTATTAAAAAAAAAAGGGGGCTCGAGGCTCCGGCTCGCAGACTCGGAAATTAGTTACACTCGATTGAAATAATCGCGAAAGAGTTAAAAAAAAAAAAAAAAACGAGAAATTTACATTTTGAAAACGACGTTTTCGTTGCCGTGACTGTCTTTGTTGCTAAAACTCCCTTATAATAACCAAACGACTTTATTTACAATATACTAAATACCAAAATATTGTGTAAATATTTTTACACTTGGCGCCCAACCGCCGCTAAAGTCATGATTTATAAATCATGGAATTTGCCAAGCGCCGCTTAAGTCATCATTTATAAATCATGACATTCATGCAGCACCGCAAAAGACATTATATATAAATCGCAGAATTATGCTCATGGCCTGAAATTTCATTATTTATAAATAATGAATTTGTACACCTGGCGAACTTCATTATCTATAAATAGCAGATTTACGACTGCTTTGCCTAACTTCATGATATGTAAATAAATTTGTAACACATTGCCTGATTTATAAATAAGGGAAAAAACGACATGAATTTGGTCAACGGCGCCCCATATCGCCGGGCTTAGAAGTGACCTTCTGTGGTAAGAAAAATCGTGAAATATTAAATAGTTCTTCAAGAAACTAAACAGAGTACTTACTTTTTGAATTCAGGACAGACAGGTACAAACAGAGAAGGAATGCTGAACAGAGAGCTTAAAAGTTTAGAAGCGAGCTCTTTAAATGCCTTGCAACGACTTAAACGCGAGCTGCTCAAAATGGAACGAACATAGGGTGGGGTGGGGGTTAGGTTGGACGGTTGACTGTGCAGCATGGGGTGGAGTAATATGGAATGGAATAAATAAAATAGAATGAATAGGATGAATAGGAGAGACACTATACGGCTTATTTCTTTAATGAAAGCCGCCCCACAAGCTATTGGAACTTAGTCAAAGAAGTCAAATCATAGTTAATAGAGGGAAATGGTTATGAAACCTAGCAAAGTTCTTTGTTTTATGTTTTTGTTTGCTATTTTGTGGGTTAACCATGCACAAATAACAATAGGGATTTACGCGTGTTCATGCAACTAACCAATAGAAACCTTTTAATTATGTAACTCATGCATAGTACATGAGTGCAAAGCAAAAGATGTGCAGGGTCATTTACCTTCCAACATTAATCTTGGCCCTTTTGTTTTGCTCCTTTGATGTTTGCCGGGCTTCATAACCATTTCCCTCTATTAACTATGGTCAAATTAAGAACAGTTAGAAAGTCCGTGTTCAGTTTATTTCTTTTCAAAACACAGGTAAGTAGCTGTTGTAGAGAGTGGTCGTGAGTGAGTGAGAGTATCCGCTGGGACAAAAAAATTGACCGTTGTTGCACCGTATCAGGTCTATAATCTGATTAAGGCGGGGTACACCTAAACACCGTTTTAGGTCGCTTAACGTGGATTTAATGTTAATAACTCGTTCGCGTTTCAAGCAATCAAAAATCTCTATGCTCATTACACGAAGCTATGTTGTGGAATATTTTGTGAATTGTTTGGTGATTTTTGGATATATTTAGGAATATATAATTTTTCTCAAAGGATTACTTAAATTTGGGGAAATATTAAAGATTTAATGAAGGTTTTAAATTGGGTTGAAGTTGGAAATTGATAGACAGTCACCACACAGTTCCTCAGCAACCTGCAGTGCCCTTGTGGGGTGTCAACTTACCTTACCTTATTTCCATCCGTTCTTCAAACTCCTTAAAATTTCACTCAAAGTTCACGTGTACCCCCACCTTAACACATGACCTTTAGTTGTAGTGCACGCTAGTCTGAAGTTTTACTTACTCAATTATTTTAAGTACTTTGTTATACTATCTGAGATAGGGATAAACTGTTTAAAAGTAAGCTCAAGTTTAGCTCTCTTTCCGTCACTCACTCGCGACAAATTATCCACGACCCGCGACCAGCGACAATTTACCCGCGACCCGCGACTCGCGAAAATTAGATTATCCCCTTCCACCTTCAGTATTTCGTTTCACACGAGGACAGGCTATGTTAAAATTAGCATATCTAGTCTGCCGTGAGTGACTCTCCCCGGTAAGCTTTAATAGACTTGTGAGACAACTGGGCAAGCGACCTTGCAAACGCCTGTATATGATATAACATTTGGCTAGTTTAGCTTTTTATTCCATTTAAACCATTCAAGTTTGTTAAATAACGTAACAGAGGGTGCGTATCTATCAGCACCGAGGATGATGCTCTCATTTGTTAGTAGCTTTAAAACACGATTTAAGCAATGTTAACGTTTATCACAGTTGGACCAGATAACACTTACATAATCCATCACTGCTCTAATAATAGCATTATAAAAGAGAACTCTATGCCTTAATTCCAGGCAATGTCTAATCCTTTTCAAAATTCCAATGCGCTGGGATAGTTTCTTACGTTACATGCCATTTTTATTCAGAGCAGTCAGGAACATTCTATTTGTGAACATTCTATTTGTGACATTGTACAATGTGTGAAATGCAGAATTAAAATCTCATTTATTCTTTCTCATCATTTGAAGAACCGTCCTTTCTTATACCCACTTAAATTTTCATACACATAGTTCTCTATGGCATCATTTTTAAACGCAAGAAAAGTGTTCGGTCGGCCTGAGTGTTCTCCCTGTTTTGCTTGCACCTCCGTTATCTGTTATCTGTTGCATAGAATTGACTTTTGTAACACGGGCTTTTAGGGAGATTTAAAATTAAGTATATTGAAGAGGCCTACAATGTGGTATTACAGCCGGTTCGCTCCTTTTTTTGTTGACGATGTAAAACAATACGCCTTTTACATTTGATTGCTACAGAAAAAAAGGAAAACGGAAAAGCAAACGTATATTACTCAACACTGATACACAATTACAACACTGCGCTACCATCCCATTATAATTATTATTATTATTATTATTATTATTATTATTGTTATTATTATTATTATTACTTACTTACTTACTTACTTACTTACAGTAACACTAAGGGTCTGTTCGCACTACGCGAAATTTTGTTGGATTTGCCAAAAAATTTGTCAACGCGAAGCCATTTCTAGTGCGAACGATTTTTTGAACCCACCAAAATTTTTGCAAGCGCAACGAAACTTCAAAGATTCCGTCGACTAGCTTTGGAGGCTGTAAAAATTTTGTCAGGCGAGAAAATCCTTTGTTCGTTGACATCCATCCGTCATTGGGTCATCAAATTGATGACGGACTCCTTCAGTGTGGTTTTTGCGGTTGCCTTGCATTAGAGCCATCTGTCACCAAAAAAAATTTCGCATCTTCATGTGCGAACAGGAAATTGGTGATTACAAAATTTTCATTTTTTTTGCAAACGCCAAACTCAAATTTTCGTCTTAGTGCGAACAGGGCTTAATTACCCTTTATTTTGGTAGATGAGAAACAGTTTCGCTAACAAAGTAGGCTCGAACTGAGCAAACTTCAAAGTAATACAAAACAGTACTGCCCTAGGAGAGTATCTAAAATGTTGATATCTGGGAGTGCGAGAACAAGACCTTAAAGTTGACCTTTGGTATCCTAACTACGCAAAAACTTATTAGTATTATTTATTTCTTGTTTAAATTTTGTCACAATGTCATGTTAATGTGTGAATGGCACCAACTGGTGTGTCTCCAATTATCAAAACCAACAAACCGACTGCAATCCCGAATTCTGCATATCACCGTTCGTTTCTCAACAAAACACAAAGAACAACACCAAAAATTACACTTTTTTGTGCTCAATGTTTTAATCCAAAACACTGATAAAAAATCAAAAAAGTTTACATTAACAGCAAACGTCAAGGCCAGTCCTTGGCGTTTGCTGTTAATGTAGACTTTTGAAGAAATCCACGTTTCATAATTTAATTTTTGACACTTGCACCAAAACCGCGTTCTCACGCAACGAAACAGTTATACACGAACAAACCGATGAAGCGACCACGGGAGGCTCGTTAGGCTTGGTATGACCGGTATCGACTAATGTTATTAATTTTATTATTTAATTATATGATTGAGTTTGAAGAAACAATCCTAAACCAACTTATTTACCAATAAGGAATAACCTTTTGTTGTAGATACGTTGATAACACATTGCTCTTGATCAAACCCGACACAATCAATCTCACCCTAGATCACTTACACAAGTTTGACAAAAACATACGCTTTAATTCACTTCTGATCTTCACATTTTCTGGATATTGACTTTTCCAAAATCGGCACCGTAATCTATCGTTAAGACACCTTTACCGGTCAAAAAACCAATTTTGACAGCTTTGTACCATGTTGTCAGAAAATCAGTATCTTGGATCACATTGGCGACAAAACGATCCTTCAAACAAAAAAGCTTCGTGTATGCTTCACTAACAAGTATGCGAGAAAACAACAAAACTTTGTTTCTACACCAGCAACAAAGACAAAGTGGCACCTTTGAATAAATCACATGTTGTGTACCGAATTCAGTTGCCCCAGTTGTCAATCTACGCATTTTTGCAAAACAGATAAAACTCTTTTCATCCGAACACACGAACATGCCATCTCTCACAAAGAGAGCGCAATGTACAAACATTCGCGCACTTACATAATTTGTGTTACATTGTAATCTACCGAATACCCTAAATTCTCACAACGCCCCACCTGACCTTTCTTGTAACATATTAGAACAGTGATGTGTAAGCGCTATTGGTTTAGTGTTGTCTGCTGGGCCTCGTGAGTCCACAACATTTTGACCACTGTGATGACGAATATCGTTGTCGCTTCAGGTGCTAAAATTCATGTGCAGGCGACGAAAACCATTCAGTGTCAGCAGCGTGCCCTTATATTGCCTATACCTTGAATTCCGGGATCTAGGCTTTTGCTGCTCTACGTCATCATTTAGCCCTTAATCCTGGTTCAGACTCAGCCCCTCTTTTTTCAGTGTTCTCTGAGTCCCAACTCCACTCTATTACATACAATTACAAGCATTTTTCAGTTTTTCTTTCCAAAGCCATATCTCACCTTCATCAACCCTCTCTTTTCTCACCACATTCGATTGAAGTCTTCCCGCTGAACTTATCAAGTCGCTGGGAGATTGGCGGAGCGATGCCTATCTCGTTTACTTAGAGTTATCCGAAAAACGGAAAACCCGCGCGTGCCAAGCAATCGCACACAAGTTGCAAGCAATGTTTCAATAAGTTTTCTGTCTCGCTTCGCTTTCTACAATGTATTTAATAGTTTAGGTTTCATGCATAATTAATGTTTTCTCAATCAACCACCTCTTCCCTGTCTTCTCCCCTCCATTTTGGGCATCTTCGGCATTATGGTTTATTGTACACTAGGGTCTTATATTTCATTCAGACTGTTCAATAAACATTTTAGCCCAAACTGTCGGGGCTATTTTATGACGTGGGTTGATTGATGACGAATATCGTTGCTTTGTTCTGTTTTATAATATAGCTCGCGCCTTTTTTCATTGAAATCGAACGTGCCTTTTATGAGAGTAAAGGCCCTGGCAAACGAGGACACAATGTTGCGGACACAAATGTTTCCCTGTTTGCTCGCGCGCGCAACATTTGTTGCGGACACAAAATGTTCCTGGTAAAAATCAGAAACATTTTTTGTGTCTCGGACACAAATTTTGTGTCCGCAACAAATGTTGCGCGCCCGCGCAAACAGAGAAACATTTGTGTCCGCAACAATGTGTCCGCTACAACGTGTCCTCGTTTGCCAGGGCCTTATATAGGGCCTGGCTAAACTAGGAAACATTGTTGCGGAAACATTGTTTCCCTGGGATTGCTGCTCAGGTGGCTAAACTAGGAAACATTGTTTCGGAAGCAAAATTTGCGTCCGGGAAGCAAAAATGTTTTTGACCTGATTCAAAAACATTTCTTTGCGTCCGAGAAGCAAGATTTGCGTCCGCAACAATGTTTCCCGAGAGGCCAAACTGGGAAACATTTGCGTCCGCGACAATGTTTCCGCAGCAATGTTTCCTAGTTTAGCCAGGCGGATGACGCACTTTTAACTACTTCTTGAGTGCCCTCGTCACTTCCTTGAGTGCCTTATAACAGAACAAAGCACGGGTAAGGCTTTTTTATTTGTTTTATAATATAGTTTTCCCTACATTTGTAGCTAAATTCGTTTCAATTTGAGAGAAAACTGAGCAAATTTTATTCTCAGCTTGCGCGCTCGGAATGGTGTCAGTGATCGTACATGTTACGTCAACACTGTGTATTGCATTGTTGTAAAAATTGTTTTTAAAACCATTCAGTTAAAACAAGTAGCACTTGGAATTCGTCTCGTCAGTTCTATGGTATGACTGTAATATTTTAATCGAGAAGTTGATGTTTTGAATTGTGAAAAACGCCAGATTTGTTATGATTTTGAAACTGCATTCGCAGACAAAAGGCGTCATCTGCGTGCTTTATACTCTGATAAGGCACGCTCGCTTCGCGAGCTATAATTAGGCTAATTTAGCAACAGAACGGGAACGTCATTTGAGGACGCGAGAGCGCACGGAAAGGACTGAACTCGACTTCCGGTGCTCAATTTACTGCTCTGTCATTGGTCAAGTCGGTTTTTAGATCTGCGCGCGCCGTTGTCAAGAAGTCCCCGTTGTCTTTGCTAAATCAGCCTAATATAAACCACAATCAATATTTGTTTTTTGTCACTATATCAACGTCAAAGAAAATGAGAGGCATTGCGTGACACGTTGACGCGAGCAGCGTTGTCACCACTCTTCTGGATAACGGCAGAATTTCGAGTAACTTGCAATTGTGGAAAAATAGATAGTGTCACACAGAAAGGAGCTTAGCATTTTCATTTCAGTAGAATTTTGGAGAATTAGCGACCAAAAATGCAGTCGTGTCTAAAACTCAGCCCAAGGGAAAATTCATGCGATTCCTAACATCCTGCGGTCGAACAATTTTCTTTCCCCCCGACTCCCGAAAAGAGGTCCATGGCCTTGATTTTTGAAAATCTAGTCTAGCCCGATATCAAAAGTACCCTAAGTGAAAAATCATAAAATGTCTTGCCCGAAAGTTTAAGTTTATTCGTATGCAAAATATTTGTGATTAAAAGTATCTAAATGAAGCAATTCAGACTGCAAGTTACCCATTCGAGGCCAGTGGATTGTAGCTAGCAAATACAACTCCCTCTGTTCTTACGTATACTTTCAAAGTCCAGTCCAATGCATCGGACACAAAATTGGCTGAGTAACCGCCCGCTATTCGCCCTCGCTTGCGATCGTTTGTCATCAGTTTCACAGCTAAAAACGCCAAGATTTCCTCTGTTGAAGGTAAGATAGACTGTTCAGAGTGCTTTCAAACATGTTAGAGCTGTGTAGGGGGTAGGCTTCCTCTAGAAAAACGAGCTAGGAGCTAATGATCGGTAAAACGTTTTCCAGTTTGTGATCGCCATTTCCACCAACAGTGGAATGCTTAGATTTGTAGACGGCGACGGATGGAATAATTGCAAGTTTTTGCCGGTGCACATAAGCTTAATCGAGCTGAATATGTTAACCGTTCATTGGGTGCTCATTTAAATACAGCATTGAGCTTATGAAACCCTGAAAAAGTGCTCAAATTTTGCGTGCATAGAGTCTTTAAATTTAACTTGCTTTAGATACCCCTTTAATACACAATAAGAAACGATCTAAGCTTATCAGCATCTTGTGTATTCTGTAAACATGAAAATTAATTCTTCATATTTGTTTTTAGTTGAGAGGATAAACTGGTTCTGAAAAAGTGTATCAAATTTTTTGGTCAGGTCTGAGGTAGGGTAGTGAAAACCACAAATTTTGGTCTGAAATAGGGTAAGGGTTTCAGGAAGTGGGCCACACACCCCCAACCAATTTTTATGGGAGTACCCCCCCCCCCCCCCTATACCCGGGACTCAGCCTAAGCGGTCATGTCACAAACTGAGATGATCACATTTTCTTTACAACGTACGGCTCTTTAATTAGCTGTCATTGCTTTCATAGCCTTTAATTGTAGTATCGATACACCAATATAGTTTTCAATCGACACGGTAAAAAGCACTACAGTGGAACCCTGCCATATGACCACCCCGTTATTACGACCACTTTTTTGTGGCCCGAACAAACGCCCACTCATTTTCTTATCTGAAAACCCCATTAATCTGACCACCCTGTTATTACAACCAATGACCACCTTTTGGAGTCCTCAGTCATTATTTTCTTTATAAAATTACCCCATTAATATGACCACTCAAAATGTTTGGTGGGGCTACTGAATGAAAACAGACACAATCTGACAAACAATGATGCATTACTAATATTTTATGGAATGTTTTAGGCAAAGGTGTTAGTGGTTAGCATGACATCCAGTAAATTGCAGTGTTCAGTAAAAAGGATGCATGAATAAATAATACAGAAGATCTGAAAGACTTCACTTTGCAGCATTTCGAGGCTCTCAAAGTTATTTTGCCTTCTTGTTTCTGCTGCCTTCCACTGTGGCTATGGCCCTACCCCGTTAATGCAACCACCCCATTAACACAACCAAATTTCCATGGCCCAAAGGTGTTCGTATTCATATTTTTGGGTTTTAGGTATCCCCTGAGAATACACAATCACGTCTTTGACCAGCTCACAGGAACTTGATGTGAAACTCAAAATTTGCCTTCCTCTTCTCAAATAACCATTAAAGCCATGCTTTTAGATATTCCAAATTTAAACTTTACTGAAGTAATGGCAAGAGTTCAAGTGGCGTGTTAAGTTAAAACAAAGAATATTTCTCAATACAACCTTGTGTTTACATTGTGGCTGGACGCAGTGGTGCCACTCAAGAATGTTGCTTTATGTTTGTTATAAATAATTATTTTAAACACTTTCCGTCGTCAATTCTTATACACACTTTTTGTTGGAAAATCTCTTGGTTTCAAACTGGTTTAGCTGTCACTAGCAGCTAATAAAGCATTTCAAGACTTTTAAATGTATGGCAACGGTCAGAATGTGTTTGACCATACAAAATATTAGAAAATGCTAATGTACTGTAAACTCACAGTAGAGTATTGCAAACTGCCCAGGTCTGTGGTAAGAACAAAGGACAAATGATAACAAGAGACAGAATCCTTTTGCTATCAATCAAAGGCTACTACAGACAATGCAAAACATAACAAATGAATACACTTGCAGATTTGATTTGTGAAAGCATACACATCACAGAACAAGACACAAGACAACAGCAGGCTACAAATTTTCGTAATATATTTTTCTAGATAACATTTTATCCAGATAAGCCTCCATTTACGGTTGAAAAGCAAAGGCGTTAGATTTTCGCCGAGAACAAAACTACGCGAAAGAAATACAAGCAAATGTTGCGAGACACTTTGAAGCTGCAGAATTTATTCACTCTGATTCACTCCAACACAAACTACAATCATAGCTTCACAGATAAGCCTAAGTTGTTTGAAAATATTAAAACGACGATGAAGGATATAAAAGCATGGTACAAATTCGCATTCAAACCTGTAATGTTTTAAGTAGATTTCTACGAGAAGCTCTCAAATACAAGTCTACAGCCCTTGGGATCCGATGATTTACGCCCACTGATCAGTCCTCAAAGATGGATTTCTTAATTGGGAATATTAACTGGTTTCCGAGTGTTTCCAGCAACTTGTTCTTGGAAAATCTATGTTGTAAGCTCTAGCAGTCTACCATTGGCAGAAATTACCACTGACAAGATATCAAAGATCTCACTCCTTCTAATTTTCCAAGAAAAGTTAAACAGTATCTACTATCAAAACAAATTTGACTTCTAAGCCAGTCAAATCATTCTAACTTTTTTTATCCAGTCTTAAGCGTATATGTGGTGTGTGTGAATGTGTGTTGTGGGTGCGTGTATTAGCGAGTGTATGTTGATGTCTACATTTAAAATGTAATGAAACAAGACTGTATCTACTAGAAAACTGTACAGTTCACTTAGGCACAAGGCATTTCCCTCATAAATAATTATATTTAACTTTTTCTCTTAAGACCTCAACAAAACTGCAAATTAACTTAATATACATAATATATTTTAAGTAATGTTTAATAGATGAGCAGGAGTGTTTTGTCAAGTTTAAAACATGAGGCGCAGCCAAGTGTTTTAGGACTTGATAAAACACAATTGCGAATTTATTGAACGGCGTAAAAAGCTTTACTGTACATCTATCCATTCTTACACTAAAATTTAGGTTTTGAGTTATTTTGGCCTAGAAAATCAGATGTAAAATTTAGCCGTGTCTTTATCAGATATAAGACACTCATTAAAAATTTATTTCTTTTGTATTTCCTTCATAAAATATTAATGAGTTTTTTAATGTGATGTAATAAGGAAATGTATTTAAATAAAATGTTGTTTGTTTGTTTGTCTTAATGACATGGCTACCAATGTTCAAGTTGATTTCAATATCACTATTATTGTCTTTATCAGTCAAAAATGGTCTGAAAGTAGTGAAAAATTCCTTAGGTTTCTTCATTAGGTTATCAGATTTATTCTTCCAATACTGCTTAATAGCTAGTCATCTTTGTCTTGTGGCTTTGTTTTGGCGTTTGAATTTGACCTCCCAATTCTCAGGTTGTTAGTTCTTCTGATAATTTACGTCGCTTTATGCTTCACACATATTGCTTTTTTCCATTGTTTTTCTTTCATTCTTTTGACAGGCAAATGTTTGTCGACAATGTTATTTAGCATTGTGTTCCAAAACTAAAAAATAATTATAAGTACGACTTATTGTACAGTCAACCATTGCAGTTGTTGGAACTAAATATGTTTGCAAAACAGATCTTGCTGTCCTGTCTGAAAAATGGAACATTTTTCATGGTGGCAAATAAAGGTGATTGCAGTCAGATAAATTTGTTTCAATTTGAGCCATTGCACTTTTCTTTTCTATTTCCTAACAGTGATTATGAATCCTAGAAAGCAGTGGTAAATAAGGAATCACTGGTTTTCATGTGGTGTCATTAAAATTCCAAAAGGTAAAGAAAGGGGAACTGAACTGGGTATTTTGTGCTAAAAAAATCGGTGAGATAAATCATAAAGGAAATTTCATGTTGACATATGTATATTACTTTGCTTTACAAGTGCAACAGTGCAAAATCCTTCAGTTAATAAGGAGGAATATATTATTCATCTTTGCTGGGTTGTCATGGTTTTCATAAGACAGCAAAATCATAAAAGTAGCCAGTTAGTAAGTGTGGGGCTGGAGGCACTCCCTTCTTGGGGGTCTGAGGACATGTTCTCCAGCATAATTTTGAAAGTTTTGGTCCTTTCCTTGATTCTGAGCACTAATTCCTAACAATCTCAGCACCAAAGATAATTGAGTTTCTTTCATGTTATTCAGCTAAACACATGCATTTACAGCTGTAGTAGCTTTCTGACCTCAGTACTCAACATAATGATTCAATTTACAATATTCATGCTGTGCAGTTAAAGGAGTGGGAGAACAAAACAAGGATGCATTCCAGATACTAAGCTGTTGTAGCCGATTAACCCTAATCCAGATTACTGTTAATTTTATATAGATTGTTAAACGCTGACGATGCAAAAGTTTAGATATTCAATTAAAACAAAAAGCAGCAACTTGACATTACTTACCATTATCATGGATTTAATCGGCTTTCGAACAACCAGTGATGTAGTGATACGGGTACAAATTACAATCACTACTTACATGTGTCGAAACATCAGAGCCAAACATACAATGAACTTGTCTGGTATCGACGCACCAACAAGCCAGATATATTTTACGGACAATCACTTGTGAGGTTTATTCCAAGATCATATCGTAAACTGAAATTAATAATACAAAGAAAAGGCTAAAACTAAACATCTAAGAAACACGACATTCTGATCATTGTTTCACAAAATCGTATGTTCTCAGCAGTATATATGATCAAAATTACTACAAAATTCAATGTATAACTAGCTGAAGGATGTCTTATAACAAATCAAGCTAAAAAATAGGGAATACAGAGAGATCAGATGTAAAAATCACTTTGCCTTAAATTAACCAAAATGATCTATGCCATGAGGCACTCAAAAATACTTAGTGGAAACTTCCTATAAATTGATGAATTTCATGAAACAGTAATCTGGCTTTCTGGCAGAAGAAGAAAAAAACTTACATAACAGTCCTGCTATGCCGTAACTTGTCCAAGAACCTCAATGTTCGTGCAACAACCACTAAATAAATATGAATAAGGTGATCTGAACTCTTTGACAATTTGAGCCAACTAACTAAACTTGCGATAAAGGCATTGCTATAATAGATTGCATGCTTAGGAAAACAAAACTTCATTAACTGATTACAGGAAACAAAGTTCCATTATTAAATTATGTTTGGGAATGTCATGCAATGCAGTTACACCTAGTCTGTAGCAACCAGATAATCTGTACAACAGAAACTCTATGTCCATTTTCATGTATCTATGATAATGATAACCCATTTGTTTTGATGGACCAAAAATTTATTCTCCCACAAAAGTAAGGGACACTAATGACCCAAGTATTGGGTTAATTTTGTTCACTGTCGTGACCTGTTAGGGATAACCCTGCTTTGCAATGTCATTGATATTCATGAGATAACTGGTAACTTTATTCTAGGAATAGAAAGGGGAGTGAAATGGTTGGTGTTTCAGTTGAATAATATAGTTTAGTTTGCATGTTAATCTGTCTCTGAATCAGAAATACTCAGATTTGAACATGAGAACATATGGAGGATATTGCATGGCCACATGGAGATGCAGAATTTCTCTTCGAGTTTGAAAGACAAGTGAGCGCAGCAAGCAAGTGAAATATTAATTTTTTAACAAGGGAAGAGAAATTTGGTACTGGTATCTCCAAGGGGCCATGTAATCTTCTATTTAATATATAAACTCCAATGAAATACCAAACCATTTCAATTTCGTTGCGAAAGGAGAAATTTATTATGTAACCACAGCAATGGTGAGGTGACTTTTACACATGTGAAGATAACATGTTATTTTCATGTGTGAAGATATCATGTTTTCTCATGGAGGCTCACCTGGTACTTCATTTGGTGTTTATGTAAGAAACAAAATTACTTCTTAAAATAAACGCAAATTATGGTAAATCCTCTATTAACTCCTTTCTAAATGTTAATGCCATGACTGCCATTTAGTCATGTTTACATAGTTTCTGCCAAAGTAGGTTATCTTAGTTTTTAATGTTCCCTTTTAATGCTTTTGTAAATTTATTGTGTCAATGTTTTACACATCGTTTTGATGTTCTTCCTTTCTTAGTCTATATATTATGAATTGTAAACTATCTGTAATTCAGCCAATGGCTGCCAAGGGTGTTTTAATAAACTATATCTATCTGTCTATCAATCTATCTATTCTCTTTAAGCCTGCCCTCTGATAAGTTCCTCTTTTTATCAACAGCAGCCTCAGCAGCAGTGGCAGAAGTGTTGTTGTTGTTGGTGGTGGTGGTGGTTACTTACTAACTGAATATTGAAGCCTAAAGGTATACAATGCGACCTTTCTTCAGTGGCCACCCTCCATTAAACAGCCACTTCCTAAAGTCCCGAATTATTAAGCGGCTGTCGCTTAGCAACGAGCCACTTCTAGTAATACCCTTTTTTTTTGTAGTTTTTTTTGTCGTGGTGTCCGTCGAGAGGCCAGTGCCCCTCTTGGGGAGGAAGAAACAATGACATAAGTAAAGAAACAAGTTTCTACTAGCAGTGCCCGGACTTGAACTCGCAACCTTCAGATCTCAACCTCAGTCCCTTATCCGATTGCGCTAATGAGACATATCTTGCGGTTACTAGAGAATTTTGTAGTAAATAGAGTCATTAGGTCGGTCATGCATCGTCTCTTTAAAAGCCTTTCAATGCTCAAGGGTTACAGAGGAAAGAAATGTTTTGTCAGAATTGAATTACTCCAATGTACAGTAGGAAAGGAATTTATTTGAAAGCGTTTAATTTGAGCAGTATTTCACAACACCGATGACTTAACTTAAGCTATTCGGAAGACCGTAAATGTTTTTAAACTGACTTGTAGATTTTGGTGGCAGTAAAATACAGGGGTCAGGGTCGGAAATGGCAAAATCCTTTCAAAAAGAAGTGTATAGTCAGAATTATAGGAAATGAATTTATTTGAGCATTCTGTTTGACCTGGTTTTGAAGATAAACAAATATTGACCGAGTTAGTGATGGTGCAATACCGAAAACGAAAACAAGTTGAAAAAGGAATAGAAAAAAAAGCTTCACTCTGTTGAGGCTTGAACCACATACCCTAAGCTACCATTACAGTATGAAAAGAGCGCAATAACTCACTAGGCCACCAAAACCTTCTCTACACGCATGATCAAATTTAAAATTCTTTATCATTCGGAGTGATGAATTGACTGTCACACCAGGTGACAAAAATTGAATTACGATCAACTTGAACTTATCCTGTGCATTAATCTGGCTCAGATGGTCAAAAAGACTGCTTCTAAATTCTCGGAGAATTTCTTGTTTGTCACTAAAATGCTGTATTCGATACCTCTATTCAATGGCCACCTCTATTAAACAACCGCGGCCACCTTTTTGCTGTTGCAAGGTTCTTATTTATTGATTTTTACGCGGCAACAAAATATCAAGCAAAATGATGATAGGAAGATGGCAATTAGAATAGGTAATAACTGATAACAGCAAGACTAGCAATTTAAACACCATTGTAATGACAAGTCGCAAGCCTCATGCAAATCTTTCCCAGTTTCCCTTGATCTTCTTCTTTACAACTTTGCACCCCACAACATTAAACAGCAGTGACCGATTATTTTAAGTAAATAGTCTGTTATAGGTTTTGAACTACAGTAAAAATTTACACAGACTGTTGGTGTAAAAAAAGGTGTAAGAAACTTGGTTTTGTTATATAGATTTGCACATTTTTTGCACATAGACAACACTTGCACTGTACTTCAAGTAGCATGCCCTGTATGTTAGAAGTACATGTACAGTACAACTTTACAAGGACTGGAAATGCACCAATACAAGGCATTTGATTTTTTGTTACAATGATTTTTGAATGTATCTTCACATATGTACACTTTTCAACAAGCATTTTGCTATATAGAGTC
The DNA here is from genome assembly GCA_016490735.1 of Pachyseris speciosa. Classification (NCBI taxonomy): domain Eukaryota; kingdom Metazoa; phylum Cnidaria; class Anthozoa; order Scleractinia; family Pachyseridae; genus Pachyseris; species Pachyseris speciosa. The sequence goes on from JAEMWC010000152.1 coordinate 99,090, forward strand.
AATAAATCATGTTGACTGCCATTTCTACCCAATTTAAATTGTACTTTATTAAGCGGCCAGTTTTCAATGTTTGAAGGGTGGCCGCTTTTGACGTATACTTGCACTGTATTTTATTGTTCTGGATAATGCAGAACTGTATCTTTTATAAACATCTTTCTAATATTAGAAGGAGTTCTTTTGATTATATCGGAGTACTAAACAAGACTAAAAAATGAAACACCAAGATTATTGTTGCCTCTTAAGACACTACTGTTGTAAAGCGCTACAGGTATCATCATCATCATCATGCTTTATTTAACGTGGATATACACTTAGCCTGAGAGCTAGTTTACAGGTATTCCACCTAATAACTAATGAAAACCTAACACCTAAACAACGCTAATAACACAATTCATCAGATAAAATCACAAATTAAATACTGATTGAAACTATTTAAAACTATTATTACAATATTACCGCCACAGTCAAAATACTATTAAAAAGCTAATGTCACAAATTTACTAATCCCCCAAAATTTAACGATCTAATTCTGTTCACTATTTCATTGGTGCCTACTTTTATTCTAATGTCATTTGATAGTTCATTCCATTTCTTGGCTGCAAAATATTTCCATGACTTGAGTCCATATTTTGTAGTGTTAACTTTAGGTAAAGATAAAACATATTCTTGGCGCCTGAGATTGTACTTAAATGAGCATAAATTAATAAGATTCCTAATTGCCCGTGGTGCTTTGTTCAATATACTATTATGTATTGTTAATAACATGTCTTGATAATAACATGTCTTTAATGGTGCTATATAAATCATTAAATTATTATTATTGTTATTACTTGTAAACTCAAGGGTTTGGTTTCCTTTTGGCTTTACAGCAGATTGGAGCAACCATGAAAAAGTTGACCCTTGGGAAAATGAAACATGGATGTAAAAACCACTGCAGCAAATCTAAGGAAGAACATTCTAGGAAACATGAAACAGTCAACACTGGAAAGAAGAGTTATGAATGCAAACAGTGTGGCAAGTGTTTTAGTGTAGCAGGAAATCTGAAAATCCATGAAAGAATCCATACTGGAGAGAAGCCTTATGAATGCAAACACTGCAGCAAGTGTTTTAGTGTAGCAGGAAATCTGAAAATCCATGAAAGAATCCATACTGGAGAGAAGCCTTATAAATGCAAACAGTGTGGCAAGTGTTTTAGTATAACAGGAAATCTGCAAAAGCATGAAAGAATCCATACTGGAGAGAAGCCTTATGAATGTAAACAGTGTGGCAAGTGTTTTAGTGAAGCAGGAAGTTTGAAAACACATGAAAGGATTCATACTGGAGAGAAGCATTATAAATGCAAACAGTGTGGCAAGTGCTTTAGTGAAGCAGGAAGTCTGATAACACATGGAAGGATTCATACTGGAGAGAAGCCTTTTGAATGCAAACAGTGTGGCAAGTGTTTTAGTGTAGCAGGAAATCTGAAAAATCATGAGAGAATCCATACTGGAGAGAAGCCTTATGAATGCAAACAGTGTGGCAAGTGTTTTAGTGTAGCAGGAAGTCTGAAAAAACATGAAAGGGTTCATACTGGAGAGAAGCCTTATGAATGCAAATATTGTGGCAAGTGTTTTAGTGAAGCAGGAAGTCTGAAAAAACATGAAAGGATTCATACTGGAGAGAAGCCTTATGAATGCAAATACTGTGGCAAGTGTTTTAGTGAAGCAGGAAGTCTGAAAAATCATGAGAGAATCCATACTGGAGAGAAGCCTTATGAATGCAAACAGTGTGGCAAGTGTTTTAGTGTAGCAGGAAATCTGACAATTCATGAAAGAGTCCATACTGGAGAGAAGCCCTTTGAATGCAAACACTGTGGCAAGTGTTTTAGTGAAGCAGGAAAGCTGAAAACTCACAAAAGAATCCATACTGGAGAGAAGCCTTATGAATGCAAACAGTGTGGCAAGTATTTTAGTGAAGCACGACAACTAAGAAGACATGAGAGTGTGCATACTGGAGAGAATCGCTATAAGTGCAAGGACTGTGGGAAGTCATATACCCACATGATAAGTCTCAGGAAACATGAAAGAGTGCACAATACTGCTGAAAATTTTAGTGACGACAACGGCTCGACACATACCCACACTTCAGACGTTCACTCACACCACACTCGAAAGCACACCTGCTGGATTTGCCAAGAGGAGTTGAACAGCAAGGTGTTGCTTCTTGAACACTATGATCATCATATGACAAACCTCTAGGTGCAACATATTTGTTGGTTTAACTTGATACTTTTTTTTGTGAACGTTGAACATCAAAAAGTGAAAGTGGATGAGGTATTTTCATAAGTAACATTGATAACTTGTGACCAAAAGTGGGAAGTGTGCCAGACAGCTCTCTTTATAAATGCACACTTTGCATGGTTGTGAGGTGTTAACATTATGCATGGAACAGCCTGTCATGTCTAGTTTTTGTTATAAGTAGTTCCTCATTTAGAGGAATGGAGTAAAACAGGTTGTTAAATGGTCTGAAACATCGCCATGAAGTGGCATTTTTTCAATTAAGAGGATGTTTGTTGCAAGACCTAATGTCCAAAGGAAGAGCGTTCCAAAGTTTTGGCACTGCATACATGTATGTGAAAGAGTGATCACCAAGAGTTACTTTAGAAAACATGTTAGGTAACTAAGAAGGAGACTTTTACGAGAGTTTCTTACATGTAGTTGTGTATAAATACCACGGGTATCAATTCAAGTTATTTTCCAGTTTTATTCAGAGTAGTGACATTTGTTTACAGTTCTGTCAAAAATCCAATAAAAGGGAGATGAAGATTTCTGACCCCCTGTTGAAATTTGCATGCAGTTAGGAGGACCCCAGTAAGGGACATTTTCAAGCATCCCCAGTGTTGACCCTCCTGGTGGCAAATTTTGAGTGGAGGTCAAAACATCTTAATCTCCCACTTTGCTGTGTTTTTTCAGAGAACTGTTCTGAAGATTTAGTATCAGCAGCATATGCTTCTCACTGTTCTCTGTGTATTTTTCTGTCTCCTGTTTGTTTGAACGTCAAAACATTTTGTCCTTGATGATCATTCTGTTTGTTTTCAGATGTTTTATCAAGTAGTGATGTTGAAAGAAATAATTAGGTGCTGCTGTTTGTTGGGATAAAGTGCCACTGAAGCGAATATCCAAAGTGGCTTTTCAGTACTTATAATATTTTTTCAATCTTAGAAGGGCACTAATTGAAAATCAAAATGCTCAGTAATCATCAATAAGTTGCTGTTATTGGGGCTTGACATATGGTACTAAAGTGGGAAAATCATGAGCCAACAAAGTTCTCAGCAGTTACCGCACTAGTGATGTCACATGGTTGACAGCAACAGAAGAAAACTCTCTGAAATCAATTCAATTGAAATCAATTTATTTAAGCCCGATAGTGTGAGGAGTGGTTGCCCAATCTCCTGAGCTGGGGGCTCATGTAGTAAACGTTCAAGCATTCCAGATCAAATTGGAATTTAGAAGTGTTGGTTTTTGAGGAGATGGGGAGTTCACTCATGTAAACAGGCCGTAAAATGCTCGACTGAAGCGGCGCGCTGTAATCAGTGGGTTTGAAATCTGGCCTGTGAGTCTGCACAAACTTTACCCATAAGCCCTAATTGTCTTATTGCTTGGAACTACATGCATACAAATGCTATGACTATAAGTGTGCTTGGTACAGTTTATTTGTCTTGGGCCACCGGCCGCACAAGTTCTACATCCTCGCTTTGCCATTGCATCAGACCGGGGAAATGTGCAAGCCATCCAGATATGTAAACCATGTGATGTCATGTGCATGTCTAATTAGCTACAACAACTTGGCCATGTTGCGTTCAAAATAATTACAGATAAAAATGTTTTCATGGCATGAAAACTTATTTCATCGGTCAATGAGATGTCGAACTAATAATTTATTGCTATTTTATGCTGGATTATTATTCAGTTCAGCAGCACTTTAATATTGAAAAACATTGAATTCCATTTTGAAGTAGTGTAAAAACGCAGGTTACAATGGGCATTTAAAATGGCGAGCAGCAGGCAAGCTGTTTTAGAGCTCATAAAGGTCAGACACAAATATTTTATCGTACTTATGAAATGAAACAATAGATTGTGTTTTTCGTGTTTGTCATGTTAATCAATAGAGTTCTGTTGCAAAGTTAATGCATATTAATTAGCTGAGCAGGACTCTTTTATGAAAGTTAATGATTTGTTTTGGTGTTTAGAGAAGTATACATGTGACTCAAATACTACCCGTAGGTTGGTCACAACTGAATTATTAATGAATTATACAAGGTTTGAGTATCTCCTGTTTTAGAGCTATTAGAGCAATAGTAGACTTTAAATGTTCCAAACCATTCATATGATTGCCTATCAAGTGACGTTTTCTGAAGGAAGAGAATGTTTGTTTTGTATATATCATGAGTATTAATCCACGTCATGTTCCAGTTTTATTCAGAGCAGTGAAATTTGTTTACAGACTATGATAAGGAAGGTTCAACTTGAAACAGTGTACAATTTGTGAAAACTAGAAGTCTCTAGAAATCTATCAAAGGAGAAATGAAGATTTTGATCACCAGTCAGAGTTTTCATGCACCCCAGTAAGGAGCATTTTGAAGCATCCCCTATGATGACGCACCTGGTTACAAATTTTGAGTGGGGGTGAAACGTCTTGATTTATCACCTCGCTCTGGTTTTACAGAGAACTGTTCTGAAAACATGGTATGGGTATTTTTTTTTTCGTTCCTTTTTTGAGAGAGTTTTAATAGCAACACACATCTCTTAATGGCCTTGCCCCAGTGTATATTAATGAACTGTTACATCATTACACTCCCTGTCACTTTCTTCATTCCAGTGATTCCAACCTCCTAGTTATCCCGAAGACTGCTAAAGTTACTTACGGAAATATATCTTTTGTGGCAATTGCTCCGAAGTTATGGAATCAGCTACTGCTTGCAATTAGATACGGTAACTCTCTGTTGATAGTTTTAAAAGGGCTTTGAAAATGTACCTGTTTTGTGAGAGCTCTTTCTTTTAGTTGTAAAAAGCATTGAGACGTGTAGAATACGTTTTTAAGAACTTTAATTATTATTATTATTATTATTATTATTATTATTATTATTATTATTTAGAATTTAGCATAGGGATTTTCCCTGGGAAGAAATATCCAGTCAAGTCTCATCCCAAGACCTCAGACTTCCAGCACTTTTCTGAGGATATGTGCCGATCCGAGGAGTGCCAACTTTTGCGTCGTTCTTGTTCAGTTTTTAATTCCTAGTTGCTCCAAGTGGCCTGCCAGCTTCTTTGACACTGAACCTGATGTGCCTACAATCACTGGCACCACTTTTGTCCTTGATTTCCAGATCCTTTTAATCTCAACCTACTACGGGGACATGGATTATTATTATTATTATTATTATTATTATTATTATTATTATTATTATTTTTATTATTAGTTGAACCTATTACAGGTGAAGAGCTTGACAGAGGGACTAACCAAGTCCCTGATGCACGCCTTGATGTCCACTGTAGGGGTTTCTGGGAGCGACAGAGGGCCGCTTTTTTTTATATAAGGGTGTGTCATCCCAATGCGGACTCGTATAGAGATCTTAGCCCCAAGCAAATCTACAGGATTCACGAAAATGAAAAGAAGCGAAAATACAACTCTCGCGTCACAGAAATAGAGCAAGGCACATTCACTCCATTGGTATTTACAACGACAGGAGGGATGGCTGACGAATGCCTGAGATACCACTCAAGATTAGCCGAGCTATTATCCGCAAAAAAGCAAGAGAGCTACGCCACAACAATTTCATGGGTCAGGGCGAAAGTGTCCTTTGCAATTTTGAGGAGTACACTCCTATGCCTAAGGGGATCGAGAACCTTGAGAAGGAGGAACTTAGATGTTAAGGACAGGGATCTAGAAATAGAGAAAGGTCAAGCAGGACTTCCCTAGACTCAACAGCTATAGATATTTTATTATTGGAATTTTTTAATTATTATTATTAGTAGTATTATTGAGAACGCTATTTCTGGGGAACTCTAGCTAAAGCCAGGAATACTGAGCCAAGAAGTGTTAAGCAGTTTTGTAGTCGGCATTATTTATTTTATTACCAAATACGATGTTTTAGACTTTTTATAAAGGAAGTTTGTTTTAGCCTAGTTTTTTGACACATTTTTTTAAGCTTTTTTTAAAATAAAAATCGATTAATACAGTTTTCCCCATAGTTTGTAGCTTAATAATTTTGCAATTATTTATTATTTTGTAATATATTGGATGAATTGTTAAATAAAATTATTATCATATTAAATTATTATTATTATTATTATTATTATTTTGTCCATATAGATATTCTACTTCTACTTAAGTGGGAAGTAGACCTGGATGCCAATGGAATAAGAACTGATTTTATGGAGAAAAAAAAGTAGACATACACAAACGCTCAGACAGCTCACCACAAAGCAAGCGCACGTCAGGTTCGGGGTGGGCTGTTTGGTGGTCGGTCATTAATTTCAGTTTAATCCCAAAATTAACATTTTAGTCACCTTAAAAATCTTAATTTTTCTCACCTTCTCTTAACCCTACCCCCTTTTCTTCCTCGTAAACACTCTTAAAATCACCCCAAAGTTCTAAGTTATTGATGGGATTATGTGTTACAAACCTATGATGGCTCATTTTTGGATTGCATGAAATCTCGATAAGGATAAAAGATAAAAAGTGACAAAAACGTAACATTCAGGTATATTGCCCCTTAATTAGTCTCACCGCTTACGAATCAGCATGACATTCTGTTTGTTTTAATATGCGGTTGTTTCATCAAGTGATGATAGGAAAGGAGTAATTAGATGCTGCTGACTGTTGAGTTCGGATGCTCTGTAATTAGATTGAAGGCGATTTAAAACAATTGTTTGTTCATTTGAAATGATGTGAAAGAAGCAGGCTATAGGTGAATATGCTATACGGAGTCATTTCAGATTAGCAAACCACTGCACTCTCTTTGCCGTAAATTGCTTTGTTTATATCAACACTGTAATTAACACAGCACCCCTATAGCAACATCCAAACACACTAGAACTGCTCATCATTCTTCCCATGCACCGTATCAGAGTGGAACCTATATCAGAATGCGATATCTGTTGCATGCTATAAGTCCTTCCTTAAACGGGAACTCTACATTAATAACTTAATAAGCAAAAGATCTACTATGACTAAAGTTGCTGACGGCACCCCTTTTCACGTACATCCCACTCAGGGAGGATCCGTGCGGATTTGTACGAATTTATATTTAGATTTGGAAGCGCGTGTTATCGGAAGAGGGTACCCAGACACTCTGGTTGGGGCGGACTTTTCAGAAATAGAAAACTGGGCATGTGACAATATTACTCATTAGTATATACCACACAAGTGAATAGTGCTTTTCGCGCGCTCTGATTGGTTAACTCGGAGGTGATTAGCCAGTACTATTCACCTCCGAGCAGCCGGCGCGCAAGATTTTACAATTTCCGACCGATTTTACAATTTTCAGTATATTGTCACACATAAAGCGATGTTTTGGCCCTCTAATTATTCAGCTTGTGTGGTATATACTAAAACAGTTATTCACCTCAGTGTCGGTGAAAGTAGTGGATATTTGCCTCGCCGCTTCGCCTCTCGGTAAATATCCACCAATATTCACCTCTACTTTGGTGAATAATCGTTAAATATCATCCATCCATTTTTAGAGGAAATTCTAATTTTAAAAAAGTGACCTTTAATTCCACTGCTGCAATCATTACTTGTCATAATGCTCAAAGATCTCTCTTTCGTTTTATGAAAAGGGGGCAGAAACTTGAAGATATACCCGTTCTAGCCAAACTCTAAAATGGCTATTAAGCTTGGATAAGAGTTTTGTAGACCTGTTATCCCATTGTGTTCAAGGTCACGATCACGATCATGTTCACACTGGAGGAAGGAATGAAAATAAAGAATATACCAGTGGCCCTTTTTGCGAACATAGATTATCATACAAATGTTAAATCGAAAAATTACCCTAAACAGCTAAAAAGGCATATTTAATTTCTAAAAACTACGACATCGTAATGCACTAGTCAATTGAAATCCCCACCCCCCGTACCCGGGGCAGACAGGGGGATGATAGGGGCATATAAGCACTTTTGATGAAATATCTCTCCCCAGGGGGTGGTAGATTAGATGTGTTTCGCGTCTTCAGTATGTCCTTACCTCGGGGAATGAGGGAGATTTGACTGTGGTTGAATAAGACTGGTACCGAAAAAGTTCGTCGAGAAGTCGATCAATTGCACGTTGTCGTATCCGCGCCGTCCCACGCGAGCGGCTCATGGTGAAAAACTTACAGAGTGAATATGTCTTTGCACTTCAAGCTTGTTATGAGGCGGACTGCAGTCATCCCATTTGCCAGAGAGGAAAACCTACAGATGAGACAGTGTGGTACCGTTGGCGGATCCAATGTTCAGTTCCTGCCTTATTACCAGAGCCAAATCCAAGGCGGGGGCTAAGGAATGTAAGAATTGCCATGGGTTTTGCACGGGGCACTTTATGCGTCTTGAAGACGTTTTAACCACAGACAGCAGTGCTTTACCCGCAGCTGATAGGTACCCTCCTCAGAAGAGGTAGAAGATCTTGCTAAGCAAACTCTTCTAAGTTCTGAAGACGTGGAAATGTGGGTAACTCATCTTGGTGCTGTAAGGAAACGACGAAAGGCTGGTGCGCGTAAGGCGGTAGCTACAAGATAGCAGAGGTCAGCAGTACAGAAGTCCAGCGATAAGGTAGCCACTGCCGGGAATGACACATGCTGTCTTTGCGGCGGCCTGGAGGTTGCCAATATGATCGCATGTCGGATAGCCCTAACTGTCCTATACAGTGGTTCCATTTCGAATGTGTGGGACTTGCAGATGTACCAAGTGGAAAGTGGCTTTACACTGAATGTGCTGCTTAACATTTTCAAAGCAACCACTGTTCTGAAATGCTCTGTTACAATGTGAAATTCATATTCTTTCGAAATTTAATAATCCGTAGTAAGTGCCATTAAGATTTATTAGGACAGGTTTTGCTACGTTAAAAGCCTTAAAACAGGCTTTAATATCTTTGCTCGCCATTTTGACTGAATGCATGAGAAAAGTACGTTTGTTAAAATTTAAATTTTAAAGTACTAATGAGAAGACTGTTGCCTTATTAAAGCAATATTTTGTTCCGGTCAAGTCGGTGTGAATACTTTTTTCAAATCCCTTGCCAATTTGTTCCCAGCTGTTTAGGGGGATTTGATCTCAACATTTTCCCTAGGGGCTGGTACTGGTACCACGGGAAATTGACTGAGTGGTCCTTCCCCTGAGTAGGGATTTTGACATTTACGCATTGCCCCAGGGTCGGGAATTTGACATGGCCGCCATCTTGGAAAACAGAGAGAAATTGGACTCTAATAGAAAAAGTTACCCCAGGGGCGGGAAATTGACATCAGGAGGTGCCTGGGGGTGGGGAATTTGACTCTGCCTTCCATGAAAATGTCAAATTCCCCTGGGTCTGCCCCCCCTCCCCACCCTGGGGCTTACTGACATTGATAGGTGCATTATGCTGGGTAAAGGAGCCAGAAACAGCCAAGGGGGTCTTAATCCATTAGCAGGTTACTACCTCTGGGGGTCAATATCTACTAGCGGATTTAAGTAAGTAAGCATCGTTTCAAATTCAAGGTCAAATTCCGATTGCAGAAGTACTAGTACTTCAAATAAAAGTATGGTTTTCTTCGACAGAATGATTTCTTTTTTTCCCGAATGTTTGTTCATCTAAAAACCAAAATTATGAATAAAAGTGTCTGTATTAAGCAAATGAAAGGACAAAGAATCCTTTGGAGGAACGTTGCAGTTCTCTCTGTTTCTGCGTGTAATCTGAAAGTCCAGTCCAACAAGTTCCGTACAAAACCGGCTTAGTGACCGCCCGCCACATCGCCTGTGTTGTATGCATACATGTATGTGGTTCTTCGTCAGCAGTTGTACATGGAAATGCGCCAAGATTTCCTCTGTTGAAGGTATGATAGGCTATTCAGTGTATCGGTAAACAAAGCAATGTTCTATAGAGGACAGTCTTCCTCCAGAAAAACGGGCTAAAACACTTTCAGTTTGAAATCAAGCCTTGTCCTGGGCTTGGAAACCAGACATAAATCTAGATTGGTCAACACCGACGGATGTAGCCACTCTTATTAGTTTTGCCGGTGTAAGTCCAACCGAATCTCTTAACCGATCATTGAGCGTTCATTTAAGTAGGCTTCGAACCCAGTTGCTAAAATTTGAGCAATTTGTACACACCGGGTACACATTGTGCTTGACTACAATAAGAAGCGATGCACCAACAGCTTGTGTAAACATGAAAAGTTCAACGTTAATCCAGCAGCGAGAACATCGTCTATGTTTTTATTCAGGCAGATAAAGCAAGTTATTTCTAAATTTGTTACCATAAAATATTCCCACATCAGTGAAACGCCACCTAAGAAGCAATTGTTAGAGCGTGTTTGATATGCAAGCACACACACATTAGAGCGGTTTTCAATTGAGTGTCGAAAGTAATTACGGTTTTGCGTTGGTTTTGCATTGGTTCGCTCTGTGACTGGCCAGGAAAATTCGCGCCACTTTCTCAACCAATGAGAAGTAAAACCAAAACCAATTGTGATTTGCACGCGCGTATTTTCCCGCGCTTTACGCCGGCTACATGTAATTACTTTGTATTCTGATTGGTTCATTGCACTGCTTACTTCTGTTGTGATTGGCTGGAGTAATAGACGTTATTCATAAATGGCTGCCAATTCATTATTCTTTTGTCCTTGTGCAAATTAGCCTACCAAACCTCGTTACCATGTGCTAGATTAAAAAGAATTCTGGCACTAATATGAGGCTTGGTAGGTTAATTTGCACAATAGCAAAAGAAAGATAAAACAGCCGCCATTTATGAATAAGGTCTATTGCTTTGGTTTTGGTTTTACGACACTCAATTGAAAAGTGCTCTAATGTCAAATATAAGCTTTTGAAAAGTCTGTGTGGCACCACGCCTTGGCAACATACAACCCATTTTTAAGAGACTTTTCATCCCTTGAAATACCGAAAAATCCTTGCTCAAGGTCTCGAGTGACTTTTCATGTATCATAACTCTTTTGTTGAAACACCTGAGTTAAGATTTCAGCATACTGGGGATATTTATTTCTCATGCAAAGAGCTCATTCTTGTCTGGACGCCATAATTGAGGACACTAGAGATGATGACTATTAAAACCTGCAACTTTGTCAAATCCCAGACTGTGGTTCAAATGAACCATTGTTGTTACCAAACGATCAGTTGTTTAGACTTCATCACCCAGTAGACTGAGCAAAATTTCGAATTTTCATAGAATATTTACATGACTATGGCATGCCGTAACTGTCTTATGATACTTTTTTCTGTTATATTGGGTGGTTATGTCATTATATTCAGTACTTATGTTATTATATTGGGTGGTTATCTTATTACATTGGGTGCTGTTGTTTGTGAAAGAGTTAAGCACTTTGTCGTCTTTGTATCTTTCAAGCCCCCCCTTCCTCACCCATCTTGTCCTTCACAACTAAATTACAACCAAAGATAGATCTTGTAAATCATCATAAAAGTGGCCAGTCAGAAAGAATTTAGTGCTGGAGCCACACTCATCTAAGGTGTAAGAGGCATGCCCATCTGGAAAATTTTGAAATTTATGTCCTCTGCAATGCTATATAAATATCCTTGATTTTGAGCACTAATTTCTAATACATGTGTAATATCAGCACCAAAGTTACTGGATCTCTTTCATTTGTTTCTGGCATACATGTAACTCATGCATGAAAACGTTAGCAGATTTCTGATTCTTCATTTGATTTCATTTCCGCAGTTCATATATGATTCATTTCATGTATCATTCATACTCATTTCTTTCACGGGAACATATGAACCCACAATTGACCTGCTCCCAACGTCAGTGGCTTCATAACTCAGTTGGTTAGAACATCGCACCGGTAATCGCGAGGTCACGGGTTCAAATCCCATTGAAGTCCTGAATTTTTTCAGGCTTCTTTTCGCAATTGCATAAATTGCGTGACTCACAACTGCGAGGATCATTCTTCATTTGATTTCATTTCCGCAGTTCATATATGATTCATTTCATATATCATTCATACTCATTTCTTTCACGGGAACATATGAACCCACAATTGACCTGCTCCCAACGTCAGTGGCTTCATAGCTCAGTTGGTTAGAGCATCGCACCGGTAATCGCGAGGTCACGGGTTCAAATCCCGTTGAAGTCCTGAATTTTTTCAGGCTTCTTTTCGCAATTGCATAAATTGCGTTCACAACTGCGAGGATCATTCTTCATTTGAGATAGCTTTATTCTAAGGAATCGCTTAATAATAAAGTAATGTTCTACACATAATGGTTTAATACAAGACAAATCCGCTTCGGTTTTATTCTTTAATTTTAATGCTGTTTCAACGGGTGTTTCAATAATAACAAAAAGAAAGATGGTTTCGTCGAACATAACTTATGAAAAGTTAGAGCTTAGTTGGACTGAATAACGACGTTGTAAAAATCAGAAGCAAGGAATTATGGCGACTGGCTCTCAAAGTGTATTTTTTATGCATTCCAAAACTTTTTCCAGATAATACAACCACAAGAAACAACTGCTCAAGCAATTGACAAAAGTACACAAGGTGATCTTACGTGTTTATCTGATTCCACTTCGCCAGACCCCAAAAATGCAAGTTATACTGGAAAAACTTTGAAAGGTTACACAATCATAATTCACATTTCAAAACGTCTTTGAAATTGGTCTGAGCATTCAAAGCCATCTTGATTGAAAAAATGTCCTCTAATTCCCGAAGAATGAAGAAAACTTTTTGCTCCAGCATTTGCCACCATATCGGATATCCCAGCATGCCCAAGGAAAGGACCTGCAAATGTTTAACTTACTAAAGAGGGGGTAATGAAAAAATTGTCTCGAGCCCCGAAAGCAGTTGAAAATAACCAATATAGCTTTAAAAAAACGCGTAGTGACCCCCAACTTTATTCCTTACAACACGAAAGTGGCAAGCCTACTCAACACATGATGATTTTTTTCATAGTTCGCAAAATACATTTATACTTTTTTTCTCAAATAGAAGAGAGCAGTCAGGGCCAAACATGGCTCCAACAGGGCCCGCACAGCAAGTTTGCAACTGTGGGGGGGGGGGGGGGGGGGGGGCGGGGGGCTCACTTCAAATGCAGACAGAAAGACAGACATGTTTTTATTTGGAGTCTTATACAATATATGACTCCAAATAAAAACTCTTCTATTCTGAATGCATCAGCGTGGGGCAACTAGGGGGGTCTAAGCATGCTTCCCCCGGAAATTTTAAAATTTAAAGGCCTCTTGAATTGCTGGAAATGCATTTAAAACTAACATGGTGTGGTGAAACATCTATACTTTCAGCAACAAAGAAAAGGTGTTTTCATACAAGCATAATCAGTTTTTGGTAAAATGTTTAAGTGCCCATTGTCGGAACTGTTTTTTCTGACAATAAACTCACGGATTGATTCAAGCACACTGATAAACACAACTGTTTTAATCGGCCGCAACTCTCACTTACAGGTCAAAAAACTCGCTCGCCATGAGCAGTCGAAAACCTCTCTATCCCATAATGTTTTGAAACGATTTCCAGTCCCTACCGAGCGCTGGAGACGCCTGACTAATCTTACAATGAACGCTTACAACGAGTTTAAACAAAGCAAGAAAGCTAAAATTTGCATAACTAGAATCTCGACACACTCCCCTATTTGATCTAAAAAGTTAGATCAAATACTCCAACCGTGCTATGTTCAGTGAACAGCGTTCAATGCTCAGTTTACAATGTTCAATGTTCAGTTTTCAGCTGCTTCCTCGCATGCAAGACGGCGGATATTATTAGCTGCTATAATGGCTGCATTCCTTATGGGGCGAAACTCCCTCGCACTTGGATTTAGTTGTGACGTTCCTCCTCCCTTCTTCTCGTTGTTAATCACAGGAGAGCTCCATTGGGTAGAGGTGCTGGACTGCGCGCTCAAAGTAAGATTTGCCAGCCCTCAGCCGGATAGCTCTAACAACTCCATCTCTTCCCTTAATGAGCTTGCTCACAATTCCGATGCTCCATTTCCCCCTGTTTTGCTCTGGGCCCTGGATAAGCACTACATCCCCCGGTTGAACAGCCATCTCCTTGGTTTTGTGTTTTAGGTTGTGTCTTTCCCTCAACGACTTAAGATACTCCCCAGACCAACGACTCCACAGAACATCTTTACAACGACGCAGGTATCTTGCTCTCTTCCTCATATCTGGACCTTCTTCGTCTAGATCTTCGTCTGGAATAAGCTGGGGTTGACCAAACATCATGGCACTAGGGGTCAAAACCGGCAACTGCACATCATCCTCCACATAACACAGAGGTCGATTATTAAGTGTTATTTCTACGTCAAGCAACAATTCTTCCAGCTCCTTCCAAGCCAGGCTAGCTCGTCCGATGCCCTTGAATAAAGCTCGCTTAACAAGGCCCACAAGCCTCTCAAACTGTCCTCCCCACCAGGGCGCACGACTCAAGTTAAACTGCCATGTTATACCCTGGTGGGCGAGGTGGTCCTGAAGCTGTTCCGACTTCATCACCGCACTCAACCACTTTGCTGCAGCTGTAAAACTCCTTCCATTGTCGGAGTAAATTTTCCTGGGTCTCCCCTCCATGCGATAAATCGTTTGAGACTTCTGATGAACTCCTCGGCTGTTTGGTTCGGTAGCAACTCAAGATGAATGGCTCAGGTTAAACTGCACGCAAACAATAAGATATAAGCATTCCCTTCCTTCTTTGGTGAAAGCTTGTAAGCGATTGGCCCCGCAAAATCCACACCCAGCACTTTGAATGGGACGGATCCCACTGTTCTGTCAGTTGGCAAACTAGCCGTGGGTGGGCTCGCAAAGGCAGAAACCTGGAATTTCTTGCACCCGTAGCAAGCTCTGATGACTCTCTTCGTGAGCCGCCTCAGACGTGGCACCCAGTACTCTTGGCGGATTCATGTCATGGTGAGACCCACTCCCCCTTGAAGGCTCAGAACATGTGCATCATGGACCATTTTCTCTGTCAAAAGGGCGTCGTGAGGTAGATAGATAGGATAACAACCGTGAACTCTTCCTCGGCACTCATACAGACCCTCTCCATTTTTCTGCAAGTTAAGTTTTGGTTGATTTTCTTGGAACTGATCTGTATTTAGCTTGCTCTGTTGTACTCTCATCACCCAGCCCTTAACTTGCTTATCTGTTTCACTGGTGGTTAATGGTCCTGACAGGCGGTTTGCCTTGCTTGACTTGCAGTTGTGAATGAACCTTGCCACCCATATTGTGATACGAATGGTTTGCCAGAATCCATATTTCTGCAGGATCTGTTCTAGGCTGTCCTCTTGTTCCACAGCTACTGAAAATACTTCCTTGACTAACTTTGCTTCTGCTTCTGTTTCTTTACTCGGCTCAGTTTGCACAGGTGCCGGCCACATTTCTGGTTTGGAAAGCCAGTCTGGTCCCTTCAGCCAGAGTTCTGGAAGCTCTCTAGATTGATTTCCCCTGCTCCCCACATCTGCTGGGTTTTGGCCTGAACTCACATGGCCCCACTGAATGTAATCCTTGGCATTGATCTGAGCCACTCTATTTGATACGAACTGTTTGTAGTTTCCTTTACCGGCTATCCAGTGGAGTGCCACCATACTATCTGTCCACCCATAAACTGACCTCACTGCACAACCATCCAAGGCATTTCTTACCTTATTTGGCAGCCATGTGGGCTGCCACAAGTTCCAACCTTGGGATCGTTAGGCCTTTCTTTGCTAAACGAGCTTTTGCTGTGACTAGACCCTGATTAGTGCTCGACTCTTGATAAGCTACCGCGTACACACCCGCCGCTGTTCCCGTTCTGCTAGTATCACCAAACGCGTGCAAATCAATAGCCTGGACTGGTTCTTTGGCTGTAGCTAGACTGCGGGGAATTCTGACTTCATCGGGTAGACTTTTCTTGAACTTTCCCCATTGTTTCTCCAGTTTCTCTGGTAGCACTGCATCCCACGGGATGTGTTGCTCACATGCCTCTCTATAGATCATCTTTCCTACCAATGTTGTGGGGCTGGCTACTCCAAAGGGGTCAAATATTGATGCTAAACTCTTCAACACTTCTCTCTTACTGGTTTCTGCAGAATCTCTGGTAAAGGTCACGGGTAGGGTATCTTCCTCCTTGTTCCAAGAGAGTCCTAAAAGCTTAGCTTCATTGGGTTTTACGCCCAACTGTTCCTTGGCATATGTTTCACCTTCATCTCTCAATACAGCTTCAGCCTCCAGTTCTGGCACATTCGAGTGCCATTTATGCAACTCAAACCCTGCTTCACCAAACACTTTGACTGAAACCTCCTTTAAATTACACCCCTGATCAACAGTATCCGTTCCACTAATGACGTCATCAACATACAGACTCTTCATAATCTCCTCAATTAGCCCTCAAGCTCTCTAAGTGTTGCTTCAGAGTTCCTCCGAGAAGAAACGGTGATTGTATTAAGGCAAAAAATGCCCGAGTGAATCTCAAAACCTCAACTTGTGAGGGGTCCTTATCTTTTATCCAGTGAAAACGTAGGGCATCACGGTCTGCTTCCTGAATCCGCACCTGCAAGAACGCCTGTTTGAGGTCAGTACAAAGCACAACTGGTTTAAAACGGTTCCGGACTAGAACACTCCAGAGTAGGTTTTGAAGTGGGGGCCCAGTCTCCAGACAATCATTCCATGACGGACTTGTTGGACTTGCTTTAGCTGATGCGTTGAATACTATTCGCATCTTTGTGCTCTCTGCTGCTTCCCTTATCACTGCCTTGTGAGGTAGGTAACACTCTCTTTCTCCCTGTGGCTCATCATTCACTCTTTCCGCAATCCCTTGTTCAAGCTGGTCTTGGATTATGTGATCGTACTCATCCAGGTGGCGAGGTTGTTTCTCCAGTTTCTTCACAAGGTTTTCTAGTCGGTGGAAACTTCCATTACGGTTGCTAGGCAAGGGTGTGTGGCCAGCTTTCCACAAAAGACCAGTTTCGTACCAACCCTCTGGATGACGTACCAGCTGCTCTTGGAATTCACTGTATACTGCCTGCTGATCACCTGCTGGTTTATCTTCTAAGCCTAACACATCGAGGCTACACAATTGCTCATAGTCTGTCGAAGACCTTCTGGTGAGGTACACACTACTCAGGTTGGTCTCTGCACCAGGGGACATAATGGTCCAACTGAAGTATGTGAGCTCTGCTATTGGTTCGCCTGGCTTACCAACTCTCGGCACTGAGCTTGTCTTCAGCTTTGCATATTCACTAGCACCCAGGATCACATGAACTGGCAGCTCTTGCTTTGTATCTTCATCCATCATTATCCCTTTTAGATATTGGTGCTGTGAGATCATTTCTGTGTATTGCGGGTTGGGAACTGTCAGCAGGACACCTTTGTCAACTTTACTCAGGGTAGTGGGCTGGCTGAAGTTTCCCTTGATGTTAGAGATTTGCACCTTATACATTTCTACTTTCTGACTCGTTGTCGTCATCATCATCTCGATTCTTTTGTACTGCTTGTGATCAGGTTGCCTGTTCAGTCGCTCAATCAGTGTAGCCAATGCGTATGAGCTGCCCGCATCAGTGTCCAATAGTGCTCTGCACCCGGTAATTCCCTCCACTTCCATGACTACTACTGGATACACCACTAAGCCCTCCCCTGTTGCTAACATTAACTGGCTAGAGTTCTTGTCACAAATTGAAGTGTGATGTTTGCCATTACACTTCTGGCAATTGGTCGTGGACAGACATTCGGCAGCTCGATGTTTTGTTCTGGTGCAGTTATAGCATGACTTGTTGGTTGTTGGTACTCAGATATCTTCTCTGTACTACCCCTTTGATCCTTTCACAACTGATCTATGTTCCACTGATTTACAGTAAACACAAGGTTTGGGTTTCCAATCGTCTTGTTTAGCTTGAAATGCCCGATCCCCACCTTTGTCATGCCTCCTAGAGTTCCCACCCCTGTGGTTATCCAGGGGCACTGGGTTTCTCTCACACCACTTTCTCAAAGCCCCTGCTAACTGTGGAAACCCCCACTCTTGCCAATCTTCGTCTAATCTCACGAGATCAGCTCTGATACCTGGTAATTTGTCTAGAGTAGGTCTAACATATCCTCTAATTTCTTTCTCCTTCCCCATGCTCTCTAGTGTCTGAATGTTTGTTACCAGCTTCTCATAAAATTTACTGATTTTCGCTGGGTTTGTTCCTGAGATGACTGGCAGTCCCATTATGTTCTGTATATGTACATTAGCCACTTCACTTGGTCTCCTATATTTGGTCTTCAGTATGTTTTTTGCTCTTACATAACACTCACTGGTAAACGGTAACCCATCTATGGTGGCTCTGACCCCTGGTACAAGCAATTCCTTCAAATATGAGAATTTGGCAACTGTGCCAGTGTCTGATTTGTCTATCTCCGCTTCAAACTGCCCCCAAAACCTTTGCCAGTCTAGATGCATCCCCTGAAATTTGGTAATGACAAGTTTCGGTAATTTAGCGTAGGGTTTACCTGCAGCATCGCTATCCTTCCCGTCAACTTTCGCCTCAAACTTCTTCTTAATCTCCCATCTCGACCTTTCTTCCTCCTATTCTTGAATTTCTCTTGTTTCTCGTTCCCTCAAACTTCGCTCCAACTCTTCTAGCTCTTCGGCCGCCCTTTCGTACTCCTCCAAGCTCTTTTCTATCCCTATGCTAAACGGTAACCCATCTATGGTGGCTCTGACCCTTGGTACAAGCAATTCCTTCAAATATGAGAATTTGGCAACTGTGCCAATGTCTGATTTGTCTATCTCCGCTTCAAACTGCCCCCAAAACCTTTGCCAGTCTAGATGCGTCCCCTGAAATTTGGTAATGACAAGTTTCGGTAATTTAGCGTAGGGTTTACCTGCAGCATCGCTATCCTTCCCGTCAACTTTCGCCTCAAACTTCTTCTTAATCTCGCATCTCGACCTTTCTTCCTCCTATTCTTGAATTTCTCTTGTTTCTCGTTCCCTCAAACTTCGCTCCAACTCTTCTAGCTCTTCGACCGCCCTTTCGTACTCCTCCAAGCTCTTTTCTATCCCTATGCTAAACGGTAACCCATCTATGGTGGCTCTGACCCTTGGTACAAGCAATTCCTTCAAATATGAGAATTTGGCAACTGTGCCAATGTCTGATTTGTCTATCTCCGCTTCAAACTGCCCCCAAAACCTTTGCCAGTCTAGATGCGTCCCCTGAAATTTGGTAATGACAAGTTTCGGTAATTTAGCGTAGGGTTTACCTGCAGCATCGCTATCCTTCCCGTCAACTTTCGCCTCAAACTTCTTCTTAATCTCGCATCTCGACCTTTCTTCCTCCTATTCTTGAATTTCTCTTGTTTCTCGTTCCCTCAAACTTCGCTCCAACTCTTCTAGCTCTTCGACCGCCCTTTCGTACTTCTCCAAGCTCTTTTCTATCCCTATGCTAAACGGTAACCCATCTATGGTGGCTCTGACCCTTGGTACAAGCAATTCCTTCAAATATGAGAATTTGGCAACTGTGCCAATGTCTGATTTGTCTATCTCCGCTTCAAACTGCCCCCAAAACCTTTGCCAGTCTAGATGCGTCCCCTGAAATTTGGTAATGACAAGTTTCGGTAATTTAGCGTAGGGTTTACCTGCAGCATCGCTATCCTTCCCGTCAACTTTCGCCTCAAACTTCTTCTTAATCTCCCATCTCGACCTTTCTTCCTCCTATTCTTGAATTTCTCTTGTTTCTCGTTCCTCAAACTTCGCTCCAACTCTTCTAGCTCTTCGACCGCCCTTTCGTACTCCTCCAAGCTCTTTTCTATCCCTATGCTCCACTCTCGAATGTCGTCCTCCTCATCGCCTCGTTCAAGTTTCAGTTCCTGTACTCTTGCCTTTATCTCATGACACTCCTCCACTTTGCTCTCGAGAAGCTTGCGATGTCTCTGAATTGGTTTTAATAATTTAGTTCCAGCGATTTTGTCTGATCCTTCGTGCGTCAGTTTCAACACCTTCAGTTTGTTGCCGATCGTTTTCTCGTCCTCTTCCACGGTTGTTGGCATGATTAAGTCCTGGCAAGGTCGCCACTTTGTCGGAACTGTTTTTTCTGGCAATAAACTCACGGGTTGATTCAAGCACACTGATAAACACAACTGTTTTAATCGGCCGCAACTCTCGCTTACAGGTCAACAAACTCGCTCGCCATGTGCGATCGAAAACCTCTCTATCCGATAATGTTTTGAAACGATTTCCAGTCCCTGCCGAGCGCGGGCTGGAGACGTCTGACTAATCTTACGATGAACGCTTACAACGAGCTTAAACAAAGCAAGAAAGCTAAAATGTGCATAACTAGAATCTCGACACCATAACCCCAAAATACTTTTTTCGCTTAAATGAATCTTTGCACCTGTTCGAAACGCACTGCAGCTTTTAAAACCAAATCTCGACTTGTTATATCAGGGGCACCCAACGAGCCAAAGTAGCCAAAAGCTGTAGAAAGGCATTTTAAAGTACCTTATAGTGTTTGAAGTCTGTTTAAAGTGATGTTTTGGTTAGCTAGAAAACTTTGATCTGTTCGGATTCCCTAGCTGAAATGTTAACTGCCCGAAAATTTTAGGGAACAAAATCTTCTTTGAGAAAATACTAGCTGAAGTTAACTTTCTTGGGAACCATTTTTTCTTTCCGAAAATGCTAGCTGACGTTTTTTACTGCCAAAAACAGCAATGACAATCTTTCCGAAAACCTCAGGGGTTATGATTTCCACATTACGAATCTTTTAGGCCACGTTTTACTTACGAAAATCCGAGTGCACTCTTTAATCGACGCCGAAAGCCTTAGGCGAATTACCCTCCACCGAACAGATATCTACCGAAACTTGTCGTTGGGTGCCCCTGTTATATGCTGTAAAAGTTACAAAATCTAACCATCATCTGTCCCACGACTGAGCTAGTAAGGAGCATGGGTCTAGTCCTTGTTTGACGTCACAAACTGATTTGCATCGCATTAAGTCTTTGCAAACTTGCATGCAAAGCAGTTTGTGACGTCAAACCAGGACTAGACCCATGCCCTTACCAGCTCGGTCATGGTACAGATGATGGCTAGATTTGGTAACTTTTACAGCCTATAAAAAGTCAAGATTTTGTTTAAAAAGGCGCAAAATAACACATTGTATTTCGAACAAGTGCATAGATTTATTTAAGCGAACAAATATTTTGGGGTTAGAGGCACTTTAAATGAGAAAGTAAGTTTGATATCTTTTTAGTATTACGTGCTGTTTACTTTTGAAAAGTGGGGAGGGGGGCTAAAAAGAAGCCCCCCCCCCCCCCCCTGTGAGGTGCCTGTCCAATGCAATGATTTTGTAATTAATACCACATAAACAGCAGTTTATGTATTTCAAAGCTTGTGGTTTGTTGTTACCTTGGTGTATGTAAACTGGAATTCTGAGGAAATGTTCAGAGAAATCTTTCTTCTCTTTTATTCGAAAAAATACTAAGTCTCTATTTTTTCCAGCTTTGGACTTTATTATCCCTGAGAAATGCGTCGTTACCCCAATTTTCTTTTCAATTTTCAACAGCCCTTACCAACATAGTGATAATACGTGAAAAAATACCTTCGTATAAGGAGGCACCGTCCTTTTCTTTATAATGGAGACATTACCTTTGGTAAATATCTCTGAAATATTAAAAAGGGTTCGCATAATTATTTCAGGGACTAAAAAAAAAAAGAAGCGAAACACTAAGTCCAGAAGATTATTGTGTCCTTTAAAGCCACTTGTAAACATAAATTTTGGTAAGTGTTCTCACTTTTTGCTGTGCAGGTGATATGACAAACCATAAAACAGTTGACACAGAGGACAATAAACAATGGCTACAAGCAGCGCATCAGGAAATCGAAGAATCCATCCTGAAGAGAAGCCTTATGAATGCAAACAGTGCGGAAAACGTTTTGCTGACCCATCAAGTCTGAGGAAACATAAGAGAGTCCATACTGGTGAAAAGCCTTATGGATGCAAACTGTGTGGCAAGTGTTTTAGTCGAGCAGCACATCTAAGATATCATAAAACAGCCCATACTGGAGAGAAGCCTTATGAATGCAAACTGTGCGGCAAATCTTTTAGTGAAGCCGGAACTCTTAAAAGACATAAAAGAGTCCACACTGGAGAAAAGCCTTATGACTGCAAACAGTGTGACAAATGCTTTAGTGAAACAGGAAGTCTAAAGAAACATGAAAGAGTCCATACTGGCGAGAAGCCTTATGAATGCAAACAGTGCGGAAAACGTTTTACTGACCCATCAAGTCTAAAGAAACATGAAAGAGTCCATACTGGAGAGAAGCCTTATGAATGCAAACTGTGCGGCAAATCTTTTAGTGAAGCCGGACCTCTTAAAAGACATAAAAGAGTCCACACTGGAGAGAAGCCTTATGACTGCAAACAGTGTGGCAAATGTTTTAGTGAAGCAGGAAGTCTAAAGAAACATGAAAGAGTCCATACTGGTGAGAAGCCTTATGAATGCAAACTGTGCGGCAAGTCTTTTAGTGAAGCCGGGACTCTTAAAAGACATATAAGAGTCCACACTGGAGAGAAGCCTTATGAATGCAAACAGTGCGGCAAGTGTTTTAATCGAGCAGAAATTCTAAGAGATCATGAAAGAATCCATACTGGAGACAAGCCTTATGGATGCAAACAGTGTGGCAAGTGTTTTAATCGAGCAGGAAATCTAAGAGATCATGAAAGGATCCATACTGGAGACAAGCCTTATGAATGTAAACAGTGTGGCAAGTGTTTTAAGCAAGCAGGAAATCTATCACAACATGAAAGTGTTCACACTGGAGAGAAGCCGTATGAATGCAAACAGTGTGGCAAATGTTTTAGTAGAGCAGTACATCTCAGAAGACATGGAAGAGTCCACACTGGAGAGAAGCCATATGAATGTAGACAGTGTGGCAAATGTTTTAGTAAAGCAGCAAATCTAAGATGTCATGAAATGGTGCACATTGGAGAGAAGCCTTATGAATGCAAACAGTGCGGCAAGTGTTATACCTGTATGTTAAGTCTCAGGAAACACGAAAGATCTCACAACACTGCTGAAAATATAAAGGAAGATGATGTATCCATAAATACTCCCTTTTCAGGAGGCCCTTGCTCAGACCAGGCTCAAAAGCACAACTGTTGGATTTGCCAAGAGGAGTTGAGCAGCATGGTGTTGCTTCTTGAACACTATGAACATCATATGACAAACCTCTAGGTACATATTTTTATTGGTTTGGCCTGTTAGTTTTTTTCTTGGTGTTTAAACTCCAAGAAGTTGTGACCAAAGGTAGTGAGAGTACCAAACATGATATGAGAGAGCTCACTTTATAAACACATACTTTGCATGGTTGTGAGGTGTTAAGCTTATGTGTTGAATAGTAGGGTCCCTATGTATAGTTTATGTTATAAGTAGTTCCTCTTTTAGAGAGATTACAGCAAAAGTGACTTTGAAATGTTGCAAAACAATGGCCATCCTCTGACATTTTCGTAAGGAAAAGAACGTTTGTTGGGTGTACAGTATACTTTAAGTATTAATCAACGTTATGTCCCAGTTTTAGTCAGAGCAGTGACATTTGTTTACACAACATGAGAAGAAACAGTGTAAAATTCATGAAAACCGGAACCTGCAGTTATTTGTTAATTCTTAACCTTCCAAGAACAGCTCTTTCAGAAATCGATCAAAGGAGAAATGAAGATCTTTGATCCCCAATCGAAATTTTCATGCAGTTAGAATGACCCCAGTATGGAATGTTTTGAAACATCACCCATGATGACCCACCTGGTAGCAAATTTTTGAGTGGGACTCAAAAGTCTTAATTTACCACCTTGCTCTGTTCTTATAGAGAACTGTTCTGAAGACATGAGGAGCATATGTTTTTCATTGTTCGCTGCGTATGTTTTCGTTCCCTTTTTGAAAGAGTTTCTATATCAACAGATTTGTTCCTGTTATATTTTCATCTTCTACTTAATTAGTCGTCAACGTTTACGCAATTGTTTCTTCTCCCAAAATAATGTGAAAGAAGCAGGTTACAGTTATTTGTTGTTGTTTGCTTTTGCTGCCAGAATAAAACAGCCAGCACAGAGTGTGCCAGATTAGTAAACCACTGCACTCCCTTAGCGGTAAATTGCTGTTTGGAACAATATGTTAATTGGCGTTAAGGTGTAACGGCAACTCACACTTGTCTTTGAATATCGTTTTATCCTTTAGAGCTTTAGATACGTTTGTTTATGTTTTATACTTGAAGTGCACCTAAAGGTAAACCTTTTTCTTTGATAAGATAATTCTTTCCACCTACAGCAAGCATATTTTACCATTTTCATCTCTAATAATATACATGAAAAAATTTGTCGATTCTGATTGGCTAAGAGAAATGCAGTAATCAGGAAGCACGATGCAGAAAAAAGGTAATTCAGTGCAAAAAAGTGGTAAACAACAGACGATTCTGATTGGTTAATTAACAAAGGAACTGAAATTGAGCCAATCAAACGCAGCCTTTGAATGGCGCAAAGTATGAAGAGCTCCAAGCGACTCTGCGAGCGAAAACAATGGCTGGCTTTTTGAGCAGGTTTTCTTTCTGCGTGACCGCAATAACAGCAGAGAAGCTGCAAAACAGCTCTAAAAAGGAGAAACGGCTGCGAAAAGCACGGTATTTTAGCTGTCTGTTTGGAAACAGTGGTGTCCAGAGAACGGAATTACCGACGTAATTGGAGTGACGCCGAGATTAATAAACAAACAAGGCGAAGATAACGAACTAGAAAGCCTGAAGGTAATGATTACAGCGCTTGATAGACACTTAGCAAGCAAAGTAGCCTTATAGCTATAGCCTGTAATTGTTTAGCCAGTTTTTACAGCTAAAAACGCTTTAAAAACGTTGAGAAAACTGTTGTTTTGATTCACCTTTATAGCTTCGTTACGTTGCTTCGGCAAAGTTAAGAGGCTATCTCGCAATTTTTTCATGTATATTATTAATAAGTAATCACATGATTTTTCTCGTGCAATTTGGAATAAATAAGCACTTGTAAATTTTTTCAAAGACCACAAATTGCACTCGCCCTACGGGCTCGTGCAATTTTGTGAGTCTTTGAAAAAATTTATACGTGCTTATTTATTCCAAATTGCACTCGAAATCATGTGATTACCTATACAAAATGTGCTTTTCATGTTTCGCACAAGCTATGTAAAGTTAGCAAAACTACTGTAGCAGTCATATGGCCCCACGACCGTGCTGTGAGAGGCATGGGTCTATTCTCGATTTTACGTCGCAAACTCAACTCTTTGAAAACTTGAATGCAAAGCAGTTTGTGACGTAAAATCAAGAATAGGCCCATGCCTCTCACATCCCGGTCGTGGGGCCATGTGGTTGCTAGTGTTGTTAACTTTATATAGCTTGTGCGACACATGAAAATCAAATTTTGAGGTGAAAATGGTAAAATGTTTGCTAAAAGTAGAACGAATTATCAAAAAATTTGTTTGGCTTTAGGTGCACTTTAAGCTGTTTTGGGTGTGATTTTTTTTTCTTTACTTTTTAGTCAGGGCTTACTTTTGGCAATTTTTTAAAATCATTTGATCACATTGCTACTTCCTCCATTGCCACTACCACTTAAGGCTGTAACAATATTCCGTTCGATGTACTGATGCGCCTTCGCGAAAAAAATATCACTGGTAGAAAAAGATTTCGCTATATTATGATTATGAATTAAACAAGTCTGTAAAAATGTTCCTGTAATATGTGTAGCAAGTCCGCTTTTTGTTAGGTGTGAAAATCATTGACAGAAATTATGTGTTTCTATTAATAGCTTTGGTTGTAAGCGGGTTGTTTGTCTAGTGCTTTTTTATTAAGGAAAAATCTCTTAAAGGTCAAATGAACCAAAATTTCGAAACCTTTTCTTCGTGTGAACAAACACTAAAAAGGACTACTTGAATACAAAATCACGTAGAAATTGTCCTATCTGAGCTTTTAAGAGGGCAAAACAACTGGGAGTACGGAAATATCCGAAGAACAAACGAAGACGTTTCTGAAATGGCCGCGCGCTGGACATGAAAGGAATGGAAACAAGCACGTGTTGTTGTGACGTCACTATTGACGAGTAAATGAGGAGCTCGATCAATGCTGTAAGTATTCTGTGCCATCTGTCGTAAATTTCTTCGGTTTAACCTTTCGTTCTCTCTTCGAAAAAGGCCGAGGAAGTCGAACATGTGGTTTTTAACGTAGAGCCGTACTAGTATGAACCAATTAATGGAAACGGAATCGTATGCTGGAACCTCCGATGACTCGTCTGAGTGCAAAGAATACGATGTAAACAAGGACCGAATCGGTCAAGTGGATTGGTGAGCGTTTGTTTACTCAATATACTGTAAAAGGACGCCTTAGAATGGTCAATAAATACGTTGGAATCGCCTTTGAAGCATTTGTTTTGTTCTCTGTGGTGTTTAATTGTATTTTTGATGTATACTGTGAAGCCATACTTCCATGCAATGCTGTTGTTTTGATCCGCGTTTCTCCTTTGTAAATATTCACCATACTATGAAAAGGTCGCCGTAGAATTACAACTTCATGCTGTTCGCTTTCAATTCACGCATTTTTATGCTCCCTGTGTTTTTTTGTACATTTTCACTGTTTATTGTTATGCAATACCATAATTTCCATGCAGCTGTTTTTGTGAGTCCGATTTCATTCCGATGACACTGCGTGAACAATCCCAAAGGCTAGATAACATGTACAGTCATTGTAACAGGGGTTTCCGTGTAATTGACAAAATGCCAGTAATTAAGTCTTATATGCTTTCTTAATGAAATGTTTACTTTTCTTTACAATCTTGACTTGAGTTTAAAATGCGGGTGCATTTGTGGAAACTGTGTGCCCATGCAAACTGGCTGTCGTGAAATCTCAGCAATGAAGTCATCTGATAAGATACTACATTCGATGTCCTGTATTACTGAGAATGAGAATTTTACTGCTGTGTGCACAAACGGCAGCTGTTATTTAGATAACTTATAACCAGTATCTAGAGAATGAAGGCCCGATTGATAATGAGCCACTAAATGGGTATGTATATGTATGCTTGTAAACATTGTCATATTTTTTGTCAGCCCATCACCAACATAAGTATGTGTGTCTGGAAAAAGTTTCTGATTTTAGGTAATGCATGAATTATGTGGGATTGTTGTAAGGAGGTCACCTACAGTTGGTTTATGTCAGTATCAAAATGGCAAGGGAAAGAGCATAGTCATAATGTGGTCTAGAAATGAGCAAGCTTGTGAATGGGTGGGCTGCACACTGAAGCTAAACATCTGATCATGGCCAATACCAACCTCCCTGAAAGTTTTCCATTTGGTATATATTCTTTTATTATACCTTTATGTATCATTTCACTTCTTGCAATAACTTGCATGATGTACATTTAACATAATTCATTGTCCCATAAACTCCATCCAATCTAGATGTGGTTACTTGTACCATTTGTATAGATACATATATTTATCATACCACCAAAACTGCTGCCAAAACAAATCAAGTATTCCTTTTGGATAAAAACACTTAGATGATAAATTATTATGTCCTTTGACTGTAAAATGAAATATTATATACCTCCAGAGGGTATATAACTCATGCCACTAAGAATTTTATGAACCAAATGAGGATAAAGTTTGTGAAAATTTTGTCACCCAAGGTTTCAGAGTATGTTTTTCCTCTTTTCTGTCAGTACATACAGATATGTTGCCAAAAGGCAATATACCTATTGATACATGAGAAGCTGTTATCTTGTTAGGTAAAAACAAATAGAGAGAGGTTTCCACATGAAAATACCGTAGTTTTTCGGTTATAACGCACACTCGGCTATAAAACGTACCCCCAACTCACAGGGTGCAGAGGAGTTCTGTTCGATCGTACACGACAAAGTCTCACCTTGTTAATTCCAAAATATGTTTACTTTGTACGATAAAGATTGTCGAAATGAAATCCTTCTGATTTGTGAATGTTTTCTGCTTCCATATCCTTCTATATCCCCGATCGTGTCTCTTTCTGATACGGTTCAGCAATGTTTATTTGCATGTACCGCGGACCAAAGTACTGTGGGCGCGCACGGTTACAAAAGGTTGGCTTACAGTACAAGAAAGTTACTCTTCTTTTACTCGGCACTTCGTGCCTCGTTCGGAAAGCTTCGCTTTCCGATTTCCGAAGCTTATTCGTTGCCCTTCGGGCAAAGACCATATGCGCCTGCGGCCAGCGTCAGTTCGACGCGGTATATGCAAGTAAACATGGCGGAAAGCCATACGAGAGAGACAAGATCGGGGGATATAGAAGGATATGGAAGCAGAAAACATTCACAAATCGGAAGGATTTCATTTCGACAATCTTTATCGTACAAAGTAAACATATTTTGGAATTAACGAGGTGGGACTTTGTCGTGTACGATCGAACAGAACTCCTCTGCACCCTGTGCCAACTCAGCAACATTTGGTAAAAAGACGCACCATAAACTGAAAGTAACTTTAGAAGGAAATACATGTGGAGCGAGAACGAAGTTGTAGTAAACAAGAACAAAAATCCGTGCATAAATATACAGCCAAAAAAGTAGAGGGAACACATTTTATCAAGTTTATTTACTTGTGACCTACGAAATAACCAAACGTTTGTAAACAAAGCAAGAACGTTGCATCCTGATTCGATTCAAGCGAAATTGTCACATGCGCGAGCGAATAAAACTAAAGCTGATTCACTTGATTATTCAATAGCGTAAATTGTCAAACACTATCGACGGGAACGCTCGAGGTAACTGACCACAAATGTCAGTGCACAAAAATGGATGGATGGACGAAGGTTTGTTTAATTTCTTTAGAAAAAAAAAGTTTACATTTCTCGCAATGGAAGTGTTTGCGATGTTAATAGCACTATAACTTATAAAGTATCACATTACAGAGCACCTGCTTTTAAGCACGTCCGATATGCAAAAATGGCTTTGTTTTAAAAATACTCGCGATGTTCTTTTATCTCGCATTACCAGTTTTGAACAAGTTGAATTGAAGTTCTGCTTACCGATATATCGTAAACTAAGGCGACAAAATTAATTTTCAATTTGGAGCAATTGCCTAGCTTTCGGCTTATAAATCTGAGACAACTTGTTCCTGTGAGGTAAAACTCCCACCTAGGTTAGCGTAGGAAGAGGACACACAGTTACTCCGCTTTCTAGGATATTATTATCCAACCACTAAGATCATCCTCCTCGAATGTAAACAAGCGCTTACTTTGCCGAAAGGATGCGAAGTAAAAGGCTCTGGCCAAATATATTTACGGCTACTGTACATACGTAAATTCGATTTGTACGCCACTGATAAGGATGTCAATGATTTGCACGGACGTCTCAGCTCTTCACATCCCAGCAAACTTAATACAAAATCGAATTACGAGAGAGAGCCTGCAAAAGGATCACTCTGCATCCAGCTATTTCAAACAAGATGGAAAATGTCTACTTCTAACTTTCTGCGTTTTACAAACGCTGAACGAATAGATTAGGAATTGCAGCTTGAAGTCGTCCCGTTATTCGGCGGGCTAGAATTGTTGTCGTTTTGCTTCTTTTCTGGCCAATTTTTGTTTTCGGATTCTACGTTTTTATTCTTGAAAAAAGTTGGCACGGCGTCATCTTTCAAGTAAGTCCTCGTGGCTTTAAAGCTGGAACGAACGAACTTCTTGCCACGAGATTTCAGTCCTTCCAACCTCTGCAACCCCGAAACCTTGAGATCTCAAAAATGAACTGGAACTGAAAACCTTGAGATTTAGGTCCCAAACCTTGAGGTTTATAAAGTGTTCGAAAACAAAGAACTTTGAATGATACCGGGCAGCGCCGACATGTGTAGATTTTTTTCTTTTAGGACTGGTTGGGACGCTTTCCGGATCACAGCTTCGTTCCGCCATATTGAACATGTGCTTTTTATAAGGCTTTTAACCTTTACTTCATGTAAGGACGTCAAATTGCAATTCAAAACAGAAAGTGAAAGATCTTCACGTGATCTTCATACTCATGTTGTGCTCAAACTGAGGCAGAAACGAAAATAAAGTAACTCAAGTTTGATTTTGGGCTGTATTTCATTAAGATTGTCATTCATTGAGGAAAACCGTGAGATTTTGAGGTTAGACCGTGAGACCGTGAGATGGGATCTGAAACCGTGAGTCTCACGACCAAACCGTGAGTGTTGGAAGGTCTGAGATTTTGTTTGAAGCTGTGTGGTGTGAAATGTAAAATGGTCTGCACAAGTGATTCCCTCTTCAGTCTTATGACCCATTCCTTCCGTAGTTTTGGGTCATGAGGAAACTTGAAAATACTTACTTTACACTTGGAATTGTTGCTGCAGTTTATTGCAGCACAAAACACAATGCTTTCCGCTAAGAAAACGACACTAATTTCAAGACTCACTTGTAGTTTTTAATGTTCCCGCAATTTTTCAGCTCGCCAATAGTGACGTCACGACTGTTAATTCCGACAAATTCCCGACAATGGACCCGACCGTTCTACGAATACGAAAGCCAAAACGAAACACTTTTCAGCCTCCAATATCTCTAAGATACAATACCCGATCACTGTGAAACTCCAGAATAAGTTTATTTCTTAATTAAGCTACAAAATTCAATAAAAATTGACTTCAGAAAAAAAACTTCAGTTCATTTGACCTTTAAACAAACTCAGAATTTCCTTGAACATGGGTCTTTTGGGCAGGGTCGTGGGGATCTTGTTCCTATGGTAACACTAAATGGTTCCCTCTGACACGGAACCCAATTCTGAATGCAGCTCTATCTTTTTCTTTCGCCTGTTCACTCCATCCTAGCGCACAGGCCACAGAAGCCCTTTGGACTGTTAGTGTCTTTAAGGAGGGTCTCAATGGGGTAGTGTCTTTTACGGGGGGGGGGGGGGGAAGTCGCGATCGACGGTATGGAAAAAGAGGGCGCAGTCCGCCCTCTCTTCCCTCACTTCGCGCGCGCCCGCTTTGTCCTTCCTATTCCTTTTCTAGCACCTACCACACAGGCTATTCCCGTTGGAGTAACATAGCACATTTGCGTTCTCTATAACGCAAGCTAAAAGGATTTCCGCGTGATTGCTCAAAGTGGGAAAACTTGTTTTTTAACTTAACGCTTCCTTAACTTAACGCTTCCTTCTCTGCTCTCTAGGACCTATGGTACTCAGAAATTAACCACATTTCCACTGGACAGTGAAAAGAAGTTTATTTACTCGAGTTGCGATTTTGAGTTAGCAGTAAGAGTAAAGTGTCGTTAAAATAATTAGCAATGTGAATGGCGAAGCGCCGAAAACTCGATTAAGCAAGTCATGATTGGCGATTCAGAGGACAGTGACAGTGAGGAGAATGCGAAAGACAACAGCTTCTCACGTCGATGAACAGCCTACCAGCAGAATACGGTTTGAAGCTGGACGCAGTAGATCTGGGAGAAGAGTGACCAGATATCTTTTAAAATCCATACAGACTCTTAACCTCTTGAATTTTAACTCCAAGCAATATATTTGAATCTACTTCTTTCCACGCATGCATATTCGTTTCAATTTACATATTGAAAGTTAACCAGTGTGCAATTCCGATACAATTTTTGAAGAACATACGTACCTAACGCTTTCAATAAGCTTTTCGCTTTCGCCTGGTCTTCCAGGCCTTGTTATCACAGTTTAACCAGTGACCAGTTCCTCTGAGTCAAAATCTGCTGAATCATCACCACTATGATCGGAATCGCTTTCGTACTCCCCCACCTGGTTGAAATCAGGACGTGAGTGTGAGTTGCGGAACAATGGTATCACTTGCGAAACTTATTGCGCACCCTTCGTCAGCAACAGAGCGGTTTTCTAAGGAAGCAGTGTGCGTCGGGTTAACTTAGTCGGCTGGAAAATGCACCCTTGTAACAGCGTTAGGATTTGCCTTTGCATGCACTTCCGGAGGAAGAGCTCTTTTTGTGATCAGTAGATTGTTATTTTGCAGTTACAATGAATGCACATTGATGGCTAATGAACGGCGAAAACGTATCTATAAGCGTTTTCAGTCACGCATGTAAAAGAATAAAATCATCAACCATTCAATAGCTTAAGTCAAGAAATTGTGATATTATAGGGAAGTAATAAATAATAAACAACAAGCCAAAGTCTCAAGACCGTGCGATATCCCGTACTCGAGTTATTCTGCAAAATGCACCACTCAAAATTATAGTGTTTTGTAAGGAAGCGCCATTTTGGCGTCCCTCAGAGGGATGTTTTCATGTAAGTGACATGTCACGCACTGTGAAAAACTCTAAAATTCAAACTGCTCTATTTTCCAAAGAAAGCAAGCTACCGAGCTGAAAACAGGCAAGCAGATACCTTTCAAAATGTCTTTTGCGTGATGAAGATAAAAATGGAAAAGTCTGTTTACATTACAAAATTCCAGAGTCCAGTGGTTTTGCGACGTGACTAAAACACCACGCGAGTACTATGAGCACAGGGTACCCACACAATCTGTTTGTGTGACCCTTCGTTATTTTATAGTAAATGTATGGGACTTACCGTATGTTTCATGCTCTAGCGACGAATCGCTAAATAAATGTATTGTACAACGCTAAATAAAAGTTAAATTGTCTTACCTGTGGTGTACTGTCGTCCTTTTGCCTCAAAGTGATATTTTAAGCGATTTTGTCGGGTTTTGTCTTCGCCGCCGACTGTGCCTCATAAGAAACGAAAAGGAAGCGTGAATGTTTCGGCCTTTATGTTGCGTGGTTTGGAGGCTGAGCGATGCGATTTTCTGGGGAAAAATCGCCTGGGCGCTGGCTCGGTGCTGGAGCCGTTCAAAGGTCTTTCCACCCTTTTCGTTTTTTATGAGGCACAGTCGGCGGCGAAGACAAAACCCGACAAAATCGCTTAAAATATCACTGTTGAGGCAAAAGGACGACAGTACACCACAGGTAAGACAATTTAACTTTTATTTAGCGTTGTTCAATACATATATTTAGCGATTCGTCGCTAGAGCATGAAACATACGGTAAATCCCATACATTTACTATAAAATAACAAAGGGTCACACAAACAGATTGTGTGGGTTCCCTGTGCTATGAGTAACACACGAGTAACATACCAGTACATACAGATACACAGACTTAGCTTGTGTTGGAGTCTATTTCTTTAGACCCCTATTAACATATATCCCTCAAAAAAGCCCGCGATATGTGCCACTAGTAGAAGTCGAACCCGGGTTACTAGCGTCAGATGTAAAAACAATGACCGCTAGACCACAGACGTTCATCATAATAACTGCATTAAAACAGTGTATTCATTCCAAAAAAAAGCTAAGCACACTTGTTTTCGCTTCGATGGATAGGGAAACGCTTATCGAACTATGTAGGAGTTTTTCGCATAAACGTTAATGAAGTCTCGGTGAAATGTGAGGAGAAAAATAATCAGCAGAGTGAAACTGTTTACAAATAAGTCAATCCAGGGTCATTTGAAACATAAGAAAGGAACGTTTGCGGTCAGTTTCAAGTTACGCAAACAAAAACTAATCGCTTATCATTCAAAAACTAATGTCCAGAAATTGAGGTATTGTGGAAAAATAGTAAATAAACTACCTGTCAAAGTCTCAGAGTTGTATGATATCCCGTACTTGAGTTATTCAACAAAATGTACCTCTGAATGGAGCGGACACGGGGAAACACCGCAGTCTAATCCAAAACATTTTGAGTTAAGTTTGGTCATTTTAAAAGCTTTCTTCTCGCAGTTGAACTTGCAAACATTCGTATAGACACTTCTCTTAACATATTAGTTGTTTAGACTTCAAAGACACGAGCAACCTCGTTCCCAGCGTCTCTCCTCTTCCCGCCCCCTGGAGCGAGAGAGGGGCGGGAAGAGGAGAGACGCTGGGAACGAGGTTGAGACACGAGGTGAATCGACGTTTTCCGATACGCGACAACAGGCATCATTCTTGCTGTTGTGAGTTGTTAATTTTAGTTAGCGCTTGCGCAGAGACGCCGGAAGTGAGCTTTGTGGATGAAACTCAAAGAAGAATTAAAAGAAGAACGGACGGTATTTTTAACCTCGGGCGGTCTACATACATACATACACACACACACACACACACACACACACACACACACACACACACACACACACACACACACACACACACACACACACACACTACGGGCTACGAAGCCCGAGTAATTAATCCGCAGTTCAAATATATGATTTTGAGATATTCATTCTCGCAAAAAGTTATATTGCTAATTAAGGGTACTAGGCAAAGGGTTCCACTGACAAAATTTAGGGATTAGCCGTGCCATAAAACGTTCTCTTTCTTTTTGAATTTTTCCATGCATTGATCTGTAATCTTTTCAAGGCAATTTTTAAGCCCTCGGCAAAGAATTACAGACAATTATGGAAAATGGAAAATACCACCAGCGAAGGTGTGTCAATAAAAATTGTCCTGTAACTGCAGTTCGCAGTTCACAAATTTTGCAGATTTAATGTTTCAAGACAATTATTTGACATCAGATCCCCATACAAACACTATATTCCTTACGCTTTGCCCACCCGCCAAGAAGTCCACTGCGATTTTCTTCGAGAAAGAATTTTCGTCGATTTTTTGCCCAAATACTCATTAATCTTAAAGAAAAATTAAGAGTAAAATTATCTATATAAGCAAATGTGACCACAAGGAACCCTTGAGAGGAATGTTACTATGCGGCGTGCAAATACAGTTCCCTCTGTTGTTCCGTATAGTTTCAAAGTCCAGTCCGACGTTCCCTTTCAAAAATTTGGCTGAGTGACCGCCCGCCCGCTGATCGCCGATGCGGGTTGATGTAGATACATACATATTTCCATAGTTTTATTTGTTAACGCAGGCCAAAGGCGGATGTGCACCTACCCACTGTAGTTGCAGATGATCGCTAAAACGATGTTTGCTTGTACATGATTTTTACACGGAATAGCGCCAAGATTTCCTCTGTTGAAGGTAAGATAGGCTGTTCAGTGTATTTTTAAACATAGTAATGTTGTGCAGGGAACAGTTTTCCTCCAGGAAAACGAGTTAAGAGATGATGATCGCTAAAACGATTCTAGTTCGTGACCGCCATTTTGAAATCAAGGTTTGTCCTGGGCTTGGAAACAAGACAGAAATGTAGTTCGGTCAACGCCGATGGATGTAGCAGTTCTAAGTTCTTCCCGGTGTAATTCCAACCGAATCTCTTAACCGTTCATTGAGCGTTCATTTAATAGGCTTCGAACCTAGTTGCTCAAATTTTGTATGCAATTAGCTAGCGCAGCTGGCCTCTGCTTCACATAAGTTACACAAGCTTAATTTACTTATTTAACTAAAATATTAAGAAGCGATGAACCAACAGCTTGTTTAAACATGAACAACTTCAACTCTAACTTTAACCCAAGCAACTACACGTAGTACATCGTCTAAATTTTTATTCTGGCAGTTAAAGCCAGTTACTTGTAAATTTGTCTACATAAAAAATCCTACAACAGTGAAACTCCACGTAAGGATGGTGCCTCCTACCCTGCGAGCAGAGGCCCTTCGATCTTCCTAGATAAGTCGGGAAGAGGAAGGAACCTCTGCCAGCCGCCTCGACTTTCCCTGTTGAGCATGCGTCAAATTCAAATGTAACCGACGCTTTCATTAGCAATTAACTATTAATATTTTCTCGCGAGGTTCTTGCACGGCAAAATAGTCTCAACGCCGATTCGTTGCAAAAAAGCGAAGTATTTCCAGTTTTAATCCAGGCGATTCTTTTAGGGAATCGTCTTCGTATTTTAGGTTCTTCTAAGACGCCAGGGAAAAAGGTGACGGAAAAAACATGAACTGCAGGAAAAGATTCGGTGTTTTTGTTGTGCGGTATGTCAGCACGGAACGATGTACATTTGAAGTGAAATATCACACTGGCCTTCGAGATAAGTTACAGAGCATCTTAGAGGAAATTTTGACTTAACTGTTCAGTCATGTGGTGTCTGTAGACCATGTGGCCGGCAAACGGAATCGTTGGATAAAAGGAATAGTGTGATCTTTCAATAAATTACTGAAGCGAGCTCCGTTCAAAATACTCTTCAGTGACTCCTTGTCCTGTCGCAAGACGATCAGTGTAAAGCGGCCCATCGCCCAAAGCTTACAAGAAAATCCACAAGGGTCGTTCATCGCTGTTGTCTTCTGCCTGTAAAGATGACGAGTTCAGATTTTACGGATTTCGACAGAGAAACGAATATCATTTTGTCAGTAGACGAGTGTAAACAATGAACCGCGGGCACCTATTTAGTCAGTAATTTCTGGCAAGGCGCATGCGTTTTGGGCCAAAACCGGTCTGACTGGTTTCTAACCGGACTGACTCATCCACTTCGGTGGATGAACGGCACATCAAAGAAAGTCGAGGCGGCTGGCAGAGGTTCCTTCCTCTTCCCGACTTATCTAGGAAGATCGAAGGGCCTCTGCTCGTAGGGTAGGTGCCTCCTAGTGCTAGTGCACAATCGTTCTGCGCACATGCAACCATCTTGTCTCGCGCGATTTCCTCACAAGATGGTTTGTTTTGATGGTTACCGCAGTTTTTGTACGTTTTTGATTTCGCGGATAGTTTTGTAGAATTGGCAACAGCCTGTCTACACAAACAACCCGTAAACGAAAGCGTTATTGTGGTGTGTTTTATGAATCATGGCTTTCAAACTGCATAGTTTTTATACATTTCAAAACTCCTTCCAGACAGATAATACAACCACAAGAAACAACTGCGAAAGTAACTGACAAAACTACAAAAGGTGATCTTTATATGTACATGTTTGTCTTATTCCACTTCGCCAGAGCCCAAAAGGGCAAGTTATACTGGAAAAACTTTGAAATTTATGCAAAATGCACATCTCAAAACGTCTTCGAATTTG
This sequence comes from Pachyseris speciosa, assembly GCA_016490735.1. Lineage (NCBI taxonomy): Eukaryota > Metazoa > Cnidaria > Anthozoa > Scleractinia > Pachyseridae > Pachyseris > Pachyseris speciosa. The sequence goes on from JAEMWC010000152.1 coordinate 136,118, forward strand.
TTCTGAGCATTCAAAGCCATCTTCATTGAAAAAAATGTCCTCTAATTCCCAAAGAATCAAGAAAACTTTTTGTTCCAGCATGTGTCACCATACCGGATATCCCAGCATGCCCAAGGAAAAGAGATGCAAATATTTAACTTACTAGGGAGGGGGTAGAGCAAACATTATCTCAAACCTTAAAAGTAGAAAATAACCAATATAGCTCTAAAAAACATGTGGTGACCCCACTTTTTACCTCACAAAACAAAAGTGGTAAGCCTACACAGCACATGGTGATTTTTTCATAGTTCGCAAAATATATTTAGCCTGTTGTTTTTGCTCAACTAGAAGGGAGCAGTCAGGGCCAAAAATGGCTCCAATGCAATGATTTTGTAATAAATACCACATAAAAAGTAGTTTTTATATCACCAGTTGTTATGTGTTTCAATTAGCTTGTGGTTTGTTGTTGCCTTGGTGTATGTAAACGGGAATTCTATGGAAATGTTCAGAGAAATATTTCTTTTCTTTTTTTCGAAAAAAAATTCAAGTCTCTATTTTTGTAGCTTTGGACTTACACTGTAGTTATCTCTGAAAAATACATGGTTACCCCAATTTTCTTTTCAATATTCTTTAGCCCTTACCAACATCTACATTTTAGTATAGTGATAATCTGTGAAAAAATATCTTCGTATTAGGAGGCACCATCCTTAAGAAGCATTGAAGGGCTGAAAGCGAAACTATCATGTGACAATTTAGAGTCAAAATTTCAAAATGGCCGGAATTGGCTGAATTTTGACACGTGGGCTCAATTTTTGTCAAAGAACATTGCCCTGTATTTTTTTGCTGTTGTGTACTTTGTTTTCGAAAAAAACCAGGCCTAAAGTATGTTCACACAAACCTTCACATGTGATAGTTTCGCTTTCAGCCCTTCAGTTAAGTCTGCCTCATTAACATTCATGAAGCAATGCCCAAGGGTATTCTTTATTGAAAACTAAGCGCCAAATGCTCGTAACTGAAGAGTAAAACTGAAACTGGACATGAAATGATTGACAGGTAGAAAGGATTGGTCCATAGTGTGACGTAGACTAAACATTTTGGCGGTTAAAACATCGATACTTACACGACGTATATGTTGGAGCTCCCTGACTTGATCCACGCCAGCTTGTTTGATTTAATCGAATTATGTCAGTTTGCCTGTTCGCTCGGTGGTCGAAGGGCATCATGAAGTCTTTAGACCCACAAGTCTAACACGGCTGAAAGAAGCCAGTCGTGTTTTCTCTGCTTGCGAAACCATGAAGAGATATATTAATTTGACTCTCCGGTTTGGGAGTAGAGATTAAAAGCGGCTCGGTTTTGCTAGTCTTAGTCCATTTCGGAAAGGTTGCCGTGCTAGAATTTCTGAAAAGGAGAGGTGTTTTCGGAGTTTAGGGCAAAAAAGTCAGTGATGTTTGGAGAGTATCTTTCGCTCGCAGAGGGCATAACATTCCCACAATTCATTGTGGCCAAAGTGGGTGCTGTCTCGCGGGCCACTAAAGCTGTGAAACAATTCGTGAAAATTTGGAAACATTATGGAGAATTCATCCAAGAGAGGGAAATCGGCATGACGAGAAGTCCGTCCATTTTTTATGAGTATCTTGAAAACAATCCAGGGAAAAGTTGCATTGGCGTGCGTGACAAATATTACCAAGTGCGAAATATACTCGTGGTCGGTCATTGAGTTGTTATGTAAACACAGGTAGACATGCTGCCAAATTTCAACATATACGGTAAATCACTTTTACGTCAATCAACTCGGGTATTTTGATTCTTTGGAGGCTTGTAAACATCAGCAAAATATATTTTCAAGCAAGATAAACACCAGCAAAAAAGTATTTGCACGCAAGATACATGTATTTTAACAAGTTGTCGTCTTACGCATCAGACGATACGGATTAAATATCACATCTTATGCAAATATGTACGGTTTGAAGCCAATTTGAAGCCAACAAAAATAGTGAAGTATTTTGTTCTTTTTTTTTTCACTGTTGTCATTTACATTGATTTGTGATACGATTTTCATTCCACTGGTTCTATTTGACCACGAAAATGAACCCTTCAAAATCATTTCAAATGACCAAAGCACTTGAAACAGCAGTCAAAGCGGTGTTTCAAAGCGGAAACCAACGGGAAACAGCTTACTCTTTTAACTCTTATTTTGCCCTTGAACATCGTTAACTCGAATTTTCGGTGTTGCTCACGAACAGAAGTTGTTGGTATTGGCCAAAACCTATCTTCAAGTAAAAACAGCTGTCTTAAATATTTTGTTCTATTTCTCGGCCGACAGCAAGCTGTTTGAGCACTGAGTTAGAATCAAGTCCGATCCTACTGTATGCCGTTTTCAACCAAATCACCCTCTTCAGCAATTTACTTATATTGGCCAAAGCCTTTCCAAAATAATTAAGAGTCAACCAAGAAACCTGTGCGCTCTTTTCATTTCGGAGGAACCCTTTAAGCTGATTGAGACTCAAAATGCGCCACTTACTTTAATGTTAACGTTAACCTTTGCAATGCCCTAGGCTTTAACCTTATCCCTAGCTCTAACCATAGCTCTAACCCTAGCTCTAACCCCGACCCTAGCTCTAACCCTAACCCTAACCCTAGCCCAAATTTTAACGCTAACTCTAAACTTAACAATAACCCTAAATCTTTTGAGTGCTGTTTTCAAGTTGGACAAAATCTATGCGTGCTGGCTTAAGGTTAACCAAGGCTACTGTGTGCTGTTTTTAAGTCAAGCAAGAATGTTGTGCACTGTGTTCCAGCTAAGGAAGCTTCTTGAGCAATATCAGTAAGCAAAACACTGGTAATAAGTGCTTCATTTAAAAAGTTGACCATTTCCAAGTCGGATTGGCATCTTGTGTGCTGTTTATGAGTGCTGTTCTCTTAATTCAGTCACAAGCATTTGGCACTTAGTTTTCAATAAAGAGTACCCTTGGGCATTGCTTCATGAATGTTAATGAGGCAGACTTAACTGAAGGGCTGAAAGTGAAACTATCATATGAGATTGTGACGATTTAGAGTTGAAATTTCAAAATGGTCGGAATTGGCTGAATTTTGACATGTGGACTCCATTTTTGTCAAAGAACATTGCCCTGTATAATTTTTTTTTTTTGCTATTGCGCGCTTCATTTTTGAAAAAAAAAAAAACGGGCCTAAAGTACGTTCACACAAACCGTCACATACGATAGTTTCACTTTCAGCCCTTCAGTTGTAAGAACATGTTCTATATGCAAGCACACACGTATTAATTGACTTAATAAAAGTGAAGATAACACCACACCTTGTACAACAAATAGCCTATTTTTAACAGACTTTTCTTACCTTGGAATGACGAAAAATCCTTGAAAATGTTTTGAACACCAATCGGAAATAACCACAGAAATATGGAAACCTTATAAAGCAAGTTACATCATTGAGGGTTTGCCAGAGAATAGCTTGCTAAAACTTAAGATCTAGAGTGTGTTTCTTCTCTATTGTGATTCTTTTGTTGAAACACCTGGCTTGAGATTTTGGCATACTGAGAAGATTTATTTCTCGTGCATGAGTTCTTTTCCTTAATATTACCTGTATTTATGACGGATGTGGTATGCTATTGATTTTAAGTGGAATCATAATTACCGAGAAGCACATTCGATGCTCATACTGAACCAATATTTAAGCAGCTGAAAATTCTGAAACTCAGTGACATTTATCGATCTCAAATTGGCAAGTTTATGTTTTGTTTTAAGAAAGGCCTCCTTCCTGATGTATTTAATGAAATGTTTTTGCTGACTAATCAAATTCATCATTATAATACTAGAAACTCCAATGCCTTTTACTTATTTTCTTGTGGAAGAAATATCCGACAGTTTGCAATACGCTTTCAAGGACCTAAATTGTTTAATTCTTTCAATACAGAAATTCAGAATGCTGACAGTTTTTTTCAATTTAAGTCTAAATTAAGAACTTTCCTCCTGAGCTGACTTCACCTTATTTTGTTTATTTTGTTTGTCTGTTTGCTTGTTTGTTTGTGTTCTTGCTTTTAAACCTAAATATGCTGCCTTACAAATTAAATAAGACACGCCTAAATTATCATTTTATTGTTGTATTTTTCTTGAGGTGCCTGTAGCCCGCATAAGCCCTAATGGTTTCTATATGGGCATCCTTGCCTAATGCTTTTCTTTTATCAATTATTTAATATCTCTTGTAGCTTAATATATATTTATTTTGTGATTTAAAACAACAATAAGTGGCAAAAATAAACTGAAACTGAAACTGACCAAATTTTCTCAATTTGAGATTTTTTAATATTTGGATGTGTGAGAGATAGTCTGGTCAATGTGCATGCATAAATAAAATTGTTGATTTGTGGAACTATGCATAAATCATCCCAAGCTTTCCTTTGAATGAAGTCAAAAAATGAAAAATTAACTCTTAGTGTCAAAGTTGTCGTGATTGAAGCATTTGTTCCTGCCAGTTATCAGTGATTTGCTATTATAATAAAGTTTCGATATAACATGCGCTCTGATTAATTAAAACAGGTTGCTTTATGAGAGTACAGATGCACGGCCAGCTGCCGTATCACGCCATCAACCCAGTTGAAAACTGGCCAACCAATTTCCGAATTTTTCCTTCTGTTTTTATTTAATTCAGATGTTTGTATGTCCTAGAAAACAGGTATGAAAACAAGGTGTTAGCCTCAATGGATTTGGAAGATGCTTCTCCAAGTAACATCACAAATAACAGCATGTGATTGTTTAAGATTTTATTAAGAATTTTTTCTTTACTCCACAATTATAGTGGTATAATTTATTTTAGCCAGAACTTTAGGAATCATAGCGACATCTGTCCCATTTCTCTTTGCTTACTCAGGGGTTTCATTGTTCACCTGCTTCGTCCATATTTTCACTCAAATATTATTATTAAAAAATTTTCATCAGGTTGCCGCCTACTTTAGTTAGCTCAAACGGCTATTTCAAAACTTATTGAAAACCCTGCTTACTAAAGCAAGAATGGTATCTTATTATCAATTTAAGATTATTACAATTACAATTATTCAATGTAAGAGGTGGGAAATGAGTGATCAATGTGTAATTTGGGGCGTGATTACATGGTGAATTTCAGCCCAGCTTCAAGAGAAAATGTTCTCAAAAAGATGTTTGCAATTACATGAAGAGAATTTCAACCCAGTCTGAATTTCAGCCCAGGCTGAAATTTCTAGCCTGGTTTGTGAAACCAGGCTGCAAATTATTACCCGGGCTGCGCGCGTCTCGCGCGGCGCCCGGGTCTAGAACTACCGACGGTTCTCGAATTCTTTTTCGTCGTCGAGTATCATCCACAAATGGCACTTCCGGCGTTTCTGCGCAAGCGCTAACTATTTTTAACAGAGTCATGCCTGTTGTCACGTATCGGAAAATGTTGATTCACCTTGTGGCTTTTGAAGTCTGAACAAACAATATGTTAAGAGAAGTGTCTATGCGAATGATTGCAAGTTCAACGGCGAGAAGAAAGCTTTTAACATGAGTAAACTTAACGGCAGATGGACTGCTTCAGGAGATTGCGAATAGTCTCTAATTTTGGCGACGGATTTTGGGGGCACGTGCGCGCGCGAAGTTGCGAGGAGACGCGACGCGAGGAGAGCGCCAAAAATTAGAGACTACAGACAAAGGGAGTTTGACCTTTCACGGCCGAGTGATTCGGAAGTATAAATCTCATATCAACAGCAAGAATGATACTTGTTGTCACGTATCAGAAAACGTCGATTCACCTTGTGTCTTTGAAGTCTGAACAACTAATATGTTAAGAGAAGTGTCTATACGAATGTTTGCAAGTTCAACAGCGAGAAGAGAGCCTTTAACATGACCAAAATTTAACTCCAGATGGATTGCCGCCGTGTTCCCCGTATCGGGTGTCTGGAGAACTCAGACCTAGAAAACTCAGACCTCAGACCTAGAAAACTCAGACCCCCCCCCCCCCCAAAAAAAAAAAAAAAAAAAAAAAAATCTGGAAAACTTAGGCCCCCTCAAAACTATACAAATTTTCAAAGTCAAATAAACGTGGACAGAATAAATTATCGCCGTTCAGTGCGCTGAAATGTTACACCGTCTATTTATCGCAGATAACAAACACTTCACGTTATCGGCTCCGGAGCACGAGACCTAGAATACTCAGACCCCGCCCCCCTCCCCCAAACTGGAAAACACAGACCCCCTCATAACTATACAAATTTTCAAAGTGAAATAAACGTGGGCAAAATGAATTATCGCCGTTTATGAGGGGTTTGAGTTTTTACAGATTGGGGGGGGGGGGGGGGTCTGAGTTTTCTAGGTCTTGTGCTTCGGAGCCGATTATAATAACATGAGACGACAAAGGAGAAGTGTTTGTAAACAGTTTCACTCTGCTAATTAATTTTCTACTCACATTTCACCGAGACGTACTCCATTAACGTTTATGCGAAAAAATCCTACATCGTTCGATAAGCGTTTCCTTTCTCAAACAATTATCCATCGAAGCGAAAACAAGTGTGCTTAGTTTTTTTTTTTTTTTTGGAATCAATACACTATTTTTATCACCTTGCAAAACGATAAACCTCTGTGGCCTAAAGGTCACTGTTCTTGCCTGTGACACAGCTAACCCGGGTTTGATGTCTTTTAGTGGTATATATCACGGGCTTTATTTTTCTGTTTCTCTTTTTCTTGTTCTTTTAGAACTATTTTTTACAAGTGTTATAATTACTGGTCTCAATGGTTGAGCTGTATTTTAGAGGAATATATGTTGATAGGGGTCTAAAGAAATAGACTCCAACACAAGCTAAACACGGCAATGTGTCCGATGTAAGAAAGACAGACTTCCCTCTATTCTTTTGTTTAGCACTAAGTTAGGGATACAATACTGTTTTTTGCAAGCCCGGGTTTAGGCTAATTGTAGCCTCTTGTTTTATTTAATAAGAGCCTCATGCAATCATATTCAAATTTCAGCCCGGGCTGGAAAATGAGTTTGGGCATGCGCAGTGATGGTGTTTTCAATGAAACAATTAAACTCATTCCCACAGTCCACACCCCCTTGGCCAGGGGCAGGGTGGGGTGCAAGGTGGGGTCATTGGGATGACCTTATGCCAGGGATGAAATTTCAACCCTGGTTGTGATTTCTAATGTAATTACAACAAAACATCAGCCTGGGGGACAGAGAGGATTTTCAGTCGGGCTGAAATTCACCATGTAATCAGGTCCTTAGTGCATTATTAGTCACTTCATTGAGTAATCAGTGGCCCAGAAAATGTTTTGTGTTCAATTTATACCATTAAAGCTCTATTAAGCCCCCTTCCTCGTTTGGAACATGAGATTTTGTAATTTAGTCCCTCCTATTCCCCCTTACAAAATCCACTTATGGTTTATTTTTAACAAATATATACTCAAACTCATAATACTGCTTGCTGCTCTTTGTTAAATAACATAGTTTCAATGCAATTGTTTGAGTTAAGCACAAAAAGCATTTTAAGATGAAAATGGTGCGTTTAAGATCAGAAACTTGAGCACCCCTCTCTAATAATGTTAATGTTAATGAGTGAATAATAATGTTAATGAGGCCTGTAATTAAATAACCTTCACCAAAGCTTGCTTAATAGAGATTGATTCACCCAATGAGTGATGAAATGATTACTCATTGATTACTCATTGTTAGTATATACTAAAACAGTGGATAGTGTTGAAGGCACGCTCTGATTGGCTAGTCAAACACCAAATGTCCTTTGCTATTTACCTCCGAGCAACTTGCAAGTTTTGGTTTGCATCTGTGACAAGTGAAGAAATCATCCAAATTAACGACGAAGCAGTTCCTGAAAACACAAAGAAAGCAACTAAATTTGGTTTGGCCGTGTTTAAAGGTAATGGTTTATGTTTTAAACCTGGAGTTTATTGATAAAAATCAATGAGAAAGGCTTTGTTTACAAATGCAAATTAATTTTGCATAACCTCACTTGTTCACTTGAAAAGCACAGTTGAATGATATTTTTTACAGAATGGTTTCAAATACAGAGAGAGTTTGCAACTCCATTTGAAGAAATGTTGCCACCAGAACTAAACAAATGTCTTCAGAAATTTTATCTGCCAATGAGAAAACGAGACGGCAGTTTTTACAACTAGCAAGGTTTTGTTTTGATTTCGTTTTTTTTTCTTTCAATTAAAATTGGGACTTGATTATAAAAAGATATTAAGTTATGAATAAGAATGAATAAGACAAAATATCTTGACTGCAAAGCATGACTTACTGGACAGTTATGTGCAATTACAGTTTTTGGTGCTAAAGATCTTTGCAAAACAGATCTGCACTCATATTTGTTTTGTTTGTGTCTCTCTGTTTTTTGTGTGAGCCTGATTTAAATTTGTCTTATTGTCAGCCCCCTTGATAAGTCTAGGTGCTTTTGGGGCAAGCAATGGTTAGTATGTTTAAATAAAAAAAAACTGTAGCATTTTTCAAGTTAGACATGAGTCGGCCAAAATCTCTAAACAACAAAACTTTATTTATTTGCCAAACCACAAATAGCATTATTATAAAGGAAACAAAAAGGATAGAATGGATAGAAGTTACAATGGCGAGGAGGCCTAAAGGACACTATGAAGCTCATGTTAATTAGGCCTCCTCAGTTATTGTTTTACAAGATGAAATTTTGAAAAAAGAACTTGACGACAGATACAATTACAATAGGTTACAAGCTGCAAATTGTTGGTTTTGAAATGTGATGTTTTTCATTTGTCTATAATTATCGCTAGTGCGTGTTACAATAGTTTTAATTTGTTGAGTAATTAGTTAGGATTAACGCTTTCGTGAGCAAGATTTTAGCGATAGCTTCTCCCAGCCCTTCGCTGTAACGTCCGCATGGGAAATGCGTAATGATTTTCTAGACTGTTTCTATCACGTTTTGTTGGTTATAAAATTAAGGTTTTCAACTCGCTAAAGTCAGTTCTAGTGTAGACTTCATGGTGTTACGTACATCCATTGAGGATTTTTTCCTATCTACACTCGGGCTCGCCTTAAAGCTCATAGCTTTAGTCAAGACTATTATGTTGGTGCGTGTGCAAACCAAAGTGAGTATAGTTTTATTTGCTTATAGTTTTCTTGTATCAATTTTGCCTTAAGTGTAGTTTTCGCTTAGTTTTTGGTTATCAATTGCGATATCGCTTAGTTATCCTTTCTGTTTATGTGAGGAGTCTTTTTAGTCTTGTCATCGCTTAGTTACTTTCATTTTGTTTATTGCTATTCTTCGGCATGGATGTGCTGATTGATTTGATATTTCTGATTTATCATCGCATCACTCCTCACGTGTACATATTGTTAGTTAGTATTTTCTGGTTTCCTATTGCAGTTTTGTTTAGTCTTATATCTTGTACATGTAGTTCTATAGATAATTTAGCTAAGTAGGTTTCCATTTGATTTTTTTATATCAGTTCAAACCGGTTAACGATTTAAGCGACTCAATCTGATCTACACGTCAACTTAACGTGACCTTTGTCTTATCAATTGACTCCGTCGACTCATCTGTATCGTTGTATCAAGTTGTGTCCTTTGTACTAGGAACATTGAGCCATGCTTCAATAAATTTATTTACGAGTTGGCGATCTCGGAATTTAAGGAGTTATAAAATTTAGGTCCTTGGTACATGTAAAAAACGGAAAATTGTTTGATATTAGCCCGACAAAAAGGCAAACGATATGAATGAGAGTTTCTTGTATGATACGTACAAACGAATTTGGCTGTGTAAGGTAAATTAATTTTACAATCGAATTTTAAAGGAAGAGTACGGTTTTGAAAGGAGTACATGAATAAACCTAGTTGTAATAGGTGTATGTCATCAAATTTTAAAATACCAAGATTTTTAAAGATTGGATCAGTATGTGCATGGAAATTGGTTTTAGCTATAGTTCTCACCACTCGTTTCTGTAGAATTACAAGACGAACAAGGCTAGTTTTGTAAGTAGAGGCCCAAACTAAGTTGCAGTAAGAAAGGTATGGATAGACTAATGAAAAATATAATGTTCGCAAAGATTTTGTTGACAGGTAGAAACTAGATTTACGAATTATTCCAATAGACTAAGAGACTTTGTTGGCCACATGTGAGATTTCAGACTTCCAAATACATTCACTGTAAATTTAGCCGTGTTTGCCCCCCAGCCAAAATGGCACCAGAAACCGTGGAAAGGTCTATAGAACCCTGTTGCAATAAAGGTAGCCTGTGGTGCCGATATTTGAACACAATTTAACACTGACAAAACGTTAATAGCAAGTGAATGTTCTCTTAGGCTAGGGTGCATGGCCATGGTTAAGCAAATGGGAAATATTCGTGGGAAAAAAAACACAAAAACCATTCAATGTTATGTACCTTCTGTTTAACTACAGTATTTTGCCACCTGTGTTATGTATTGTGTACCTAGAATAAAACAGTCCATATTTAAAAATTATGGATAGTGCTACCCATAAACATAAAAATCATTTGTTTTCTCAGAGCAAGCTGATCTTGTGTTCAGTGCACAGGTCGTATGGTGCACAAAAACATAACACTTTTTTTGTTTTTGCATTATTAAATACTCATGCTTTTGAGGATTAAAACAGTGTTAAGTTATAAATAAAACTCATTCTTTCATGGTCACTTGTGGTCAGTGGTAAATTTCCAATTTTTGAAAGTCTGCAACCTAGAAATTCATTTTGCTATGCAGTTTGGAAGATCTCTCCAGGTAGAGGTAAAGATGAATGCCTGTTTCTCTTACAGTGTACCAGCAAATGGCTGTGTTGTTGAAAGGCAGTGTCTCATGAGCACATGAGAAAGCTATGCATTGATTTTATCTGCTATTTGACCTATGTTTACAGTGTTAGAGAGAATAGCCTGCTTGTTTTTGTTTCCCTAAAACTGTTGGGAAGATGTTTACTTGACTTGCTTTCTGTTTCATGGAAGAATTAATTAAATTCTATTTTTTAAAGAGAAAACCACAAAACGTAAGCAAAATGTTCTCTTTTGGTAATTTGATTGCCATAAAACACTGTTTCATCAATTTAAAAGCAAATGAAGTTAGTGTGAAAATTGTTGTACTTCATAGACTAAAAAAGATCTTGTCTTAAGATTCATAATAAAATTTTTGTAATGAGTATGAAATTCTACATAATGGCTCCTGTGATTCAACCACTATGAATAATTTCACGGAAGATTTGCAACCAGTCGAGATGTTGACTCCTTCAAGGCTTGGGCAAAATGAATCAAATTAGCTATGTCTACGAAGATGCTTTGTGATTGTAGTACAAACACTGCCTGATTGGTGGAAATATCCTAAAAGGAGCTGGTTAGGAAGCTTAGAGTACCGGGGCAGCTCCTATGTAGGGGGTGCAGGGGCATACCCATCTG
>JAEMWC010000152.1:152500-157500 GCA_016490735.1 Pachyseris speciosa
GTGTTTTAGTCAAGCAGGACATCTAAGATTCCATGAAAGGATTCACACTGGAGAGAAGCCGTATGAATGCAAACGGTGTCACAAGTGGTTTAGTGACAAACAAACTTTACGGACCCATGAAAGGATCCACACTGGTGATAAGCCCTATAAATGTAAGTGCTGTTTCAAGTGCTACACCCATATGATAAGTCTCAGGAAACATGAAAGGACACACAATGCTACTGAAAATTGTAGTGTCAACAATGGAGCTACGCCCAGCCCTACTGAGGAAGCCCCTCATTCAGACCATGCTCAAAAGCACAGCTGCTGGATTTGCCAAGAGGAGTTCAGCAGTGAGGTGTTGCTTCTTGAACACTATGAACAGCACATGAGAAACTTATAAATAACAGTTTATTTTAAGTTTTCCCCATTTGTTTGTTTGTTTGAGAAGAATATGAAGCTTCACGCCAGAAGGATGCTTCATAAACTGGAGCCTTGTGTGGTTGTGAGGTGTTGGAATGCTGCACTGACCTTATGTGAACTGTGGTATCTTTATACATGTACGAAACAGCCCTGTTTTGGAATGAACTAAAAAAATTGCAATTTTAGTGACAATTTCTATGGAAGAATAACATTTATGTATTCAGTTATCTCTTATGTTAGTATGTGCTGTGAGAGTAAACACAGGTTCAGTTTCCTTCTGAAAAGTCATTTGTTTACTGGCTGTGAACAGTGAAGTCCTAGTTGAAAAAGTGAGCAATGTGTGAATTTCAAACATCTCTCTTATTCTTTTGATCACAGTGTAACATTTGATGAGTAGATCTTTGAAAAAACCCATCAAAGGGGAAATGAAGATTTTTGACCCCCGGTCGAAATTTGCATGCCATCAGGACGACTCCAGGAAGGAGCATTTTATGTTGCCATGGTAACAAAACTGTTTCGTACATTGCGGAGCAGATTTAGTAGAATCTTACTGCAAAGAATCGAGCAATTCTGATACCAAGAGTTGGCTGAGATGTCTTTTCTCATTATTTGGTTCAGTTTATGACGTCATCACTTGGCTGATTTGCTTATTTTGAAAACTTCAAAATCTCTGGAACAAAAAGAGATATTTGAAAATAGTAAACAACATTCTTCTCGTACAGGCTACTTGTTTGTATTTCAAAATGGCTTAGGTAGCAAAGATGTGAATTTCGTCATTGTAGGAAGTTAAGTCTTACTTCTCCTACTTTGTTTTGTTTTTGTAGAGGATCTTTTAGCATGAAAACATTTTTGTCTTGTAGAACAATATACGATAGTTGATTACTGTGAAGAAATCAGGTCTACATTGCTACATTGAACTGAACTGAAATGAACTGAATTGCAATAATAGAACAGTTAGCAGAATTAACCTGGGAAGATGAATACTCGTGAAACCGCACACAGATTCGTTTATTTTGACTAATGTAGTGATTATCTAATCTTACCACATCGGGCGTGGTGTTGTTGTATAGAAAATACTGGCACTTAAAGGAGCACTGTCACCGGAATTTTTGCTGTTTTTGGATCAATTCTGCCAAAAATTACTGCCTTTTACTTGTTATCTAGCAAAAATGCTCCTACAGAATCAGCAAGATGAATTCCAATGAAAGTTTAGCAGGGAGAGCTAACCATAACAATTTTTGGTCATTTTTAAATGCATAGCTTGAAATTTTGAAAAAATTGGCAAGTTTTTTCAAATTTCAATGCATTTCCATCCTCCTCCTCTTTGATGGAATAAAGGAGTTTATAGTATCAATGTAGTACTACAGTGTATGGCAGCAAAACTAGACCATTATTTTAAGGTTTCCACTGATGCATTGGCAGTTTTAAGCTTTTTGAAGTGATGGTACAATATCGCGACAATGCCCCTTTAAGTTTTTATATATCAGAACTTTGAATGTAGTCTTGAGTTAGGATAGCGTTTATTGAGAGAGCAACGAGTTTTGAGGTTTAGAGCCTTACGGAATAACAAGCCTTGTGGCGCAGAAGGATTCAGCCAATAAAATTATTTACAATTACTTTTCAACCCAACCTTGCGCATCAACAAGAGATTTTGTTTGTTTTCATCAACAGAATTGTTATGAATTTAGTACTGAATATGAAACAGGGGCACCCAACGACAGGTTTCGGTAGACATCTGTTCGGTGGAGGGTAGTTCGTCTTGTGCTTTCGGCGTCGATTAAAGAGTGCACTCGGATTTTCGTAACTAAAACATGGTCTAAAAGATTCGCAATTGGGAAATCATAGACCCTGAGGTTTTCGAAAAGGTCGTAATTGCTGTTTTTGGCAGTCAAAAACATCAGCTATCATTTTCGGAAAGAACATAGTTCCCTAGAGAGTTCGTGGAAAGTTCATTTCAGCTTGCATTTTCTCAAAGGAAGATTTTGTTTCCTAACATTTTCGGGCAATTAAAATTTCAGCTAGGGAATCCGAACAGATGAACTTCTTCTAGCTTATGAAACGTCACTTTAAACAGACTTCAAACACTATAAGGTACTTAAGGACGGTGCCTCCTATTGCTAGTGCGCATTCGTTCTGCGCACCACGTAACCATCTTATCTTGCGCGATTACTCGCGCGATTTTCTCAGAAGATTGTTTGTTTTGATGGTTATCGTATGTTTTGTAAGCTCTTGATTAAGCGGATAGTTTTGCAGGATTGGCAACAGGCTGTCTACACCAAAAACCCGTAAACGAAAGCGTTATTGTGGTGTGTTTTATGAAATTAAGCTGAATCACGCCGGGAAAAGCAATTGAAGTGAAGTGGCAAATAATATAAGACTTAAGCTTAATCAAAACATATCGCTGTATAAACTGATTCAAAGGAATCGCTTTAAAAATTCATGTGCTACACATATCGGTTTAATACACAACAAATCCGTTTCAGTTTTATTCTTTTATTTTATTGCTGTTTCAACAATAATAAAAAGAAATATGTTTATGTAACATAACACGAGTCTTACCTTCGTAACTGATGAAAAGCTTGAACTTAATTGGCCTGAATAACGGACTGCGAAAATCAGAAGCAAGGAATCACGAATACTGGCTCTCAAACTGCGTAGTTTTTATGCATTTCAAAACTCCTTCCAGAAAGATAATACAACCACAAGAAACAACTGCGAAAGTAATTGACAAAACTACAAAACGTGATCTTGCGTACGTGTTTGTCTTCCACTTCGCCAGAGCCTAAAAGGGCAAGTTATACTGGAAAAAACTTTGAAATTTACGCAAAATGCACATCTCAAAACGTCTTCGAATTTGCTCTTAGCATTCAAAGCCATCTTCATTGAAAAAAATGTCCTCTAACAGGGGCACCCAACGAGCCAAAGCAGCCAAAAGCTGTGTAAAGGCATTTTTAAGTATATTATGGTGTTTGAAGTCTGTTTAAAGTGATGTTTTGGTTAGCTAGAAAACTTTGATCTGTTCGGATTCCCTAGCTGAAATGTTAATTGCCCGAAAGTTTTAGGGAACAAAATCTTTCTTTGAGAAAATACTAGTTGAAGTGAACTTTCTAGGGAACCTTTTTTCTTCCCGAAAATGCTAGCTGACGTTTTTTACTGCCAAAACAGCAATAACAACCCTTCCGAAAACCTCAGGGGTTACGATTTCCACATTACGAATCTTTTAGGCCACGTTTTACTTACGAAAATCCGAGTGCACTCTTTAATCAACGCCGAAAGCCTTAGGTGAACTACCCTCCACCGAACAGATATTTACCGAAACTTGTCGTTGGGTGCCCCTGCTCTAATTCCCGAAGAATCAAGAAAACTTTTTGTTCCAGCATGTGTCGCAATACCGGATATCCCAGCATGCCCAAGGAAAAGACATGCAAATATTTAACTTACTAGGGAGGGGGTAGAGCAAAAATTGTCTCAAGCCCCCAAAACAGCGCCTTAAAAGTAGAAAATAACCAATTTAGCTCTAGAAAACGCATGGTGACCCCCACTTTTTACCTCACAAAACGAAAGTGGTAAGCCTACTCAACACATGGTGATTTTTTCGTAGTTCGCAAAATATATTTAGCCTGTGTTTTTGTTCAACTAAAAGGGAGCAGTCAGGGCCAAAAATGCCTCCAATGCAATGATTTTGTAATAAATACCACATAAAAAGTAGTTTTTATATCACCAGTTGTTATGTGTTTCAAAGCTTGTGGTTTGTTGTTGCCTTGGTATATGTAAACAGGAATTCTAAGGAAATGTTCAGAGAAATATTTCTTCTTTTCTTTTTTGCGAAAAAAATACAGTCTCTATTTTTTGCAGCTTTGGACTTAATTATCTCTGAAAAATGCATGGTTACCCCCAATTTTCTTTTCAATTTTCGTTAGCCCTTACCAACATCTACATTTTAGCATAGTGATAATCCGCGAAAAAATATCTTCGTATTAGGAGGCACCGTCCTTAAAAATGCCTTTCTACAGCTTTTGGTTTATTTGGCTCCTTGGGTGCCCCTGATGAAAGGCGAAATTAGATTGATTTCATTGACTATTGGATGAAAATAGTCAAATTTAAATCGATTTAAATAATCGTTTCTTCTGTTGGAATAATGTGAAAGACGTAGAAAACAAAACGGCCGAGGAAGAAAGCATTATTTGAAGTTATTTCAGATTAAAAGATGTGATTTTTCCAATGCTATCACATGCAAACCCGGGAAAAAGAATCCTTCCCAAATGGAGTGCAACCTACGACCTTCCGGTCACTAGTTCGGATGCTCAACCACTGAACTACGGGAGACTCGAGGGAGCTTAGGCCATTAAACCAGGTCCATGTGACAAACGTCCTGCATACTGCAAGGATCAGAATGTCGATTGGTGGAATATTGTTGATGAGAGTGAGTTGGTGAAACTCACCATCTTACTCTCGTTACCAGTATTTCTGATTTAATAGTAAACCACTGTGCTCCCTCAGCCGTAAATTGCTTCGTTTGGATCAATATGTAAATTAGCGTTGAAGTGTAATGGCAACCCATACTTGTCGTTGATTTCTTTCTATCCTTTGGAGATTTA